>CM053784.1:612397868-612722868 GCA_028749045.1 Cupressus sempervirens | reverse complement strand
ATATGCTCTCATAATTACTTTTTCTATTTAATTAAATAATCTTTAAATAATTAGAGACACTTTTCTTATTTAATTAAATAACTTCATTTAATTAATGAGGAGTGGCTTCTCATTTAATTAAATAACTTTATTTAATTAATTAGAAGTATGTACTCCATTTAATTAAATAATTTTATTTAATTATTTCAAAAAAAAATTCAAAACTAGTCAACTCAAGTCAACCGTGGTTAAATCTTGTCAAATTTTTGTCAAACTTGATCTTTGTGTATGTAAATATGAGCAAATGTGAGTATGAATTCCAACAAAAATTAGATGCAAATTCTCATTCAACCTTTCAAAATGAAGAGATGAGGGTCTCTTAAATAGACTTTCCTAGAATTCATCAATGGTTGAGATCAATTTCAATCAATGGTCAGGATTAGAGGTGAAATTCAGTCATAAAGGGAGATTTCCAAATTAAAGAGAGTTAACAGATTTAATTTGAGTAAAATAAGGAGTTAACTGATTCAATTTGAGTAGAAAAATGAGTTAACTAACTTAACTCATTTTTGATCAATAGTGAACTGAAAATTTTCCTTTTTGAACTGAAGAGAGATTTTGTTGAGATATTTAATTTAATAAAATAAGATATGCTCTCATACTTACTTTTTCTATTTAATTAAATAATCTTTAATTAATTAGAGATACTTTTTTTATTTAATTAAATAACTTCATTTAATTAATTAGGAATGGCTTCTCATTTAATTAAATAACTTTGTTTAATTAATTCGAAGTAAGTACTCCATTTAATTAAATAATTTCGCTTAATTATTTCAAAATTCTTTTTGAAACTAGTCAACTCAAGTCAACCATTGTTAAATCTGGTCAACTTTTGGTCAAACTTGATCTTTGCGTATGTGAATATGAGAAAATGTGAGTAAAAATTCCAGCAATAATTTGATGCAAATTCTCATTCAACCTTTCAAAATGAAGAGATGAGGGTCTCTTAAATAGATTTTTCTGGAATTCATCAACGGTTGAGATCGATTTCAATCAATGTTCATGATTAAAGGTGAAGTTCAGTCATAAAGGGAGATTTCCAAATTAAAGGGAGTTAACAGATTTAATTTGAGTAAAATAAGGAGTTAATTGGTTCAATTTGAATAGGAAAATGAGTTAACTGATTTAACTCATTTTTTATCAATAGTGAACTTGAAATTTCCCTTTTTAAACTGAAGAGAGATTTTGGTGAGATATTTAATTTAATAAAATGAGATATGCTCTTATAATTACTTTTTCTACTTAATTAAATAATCTTTAATTAATTAGAGACACTTTTCTTATTTAATTAAATAACTTCATTTAATTAATTAGGAATGGCTTCTCATTTAATTAAATAATTTCGTTTAATTATTTAAGAAAAAAAATTGAAACTAGTCAACTCAAGTCAACCGTGGCTAAGTCTGGTCATCTTTTGGTCAAACTTGATCTTTGCGTATGTGAATATGAGCAAATGTGAGTATGAATTTCAGCAAAAATTCGATTGAAATTCTCATTCCACCTTTCAAAATGAAGAGATGAGGGTCTCTTAAATAAACTTTCCTGGAATTCATCAACGGTTGAGATCGATTTCAATCAACGATTAGGATTAAAGGTGAAGTTCAATCATAAAGGAAGATTTCCAAATTAAAGGGAGTTACCAGATACAATTTGAGTAAAATAAGGAGTTAACTGATTCAATTTGTTTAGAAAAAGGAGTTAACTGATTTAACTCATTTTTGATCAATAGTGAACTGGAAATTTCCCTTTTTGAACTGAAGAGAGATTTTGCTGAGATATTTAATTTAATAAAATGAGATATACTCTCATGATTACTTTTTCTACTTAATTAAATAATCTTTAATTAATTAGAGACACTTTTCTTATTTAATTAAATAACTTTATTTAATTAATTAGGAATGGATTCTCATTTAATTAAATATATTTGTTTAATTAATTAGAAGTAAGTACTCCTTTTAATTAAATAATTTCATTTAATTATTTCAAAATTCCTTTCGAAACTACTCAACTCAAGTCAACCGTGGTTAAATCTAGTCAACTTTTGGTCAAATTTGATCTTTGCGTATGTGAATATGAGCAAATGTGAGTATGAATTCTAGCAACAATTCGATGCAAATTCTCATTCAACCTTTAAAAATGAAGAGATGAGGGTCTCTTAAATAGACATTTCTGGAATTCATCAACGGTTGAGATCGATTTCAATCAACTGTCAGGATTAAAGGTGAAGTTCAGTCATAAAGGAAGATTTCCAAATTAAAGGGAGTTAACAGATTTAATTTGAGTAAAAAAAGGGGTTAACTCACTCAATTTGACTAAAAAAAAGAGTAAACTGATTTAACTCATTTTTTTATCAATAGTGAACTGAAAATTTCCCTTTTTGAACTGAAGAGATATTTTGTTGAGATATTTAATTTAATAAAATGAGATATGCTTTCATAATTACTTTTTCTATTTAATTAAATAATCTTTAATTAATTAGAGAGAATGAAGTTATTTAATAAAATAACTTCAATTAATTAATTAGAAATGGCTTCTCATTTAATTAAATAACTTTGTTTAATTAATTAGAAGTAAGTACTCTGTTTAATTAAACAATTTCATTTAATTATTTCAAAATTCTTTTCGAAACTAGTTAACTCAAGTCAATTGTGGTTAAATTTGATCAACTTTAGGTCAAACTTCATCTTTGCGTATGTGAATATGAGCAAATGTGAGTATGAGTTCCAACAAAAATTCGATGCAAATTCTCATTCAACCTTTCAAAATGAAGAGATGAGGGTCTCTTAAATAGACTTTCTTGGAATTCATCAACGGTTGAGATCGATTTCAATCAACGGTCAGGATTAAAGGTGAAGTTCAGTCATAAAGGAAGATTTCCAAATTAAAGAGAGTTAACAGATTTAATTTGAGTAAAATAAGGAGTTAAATGATTGAATTTGAGTAGAAAAAGGGGTTAACTGATTTAACTCATTTTTGATCAATAGTGAACTGGAAATTTCCCTTTTTGAACTGAAGAGAGATTTTGTTGAGATATTTAATTTAATAAAATGAGATATGCTCTCATAATTACTTTTTCTATTTAATTAAATAATCTTTAATTAATTAAAGACACTTTTCTTATTTAATTAGATAACTTCATTTAATTAATTAGAAATGACTTCTCATTTCAGTAAATAACTTTGTTTAATTAATTAGAAGTAAGTATTGTATTTAATTAAATAATTTTGTTTAATTATTTCAAAATTCTTTTCGAAACTAGTCAACTTAAGTCAACCATGGTTAAATTTGGTCAACCTTTGGTCAAACTTGATCTTTGCGTATGTCAATATGAGCAAATGTGAGTATGAATTCCAGCAACAATTCGATGCAAATTCTCATTCCACCTTTCAAAATGAAGAGATGAGGATCTCTTCAATAGACTTTTCTAGAATTCATTACCGGTTGAGATCAATTTCAATCACCGGCCAGGATTAAAAGTGAAGTTCAGTCATAAAGGGAGATTTCCAAATTAAAGAGAGTCAACAGATTTAATTTGAGTAAAATAAGGAGTTAACTGATTCAATTTGAATAGAAAAAGAAGTTAACTCGTTTAACGCATTTTTGATCAATAGTGAACTGAAAATTTTTCTTTTTGAATTGAAGAGAAATTTTGTTGAAATATTTAATTTAATAAAATGAGATATGCTCTCATATTTACTTTTTCTATTTAATTAAATAATCTTTAATCGATTAGAGACACATTTCTTATTTAATTAAATAACTTCATTTAATTAATGAAGAGTGGTTCTCATTTAATTAAATAACTTTGTTTAATTAATTATAAGTAAGTACTCCATTTAATTAAATAATTTCATTTAATTATTTCAAAATTCTTTTCAAAACTAGTCAACTCAAGTCTATTGTGGTTAAATCTGGTCAACTTTTCGTCAAACTTGATCTTTGCGTATGTGAATATGAGCAAATGTTAGTATAAATTCCAGCAACAATTCGATGCAAATTCTAATTCAACTTTTCAAAATGAAGAGATGAGGGTCTCTTAAAGAGACTTTCCTAGAATTCATCAACAATTGAGATCAATTTCAATCAACGGTCAGGATTAAAGGTGAAGTTCAGTGATAAAGGGAGATTTCCAAATTAAAGAGAGTTAAAAGATTTAATTTGAGTAAAATAAGGAGTTAATTGATTCAATTTGAGTAGAAAAATGAGTTGACTGATTTAACTCATTTTTGACCAATAGTGAACTGGAAATTTCCCTTTTTGAACTGAAGAGAGATTTTGTTGAGATATTTAATTTAATAAATCTTTAATTAATTAGAGGCTCTTTTCTTATTTAATTAAATAAATTCATTTAATTAATTAGGAATGACTTCTCATTTAATTAAATAACTTTGTTTAATTAATTAGAAGTAAGTACTCCATTTAATTAAATAATTTCATTTAATTATTTCAAAACTAGTCAGCTCAAGTCAACCGTGGTTAAATCTGGTCAACTTTTGGTCAAACTTGATCTTTGTGTATGTGAATATGAGCAAATATGGGTATGAATTCCAACAACAATTCGATGCAAATTCTCATTCAATCTTTCAAAATGAAGAGATGAGGGTCTCTTAAATAGACTTTTCTAGAATTCATCAACGGTGGACATCGATTTCAATCAACGGTCAGGATTAAAGTTGAAGTTCAGTCATAAAGGGAGATGTCCAAATTAAAGGGAGTTAACAGATTTAATTAGAGTAAAATAAGGAGTTAACTGATTCAATTTGAGTAGAAAAAGGAGTTAACTGATTTACCTCATTTTTGATCAATAGTGAACTGGAAATTTCTCAATTTGAACTGAATAGAGATTTTTTCGAGATATTTAATTTAATAAAATGAGATATGCTGTCATAATTACTTTTTCTATTTAATTAAATAATTTCGTTTAATTATTTCAAAATTCTTTTCGAAACTAGTCAACTCAGGTCAACCGTGGTTAAATCTGGTCAACTTTTGGTCAAACTTGATCTTTGCATATGTGAATATGAGCAAATGTGAGTATGAATTCCAGCAACAATTCGATGCAAATTCTCATTCAACCTTTTCAAATGAAGAGATGAGGGTCTCTTAAATAGACTTTCCTGGAATTCATCAACAGTTGAGATCGATTTCAATCAACGGTCAGGATTAAAGGTGAAGTTTAGTCATAAAGGGAGATTTTCAAATTAAAGGGAGTTAACAGATTTAATTTGAGTAAAATAAGGAGCTAACTGATTCAATTTGAGTAGAAAAAGGTGTTAATTGATTTAACTCATTTTTTATCAATAGTGAACTAGAAATTTCCCTTTTTGATCTGAAGTGAGATTTTGTTGAGATATTTAATTTAATAAAATAAGATATGCTCTCATAATTACTTTTCTATTTAATTAAATAATCTTTAATTAATTAGAGACGCTTTTCTTATTTATTTAAATAACTTCATTTAATTAATTAGGAATGGCTTCTCATTTAATTAAATAACTTTTTTTAATCAATTAGAAGTAAGTACTCCATTTAATTAAATAATTTCGTTTAATTATTTCAAAATTCTTTTCGAAACAAGTCAACTCAAGTCAACCGTAGTTAAATCTGGTCAGCTTTTGGTCAAACTTGATCTTTGCATATGTGAATATGAGCAAATGTGAGTATGAATTCCAGCAACAACTCGATGCAAATTCTCATTCACCCTTTCAAAATGAAGAGATGAGGGTCTCTTAAATAGACTTTCCTGGAATTCATCAACGGTTGAGATCGATTTCAATCAACGGTCAGGATTAAAGGTGAAGTTCAATCATAAAGGGAGATTTTCAAATTAAAGAGAGTTAATAGATTTAATTTGAGTAAAATAAGGAGTTAACTTATTCAATTTGAGTAGAAAAAGGAGTTCATTGATCTAACTCATTTTTGATCAATAGTGAACTGGAAATTTCCCTTTTTGAACTGAAGAGAGATTTTGTTGTGATATTCAATCTAATAAAATGAGATATGCTCTCATAATTACCTTTTCTATTTAATTAAGTAATCTTTAATTAATTAGATGCACTTTTCTTATTTAATTAAATAACTTCATTTAATTAATTAGGAATGGCTTCTCATTTAATTAAATAACTTTGTTTAATTAATTAGAATTAACTACTCCATTTAATTAAATAATTTCGTTTAATTATTTCAAAATTCTTTTCGAAACTAGTCAACTCAGGTCAACTATGGTTAAATCTGGTCAACTTTTGGTCAAACTTGATCTTTGCATATGTGAATATGAGCAAATGTGAGTATGAATTCCAGCAACAATTCGATGCAAATTCTCATTCAACCTTTCAAAATGAAGAGATGAGGGTCTCTTAAATAGACTTTTCTTGAATTCATCAAGGGTTGACATCGATTTCAATCAACGGTCAGGATTAAAGGTGAAGTTCAGTCATAAAACGAGATTTTCAAATTAAAGGGAGTTAACAGATTTAATTTGAGTAAAATAAAGAGTTAACTGATTCAATTTGAGTAGAAAAAGGTGTTAACTGATTTAACTCATTTTTGATCAATAGTGAACTGGAAATTTCTCTTTTTTAACTGAAGAGAGATTTTGTTGAGATATTTAATTTCATAAAATGAGATATGCTCTCATAATTACTTTTACTATTTAATTATATAACCTTTAATTAATTAGAGACACTTTTCTTATTTAATTAAATAACTTCATTTAATTAATTAGGAATGGCTTCTCATTTAATTAAATAACTTTGTTTAATTAATTAGAAGTAAGTACTCCATTTAATTAAATAATTTCGTTTAATTATTTCAAAATTATTTTCGAAACTAGTCAACTCAAATCAACCATGGTTAAATCTGGTCAACTTTTGGTCAAACTTGATTTTTGCGTATGTGAATATGAGCAAATGTGAGTATGAATTCCAGCAACAATTCGATGCAAATTCTCTTTCAACCTTTCAAAATGAAGAGATGAGGGTCTCTTAAATAGACTTTCCTTGAATTCATCAACTGTTGAGATCGATTTCAATCAACGGTCAGGATTAAAGGTGAAGTTCAGTCATAAAGGGAGATTTGCAAATTAAAGGGAGTTAACAGATTGAATTTGAATAAAATAAGGAGTTAACTGATTCAATTCTAGTAGAAAAAGGAGTTAACTGATTTAACTCGTTTTTGATCAATAGTGAACTAGAAATTTCCCTTTTTAAACTGAAGAGAGATTTTGTTGAGATATTTAATTTAATAAAATGAGATATGCTCTCATAATTTCTTTTTCTATTTAATTAAATAATCTTTAGTTAATTAGAGACACTTTTCTTATTTAATTAAATAACTTCATTTAATTAATTAGGAATGGCTTCTCATTTAATTAAATAACTTTGTTTAATTAATTAGAAGTAAGTGCTCCATTTAATTAAATAATTTCGTTTAATTATTTCAAAATTCTTTTCGAAACTAGTCAACTCAAGTCAACCGTAGTTAAATCTGGTCAACTTTTGGTCAAACTTGATCTTTGCATATTTGAATATGAGCAAATGTTAGTATGAATTCCAGCAACAATTCGATGCAAATTCTCATTCAACCTTTCAAAATGAAGAGATGAGGGTCTCTTAAATAAACTTTCCTGGAATTCATCAACATTTGAGATCGATTTCAATCAACGGTCAGGATTAAAAGTGAAGTTTAGTCATAAAGGGAGATTTCCAAATTAAAGGGAGTGAACAGATTTAATTTGAGTAAAATAAGGAGTTAACTGATTCAATTTGAGTAGAAAAAGGAGTTAACTCATTTAACTCATTTTTTATCAATAGTAAACTGGAAGTTTCCCTTTTTAAACCGAAGAGAGATTTTGTTGAGATATTTAATTTAATAAAATGAGATATCCTCTCATAATTACTTTTTCTATTTAATTAAATAATATTTAATTAATTAGAGACACTTTTCTTATTTAATTAAATAACTTCATTTAATTAATTAGGAATGGCTCGTCATTTAATTAAATAACTTTGTTTAATTAATTCACACCTAATACTAACAAAATGAACCTAAAAAGATAAGAGTTTTGTTCTCACCCATGCCTTGAGTGCTTGTACAGGCTACGATGGGAGTAGTGAGATGCATGGTTGCAACCTTGCATTTCATAGTATGCCTCGTCAGTATGAGAGGATACTAGTGGCCACATGAAATTAGTATGGACCCGTGGAGTTTAGCTAACTACCAAAGTAACTTGTATGTGATAATTGCGATGACACTTTTTCGCTTGCATAGTAGGCTCGTACATGTCATTGTGTGCCTCTGGGATTAGATGTCAGATTTTGTGTTTGGAACCTTTGAGTTAGTATAGTTTTAGGATTCTTGGACTTATGGAGATTTGTGCTATGTGATTTTTATAGCCTGTTTGGGACTTGAGATTATCTCAGCACGGTGGGAGTGGACCACTTTGGTACTACGTGGTCAGGTGGTAGTGTATTTTCCACTCTTATCATTTTGAGATTCATTGACACATCGTGGTTGATGCGTCCTTCATGATGGTGGATATGTATCTTTTTTCATTGATGTATAGCATATGTTAGATGATGTTATCTTATGCTTTTATTTGCATGTTAGATTACTTTCTACATATGATTTTGAATATATTAGGAGTGACATTCCTACTATGTTAATACCGATGATCTCTTTGGTGATTTGGAATGTTACGCACGGAGGGATGGCTAGGATCCACGATGGTCTAATGATGCTATTAACGGTTGGGAGGAACCGTGCACTTAGTTTATTATGTTTGATCTTTATGATGGATGTATATGTTCTCTATGATGTTGTATCATGTGATTATCTCTACTTTGATGTATCATGGATTAGAATAGGTGATGTACCTTATTCTATGTATGTATATTTTGAGCTTGTCATACCCTGTGACATGTATAGTGGATGAATGAGCATTTGAAATGTAATGTATAAACATTGGCCTTATCATTATTATTTCATGTGGATGTTGTACTAGATGGATTCATGTATGTAATTCAACGTTAAGAGATCTTAAAGAATGTAATCTGTTATTTATGTTATGTTTACTTTCAGATGGACATTGCTATTGCTTCTGTTATTGTGCAAAAGTTATATGTGATGTTTACTTCTATGGAAAAAAAAAATGTTAGTAAAATTCGAAGTCAATTCTTTGGATCCCTTGGCAGGGCATTACATTTGGTATCAGAGCCCGAGTTTCTACATTGGGAGCTCTGGGTATTTTGGAACAACTAGAACTTTGAACTATCAAGTGTATCTGTTCAATTTGAAACTAGGTGAAATGAAATAGAACTTAAACTGTTACTTGTATATTTTTTATACTTCAACACGTAGTTTTCAAAACTGGAAATTTTACTTAAACCTAAACATAGAACTCAACATAGTCTATGGCAACATGTGATTTTACTAGTACTTTGTACTGTTGTAGGATGGTATCTGGGACTAGGTCTTCTGTTAGAGGCCATGGTAGAGGCTGTGGAAGAGGCTATGGTCGTGGCAGATCTATCAGTGCCCATGAGTCTGCCCATGAGGGATTGGCTCGTGTAGAGAGCAGGGAAGAGCACTCTAGTAGACAGCAGGAAGAGAGTCGTAGAGAGGACCAAGTTGAGTCTGAAGAGGTCGGTTTGAGACAAATGATGTGGACTATTCTAGAACGTCTACCTCCTGTTCAAGAATAGCCTAAAGTGCATCAGACAAAACAAGAGCATACACCTAGGTCTAGAAGTCCTCGGAAGGATCGTCAGAGGTCCATTGTGTCCACTCAGATGAAGGATCTTTCAAGATCCAAGGTTAAGCCTTTCAATGGGAAAGGTTCTAGTTATGTGGCCGAGCAGTGGCTTATTTCTCTCGATAGGATTTTTTTCATGTAGGAGTTCGACAGCAATGTTAAGGCAAGGTTTGCGTTCACTAATTTAGAGAATTTTGGGGCCACTTGGTGGACAATTGAGGAGAAGAAGTTGGGAATCGATATGAGCAGTGTTACATGGGAGTTATTCCTAGAGATTTTTCATGAACGATTCCTACTAGAGGAATGGAAACAGCAAAGGGCTGATGAATTTCATAATCTTAGGCAATACACTTTGTCAGTGATCGAGTATGAGCATAATTTTTATGAGCTTATGCCTTTTTTAGGGTTCAGTAAAAATTCAGCTCAGTTGACACAACACTTTATTAGGGGTTTGAATAACCATATTATTGGGGGAGTTAAGGTATTTGAGCCAAAAACCCTCAAGGATGCGGTGCATCGAGCTATCCTTGTTGAGCAAAGTGTCAACCTTGGTCAAGGTGGTTTTGTAGGAGCATCAGTGGCATCAGGATCTAAAGGCAACTTTAATTCAGGTGGTAACAAGAAGTTCTCTTTCTCTAAGGGGAAATAGTATCAGCAGCAGTCTCAACAGACACAGCAACAGAAGGGCTCAAATTCTTAAGCTCAAGGCAGTGGTAAAGGTTCTAACACCAAGAACAACTGCAATGCTCAACGCAATAGACAGAATCAGACCAATCAGCCAGCTCAGAGTAGCCAGTCTTTTGTTAGCAGGAACAGTCATCAACAATCAAATGTACCACCTATGGGAAGAGGTTCCGACAGAAATAAAGAATGTTTTTTTATGTGGTTAGATTGGACATTATGTAGCCTAGTGTCCTCAGTGAGCACCTCAGTTTTAAGGACCTAGTCCTACAGTTTCAGAGCCTACAGTTGGTGATGCAGGTAGAGCTCATAGAGTATTTGTAGCAGTTGAGCAGTGTCAGGCAGATCACCAGGGAACAATGGTTGAGACCACAGGAGCTATTAGAGGTATATCTCTTTTAGTATTGTTTGACTCAGGAGCTACATATTCATTTATTTCACCATCTATAGTTTCTAAGTGTAAGCTGGATGTGGTGAAGCAAGATCGTGGTTGGCAAGTGGAACTAGCCTCAGGCATTAAGGTTTCCATAGATTCTGTAGTTCATAGGTGTGGGCTTAGCTTAGGAAGCTTTGATACGACAGTGGATCTTTGAGTCATACCCCTTGGTTCCTATGATGTGGTTCTAGGCATGGACTGACTTGGATCTCATAGAGCTAGTATAGATTGTAGGAAGAAGATTATTTTGTGCCAAGATGACCAAGGGAATGATGTGCAAATAATTGGGATACCGAGGCCTATATCTCTGCAGATAATTTCTGCTATGCAATTGAAGTGAAGTTTTCGTAAGGGATGTCAGATATTTGCTGTTATGGTAAACGATCTTGATAAAGAAGATCCTGTGAGGAAGACTTTGGATCACTCGATTTTGCAGGAGTATGTCGATATTTTTCCAAGTGAGATTCTAGGCATGCCTCCTAAGAGGGACATTGATTTTAGTATTGATCTGATTCCTAGAGTGGAGCCTATCTCTAAAGCTCCTTATCGTATGACTACACAGGAATTGGGTGAGCTATGTCTTTAGCTAGAGGAACTTCTAGCCAAAGGGAGCATTTGACCTAGTGTATCACCATGGGGAGCTCCATTGCTCTTTGTGAAGAAGAAAGACGATTCTTTATGCCTTTGCATTGACTATAGATAGTTGAATAAGGTGACTATTAAGAAAAGGTATCCTTTACCTAGGATTGATGACTTATTCGATCCGATCAAGGGAACTACAGTATTCTCTAAGATTGATCTTAAGTGAGGATACCACCAGCTTCGCATTAAGGAAGCAGATATTCACAAGACTGCTTTTTGAACTCGCTATGGGCATTATGAGTTCACAGTGGTACCTTTTGGATTGACTAATGCTCCATCAGTTTTCATGAGTTTGATGAATGGTGTGTTCCAATCTTATCTAGACAAGTTTGTACTCGTGTTTCTTGATGACATATTGATATATTCTAAGACTCAGAAGGAGCATGAGGAACACCTGCGGTTGGTATTACAGTGTTTGAGAGACAATCAGCTTTATACTAATGCAGCTAAGTGCGAATTCTTCAAATCAGAGATTCGGTATTTAGGGCATGTTATTTTAGGTGATGGTATTTCAGTGGATCCTACAAAGATTCAGGCGATAATAGAATGGCCTACACCAACTAATGTGTTAGAAATTTGTAGTTTCATGGGTTTAGCCAGTTATTATCATAGATTTGTCCAAAACTTCTCTAGGATAGCACATCCTATTACTTCTCTTCAAAGGAAAGGAAAGAAGTTCGTATGGACAGAGAAATGTGAGGAAGCTTTCCAAAAGCTCAAGGAGCTTTTGACCAGTGCACCGATACTAGCTTTACTGGATCCAGAAAGTGATTTCATGGTATGTACAGATGCTTCTCTTGAAGGGATTGGGGCAGTATTGATGCAGAATGGATGGGTGATTGCGTATGAATCACGCAAGCTCAAGGATCATGAGTTAAATTATCCTACACATGATCTTGAGTTAGCAACAGTAGTTCATGCTTTGACAAGGTGGAGACATTTCTTGTTAGGGCACAGATTTGAGCTACATAGCGATCATCGTAGTCGTCAGTACATTTTTACTTAGCCTAATTTGAATGCTCGCCAGAGGCGATGGATGGAGTTTCTATGCGAGTATGATTTTGAGGTTAAGTACATTCAGGGTAACGAGAATATGGTGGCACATGCTTTGAGTCGCAGGAGACATGTGTTATCATCGATGACTCTTAGTGTGGATTTGAGGAGTCAGATTCTTCAGGCACTTCCTATGGATTCTTAGTATCAGGAAGTGTGCAGAGAGATAGATTCAGGAAGATCTTTCGAAGGTAAGTTTGCAGGTTACATTCAAGAATCAGATGGTCTTTTGAGACATTTGGGGAGGATCTATGTGCCATTTTTGGATGAGCTTCACACCTTGATACTGGCAGAAGCCCATAGTACACCTTACTCAGCACATCCAAGTGTCAAGAAGATGCATGCTGATTTGAGATTTTTGTTCTTTTGGTTTGGGATGAAGTGAGATATTGCTGATTTTGTGGCTAGGTGCCTTGAGTGCCAGAGAGTTAAGGTAGAACATCAGCACCCAACTGGACTTTTGCAACCTAATCTCATTCCTTCTTGGAAGTGGGATATCATCTCCATGGATTTTATTGTTGGATTACCTATGAAAGTTTGGTGTCATGATGCTATCATGGTTACCGTTGATCGATTGACTAAGGTGGCACATTTCTCACCGATCAGGTCTTCCTACATAGTAGCTTCTGTAGCTAATATCTTCATGCGTGATATTGTGAGATTACATGGTATTCCTAGAAAGATCATTTCTAACAGGGATCCTGTATTCATATCTGCATTCTGGACATCACTACAACATGAGCTTGGAGCGCAGTTAAACTTTAGTTCAACATATCATCTAGAGATTGATGGTCAGACAGAGAGGGTGAACCAGGTTTTGAAGGATATGTTATGGATGTATGTGATGGATAGGCAGACACATTGGGAGGATTATCTCTATCTAGTGGAGTTTGCTTACAACAACAAGTATCATAGTTCTATTGGTATGGCACCATTTTAGGCATTATATGGACGTCCTTGTTGTACACCATTGAGTTGGGATAGTCTTGAGGATCGCATCCTGTTGGGTCCTGAGATGCTTCATGGTATGGAGCAACAGGTAGTGCATATCCGTGAGCATTTGACTACGGCACAGGATAGGCAGAAGAAGTATGTTGATGCTCATAGGACTGATAAACAGTTTGCTGTGAGAGATAAGGTTTTCTTGAGAGTGTGACTGCAAAAGAGTTTGATCCGATATGGAAAGGGTTCTAAGCTAGCACCTTGTTTTGTGGGACCATTCGAGATTCTAGAGAGGATTGGCCCGGTTGCTTACTGTCTTGCTCTACTGCCCAACCTAGCTTGCATTCATGATGTTTTCCATGTTTCAGTGCTTAGGCAGTATATTCCTGATATTGTGCATGTTCTTGATTGGAATGCATTGCAGGTAGAGGACGGGCAGCTGGCTTTGGAGCCGGTTCATATTCTAGAGCAGCGGGGGTTGACCCTTAGGGGTGGAACCATCGAGCAGGTAAGGGTCCAATGGGACCCTACTAACGATTCTTCAACTACTTGGGAGGATGCAGTTAGATTGAGGGAGTTATATCCCTACTTGTTTGTAGGCTTCCAAGAGTAAGCCTAACCCAAGGGGGGGTGGATGTAGTGCCTACCCTCGTTCACATATTTTCTGGACATTATTATTATTATCAGACTGTGATAGACTAGTTTTATGATTGATGGATTAGTGGTATTGTTTTGACACTATCAGACATTATGTTATGGATTCAGTGGTTATATGATGAGATCATTTAGATTTTACATTTCATGCATACATGATGATCATTGTGCTTTTTTTAGTTATTATTGATGATTAGATGGATGGTTATTATCTCATGTGTTTTATTATGGATACTTACCCCATACTTGCATGTGTATGGTGTGCGTGTTTTCTTATTGTATGGTGTTTCTGATGTGGTTAAGGAAGGGAGTCGTAGTCACCTACTTAGTCAGGATCTACACGATGCACCACTTCCTGCCATTGTTTGTTTAGCTTAGCATTATATATATTGTATGTACATTCATTGTTTTTTTGCAGGTTGCAGGTACCAGGTATCAACTTCCCTGAATTGCGGGATGAACATACCCTATTATACTATCTCAATGATAAGAGAAGGGAGATAAATTCTCAAGTCCAAATCCCAAACCCTTAAACCATTTGTCCTAGTGAGTTAGGACAAGTGTAATGCCCCGCCAAGGGATCCAAAGAATTCCACTAAGTTTGCCAAACAATTTTTTTTTCAAACATGAAAGTAAAACCATACACAACACTTGTGGAAGCAATAGTAGCATCCAACTGAAAATAACATAACATAACAGATTACATTCTTTAAAGATCCCTTAACGTTGAATCACATCTAATCTTAACTATCCATCTAACATCACATCCTTAACATTGAAATAACAATGATGCATCCAATGTTCTCAAACCATATATAAGTGTACATTTTAGATTTCTCAATCATCCACTGTACATGTTACAAGGTATGAAAAGCTTAAAAGAACTTACATCTGTATAAATAAGGAACATCATCATCATCATCAACTCAATGAATATCAATTGATTAAAAATCAATTATACTTCAAATCCGAAAACTAATATCTTTACAAAACTTTAATCATTAAATAATCTTCACTAGATTAAATCTAATCGAACTATTTACACCATTATTTATTAATAGTTTGTTAGACCCAACAAAAATTAATAAATAATAAACTCATCTAAACTATTATTACTCGATTCTAGAGGACCTTCCATAAAATTCATTAGTTAAGATTTAACTAACCCTTAACATGATTTAAGGTATATCAATATTGTATTTAATAATACATAATGTATTAATAATACCATAACAATTCAAAACATAGCAAGGTTATTAAATGTTATAACAATGACTATGTCCCCTGCCAATTAAAACTAATATCATTTTAAGTCTTTATGGATATCCCGTCTAAATAATTGGATCAAATAAGTTTAACCCCCTATTAAAATGTGATCTCAAATAAATATCTTACCCACTAACAATACTAAATTAGTTAGTAATAACTTAATTTTTCCATTCTTGAGAATTCTATAATTATTTGAACCACTTCAATATTTCAACATTTCTATTAACCTTAATTACACTAATTAAATAAATTTATTAACCTAAAATTATATTATTTACTTAAAAACTCAAATATTAATATTTCATTTATATATATATATATATATATATATATATATATATATATATATATATATACATATATATATCTTAACATGCATATATTAATAAAGCCGAATGTTTCAATACAACACCCGACGGTGATTGCATTACCGTGCGACTGTCACCTAAGTGACTTACTGTCGCGGGTACTTTGCTTGAGGTACCCTGCGACCCATGATTGTGAACTGACATTAATGTCAGTGGGAGTGGCATGGTAAACAAATTAAAATTCGCTCCCATGTTTTTAAACAATGGTCGCAGGCTTTATAAAACCTCGTAGACCTTATTACAAACAAAGCCTTGCTGCCTGCCAAATCACCGTTGACAGTGTCGTGCACTGACGGCTGTTGTCGCAGTCAACCCTATGATCACAGTCACAGGTACGGCTACGTCAGCAGACCATAGGCCGATGGTGGTAAAAGAAAAGTGGGGTGGGGTGAAACCCCCGCCCATAAATATTTTGTTTTTAATAATTTAATAAATGTTGCTTACCAAAAGCGTTTCGCATTACCAAATGCAATTCAGATTTAACTGCAACATTTTAAAAATAACATATGATTATATATATACATACGCATATATGTATGTGTATATATATTTATGTGCTTACGTATATGTATATATATATATATGTGCGTGTATATATATACACAAATTGTTAATCAGTAGTACAACATTGTAAATATATAAATATGCAAATTTTACATATATTTAGAAAGAGAACACACATATATATATATAAAGGAGTTCCCAAATTCTTTGAATTAAAATAATTGTTCTCTAAATCCAACCGTTAATTTCTCTAATAGAATTGACTATAGAATTAGAAACCATTTTCAAATCTATTTCAATTTGATTCTAATTCGAACTCAAACCCAATTCAGATCTAATTTCTTCTTAATTGGATCTAGGGTTTTCTATTGTTTTCTACTCAACCAACAAAATATCTAGATTCCAATTCAATTATAGATTCAATCATAAAGAGTATTCAGACACACAGACATGATGAAGACAGGAAGAGAAATAGTGCAAGGAGAATATGCGAATATCACGAGTGCACTTGGACACTGATGCTAAATTTTCCATGCTTCAGAAGTCCATAGAAAATTCCTTCCTTCTCCATCATTCGCAATCCCTCCAAGATCCAAGCCAACCGAATCCTTCAAGTGACTAGAAGTGCTAGAAGAAGCATAGAAGCATATAGAAAAATATGAGCATGTAGAAATATATGAGCATGAAGAAGCATATGAGCATGTAAGCTTGAAGCTTGTAGCTTCCATTAGCTTGTAGCTTGTAGCTTCCATTAAGCTTCCATTAAGCTTGTCCAAAACACACTAGGAGAGCCTCTATTTAAAGGCCTCTAAGATGCATCTAGAGTGTCTCTAGAAATAGCTAGAAGATAAGCATGACAACCAAGCATGGGTCTTCTCCAACCTTCTAGATGAGTCTTAAGGTTGTAGACACCATGTGCTCAAATAAAATGCTAACTTCTAAGTGTAGACAACTTGTGCATTCTTAGAGTGCAAACTTTTGTGTTGTCTACATGACAACTTTCGAGAATTTTCCAACTCCTATGGGAGCAAATATTAAAATAATGCACATTAATTAATATAATATTTACTTTACTCTTTCCAATTTAATTTATTTATTTATTAAATCTCATGCACTAACTTTAATAACTCTACTTTTCAATCTTAATATATTTATATTTTAAGCACATGAAATCTAGAATCTTTTAATAATTTAAATATATTTTCCACTTTTAAATTTCATTTTCCAAAACTTAATTGCTAAAATATTTATTAGTTTTAATAATAATATTATTTAGTCATTTATTTAAAAATGAGCTCCAATAAATATTGTCACATTCCAAATTCAATATTATAACTTTTATTTCACATTTAATTATTTTATTTAATTAATTTCCCAATTAATTAAATAAAATAAATATTAAAATATCATATAAATTTTCTATTAAATTAAACCATTAATTAAATCTTTTTAATTAGGCTTAATTAATAGAAAATACATCAAAGACTCTCAAGGTAAAAATATGAAAATTCATCATAGCCAAAATACATACAAAATCAAACCAAAGGTTTAAATCACGAATTACGTCATCCAACGTATTCGGAGGGCACTCAACTCAGATACTTGTCCTAATTTTCCAATTAGAACAAATGGCTTAAAAGGTTGGGATTTAGACTTGAGAATTTATCTCCCCTCTCTTATCATTGAGATAGTGTGATAGGGTACGCTCATCCTGGCAATTCAGGGAAGTCGATACCTGGTACCTGCAACCTACATAAAAACCATGCATGTACAAGCACAATATATACTAAACTAAACAAGCAATGGCAGAAAGTGGTGCATCGTGTAGATCCCAACTAGCAGGTGACTACGATTCCCTTTCTTAACCACATCAGACATGCCATACAAAAGCAAACACGCAAAGCAAACACACACACCATACACATGCAAGTATGGGGTAAGTATCCATAATAAAACACATATGATAATAAATCATCATTAATAATTGAAAGCAATGTAATAATCATCATCAACAATTGTGAACACTAAAAATAACCATCATATATACATGAAATGTAGAGTCTAAGTAATCTCATCACATAATAAATTGAATCCATAGTAGAATATCTGATAATCTCAAAACAATGCTGCTAACCATCAACATAAAACTAGCCCTAAAAGAGTTCAGCAACGATAACAAAATGCGGACTAGGGGCAAGCACTACATCCACCCCCCTGGAATTAGGCTTACTCCTGGAAGCCTACAAGAATGACAAAATCAAGATACTCCCTATACGGGTCCTATTGAACCCTTTTCCTCTGTAGGGAGTCATGATTCCACTAAAGATATTACAACACCTTTAGAGCAATATGATTCTGGTTTAATGGTAAACTAAAAACCACATTGATCCAACATTCACTCTTTTAACAACTACTAAAATAGATCCCCTAATACATTCTAAACAAAAGAAACTTAATGCTTGCAAAGATAAAAAAAGGTTTGCTACCTTAAAACATAGATAAAATATACACGTTTTGCAACTAGAATAAGTTTCAATTTTCAGTTTTGCCCAAGTTTAGGTTTAAGTAGAATTTCCAGTTTTGAAAGCTAAGTGTTGAAGTATGAAAAATATGCAAGTAATAGTTTCAAGTTTTGTTTCAGTTCACCTAGTTTTCAAATTTTTCAGTTTGAAAGAGATACACATGATAGTTCAAAGTTTTTATTTTGTTCAACTAGTTAACACTAATAGCATTCCAATATACCCAGAGCTCCCAATGTTGAAACTCACACTCTGATACCAAATGTAATGCCCCGCCAAGGGATCCAAAAAATTCCACTAAGTTTGCCAAACAATTTTTTTTTTAAACATGAAAGTAAAACCATACACAACACTTCAGAAGCAATAGTAGCATCCAACTGAAAATAACATAACATAACAGATTACATTCTTTAAAGATCCCTTAACATTGAATCACATCTAATCTTAACTATCCATCTAACATCACATCCTTAACAATAAAATAACAATGATGCATCCAATGTTCTCAAACCATATATAAGTGTACATTTTAGATTGCTCAATCATCCACTATACATGTTACAAGGTATGAAAAGCTTAAAAGAACTTACATCTGTGTAAATAAGGAACATCATCATCCATTACTAATCCATGATGTAATAAAAGTAAATGAAACCACATATCATACATGATACATCATCATCATAAAGATATAAACATCCATCATAAAAGATAACCATATATCACAAAACATAACTAACTAAGTGCACGGTTCCTCCCAACCATTAATAGCATCATTAGACCATCGTGGATCCTAGCCATCCCTCCGTGTGTAACATTCCAAAGCACCAAAGAGATCATCGGTATTATCATAGTAGAAATGTCACTCCTAAAACATCCTACTAACATGTAAGGTAAAACATAAGATAACATCATCAATTAACATATGCAAATCATCAATGTAAGAAACATACCAGTAAATGCATCCATCATAAGGTATATCATCTATCATAATGATCCAAGAACATAATGAAGATAAATACCAACCAAGAAAGCTCCAGTCACGGTGTCTCAATGGATCTCAAATGATAAGAGTGATAAAACACTACCACCCGACCGCATGGTACCTAAGTGGTCCACTCCCACCATGCCGAGGAGATAATCTCAAGTCCCAAATAGGATATCAAAACCACAAAGCATAAATCTCTTTAAGTCCAAGAATCTTAAAAGTATACTAACTCAAAGGTTCCATTCACACAAAATCGACATCTAATTCTCAGGGGCACACAATGACATGTAGGAAACCTACTCTGCAAGCGAGAAAGTGTCATCGCATTTATCTCGTACAAGTTACCCTGGCAATTAGCTAAACTCCACAGGTCCATACAGATTTCATGTGGCCACTAGTATCCTCTCATACTGACGAGGCATACTATAGAATGCAAGGTCGCAACCATGCGTTCTCACTACTCCCATCCTAACCTGTACAAGCGCTCAAGGCATGGATGAGAACCAAAAAAATTATCTTTTTAGGTTCATTTAATCCCCATTTAGTGTGTAAATATTATCACTTATTAACAAAACTTACAATGAGTTACCTTGGCAGCCACTTAGGGCCCCGGCCCCCATTGCAAGCCACTTTCCAACACTACAAGTAGATAACCTACCCTAATGCTCATGGAATCATAAAATCACCATAGTCCTGTACAAGTGACTGTAAAGAAATTCCAAAAGATAATCCATAAAAAGAATCATCAAATATCCATAATATAAGCATCAAATATCCATAAGAATCATCAAATCACCAAGATAAGAATCATCAAATCTCCATGAGCATCTGGAAAACATCCATAGAAAATCATGACCACAACAGTTCTCTATTGGCAACTGAAGGCATCAATGATAATCAAAGTATCCATTGGTTCTCAATAACCAAAATAAATCATCACATCCATTGGTTCTCAACAAGCAACCAAGACTATCTCAAAATCATACTGATCGAAGACTCCAAAATGGTTGAGTCAAACATGTCACAACCTGACATCATCAGAAAATAAATCCACATTTTAGTCCCATCATGGCGACTAGAATATAACCAAAGATAACTGATCGATGACTCAAAAATATGGTTGGCTCAAGTGTCTCATATACATCTCAGCTTCACACATGAAGACTGATGAACAAATACAAACATTTCATAGACCATACGATCACATAACCATAGTTGGGCTTATAAAGATTGAGACCAAATAAGATCAACATGCCAACACATCTCATAACCCCCGAGCCTCTGGTAACAACCTAGGACTGGTCAACACTAGTTAACCCAAAAACCCAAAACAAGAAGCATATAGAATACACAATGCAAACACATGTTTTGGTTTACTAAAATTCACATAGTTGAATAATGTGTAGTGGTTTCCAGTTTTCTATTTGCAAGTATACTTTCAAGTGTCTAAGTTTCATCATTTGACCTACAAGTCAACCCAATTGTTCGCCGATAGCATTTATCCTTCCATTATTAAGAATTACATTCTAAGAATAACTTAAGGATAAATATTCACTAAACTGATCATCATTGTCCTCTAATTAAATTGTTTTCTATATTTAACTATGATCCATATTCTAATTGATTAACTCTTCTTTTAAGGTTATTTAACTTCCAACATAAATCAAAGGATCATTATTCGTCAAAATGTAAGAAAGTCAGTTACTAGTCTTCGAATAAGAAGATTATAACTTTATTAAAATGATCAATTAAATCAACCAATTAACATAGGTACACAATCCATGACCTATTAACATCTAATAGCTTCCAATTCAATATTACTAAGTCTCACCATTAAAACATCTAAGGTCATTATTCAGGTCATAAGAATAAGACCTATCAACTTCAATATAGATAATCTACAATCTCGTTAAAAGAATTATATCAATTAAATCTCTACTACATAACTTAATTATTAATTAAATCAAATTAACTCTCATTAATTAATTTAATTAATAATTACATAACCATAGCAACGTTCCAATTAATATTAGTTGACTAATAACTAACTAGAATTCTGTAAGACAAAAGTCAACTATAATTCAATACTCAAATGATCATATTAGTAGTTCAATAATAATAATTGAAAATCTTATTAATAATTCTATATGACCACATTCGTCATCTTTCAAAGAATACCAACATTCCCTTGAAAAATTCGTATTATCATTAATCTTTTCAAATAAGACTCTATCGCACAACTTAATTATTAATATCATAGTTATAATATCAACTCAATGAATATCAATTGATTAAAAATCAATTATAATTCAAATCCGAAAAATAATATCTTTACAAAACTTTAATCATTAAATAATCTTCACTAGATTAAATCTAATCAAACTATTTACACCATTATTTATTAATAGTTTGTTAGACCCAACAAACATTAATAAATAATAAACTCATCCTAACTATTATTACTCGATTCTAAAGGACCTTCCATAAACTTCATTAGTTAAGATTTAACTAACCCTTAACATGGTTTAAGGTACATCAATATTGTATTTAATAATACATAACGTATTAATATTACCATAGCAATTCAAATCATAGCAAGGTTATTAAATGTTATAACAATGACTATCTCCCCTGCCAATTAAAACTAATATCATTTTAAGTCTTTATGGATATCCCATCTAAATAATTGGATCAAATAAGTTTAACCCCCTATTAAAATGTGATCTCAAATAAATATCTTACCCACTAACAATACTAAATTAGTTAGTAATAACTTAATTTTTCCATTCTTGAGAATTCTATAATTATTTGAACCACTTCAATATTTCAACATTTCTATTAACCTTAATTACACTAATTAAATAAATTTATTAACCTAAAACTATATCATTTATTTAAAAACTCGAATATTAATATTTCATTAATATTTATATAGATACATACATACATACATACATACATACATACATACATATACATATTTATTAAAATAACAATATATCTTAACATGCATATATTAATAAAGCCAAATGTTTCAATACAACACCCGACGGTGATTGCATTACCGTGCGACTGTCACCTAAGTGACTTACTGTCGCGGGTACTTTGCTTGAGGTACCCTGCGACCCATGACTGTGAACTGACATTAATGTCAGTGGGAGTGGCATGGTAAACAAATTACAATTCGCTCCCATGTTTTTAAACAATGGTCACAGGCTTTATAAAACCCCACAGACCTTATTACAAATAAAGCCTTGCGGCCCGCGAAATCGCCGTCGACAGTGTCGTGCACTGATGGCTACTGCTGCAGTCAGTCCTACGACTGTAGTTGCAGGTACTGCTACATCAACAGACCGTAGGCCAATGGTGATAAAAGAAAAGTGGGGTGGGGTGAAACCCCCACCCATAAATATTTTATTTTTAATAATTTAATAAACGTTGCTTACCAAAAGCGTTTCGCATTACCAAATGCAATTCGAATTTAATTGCAACATTTTAAAAATAACATATGATTATATATATATATATATATATATATATATATACACACACACATATATGTATGTATATATATATTTATGTGCTTATGTATATGTATATATATGTGTGTGCGTGTATATATATATATATATATATATATATATATATATATTCAAATCGTTAATCAGTAGTACAGCATTGTAAATATATAAATATGTAGATTTTACATATATTTAGAAAGAGAACACACACACACACACACACACACACACACATACATATAAAGGAGTTTCCAAATTCTTTGAATTAAAATAATTGTTCTCTAAATCCAACCATTAATTTCTCTAATAGAATTGACTATAGAATTATAAACCATTTTCAAATCTATTTCAATTTGATTCTAATTCGAACTCAAACTCAATTCAGATCTAATTTCTTCTTAATTGGATCTAAGGTTTTCTATTGTTTTCTACTCAACCAACAAAATATCTAGATTCCAATTCAATTGTAGATTCAATCACAAAGAGTATTCAGACACACAGACATGATGAAGATAGGAAGAGAAATAGTGCAAGGAGAATATGCGAATATCACGAGTGCACCTGGACACTGATGCTAAATTTTCCATGATTCAGAAGTCCATAGAAAATCCCTTTCTTCTCCATCATTCACAATCCCTCCAAGATCCAAGCCAACCGAATCCTCCGAGTGACTAGAAGTGCTAGAAGAAGCATAGAAGCATATAGAAAAATATGAGCATGTAGAAATATATGAGCATGAAGAAGCATATGAGCATGTAAGCTTGAAGCTTGTAGCTTCCATTAAGCTTCCATTAAGCTTCCATTAAGCTTGTCCAAAACACACTAGGAGAGCCTCTATTTAAAGGCCTCTAAGATGCATCTAGAGTGTCTCTAGAAACAGCTAGAAGATAAGCATGACAACCAAGCATGGGTCTTCTCCAACCTTCTAGATGAGTCTTAAGGTTGTAGACACCACGTGCTCAAATAAAATGCTAACTTCTAAGTGTAGACAACTTGTGCATTCTTAGAGTGCAAACTTCTATGTTGTTTACATGACAACTTTCGAGAATTTGCCAACTCCTATGGGAGCAAATATTAAAATAATGCACATTAATTAATATAATATTTACTTTACTCTTTCCAATTTAATTTATTTATTTATTAAATCTCATGCACTAACTTTAATAGCTCCACTTTTCAATCTTAATATATTTATATTTTAAGCACATGAAATCTAGAATCTTTTAATAATTTAAATATATTTTCCACTTTTAAATTTTATTTTTCAAAACTTAATTGCTAAAATATTTATTAGTTTTAATAATAATATTATTTAGTCATTTATTTAAAAATGAGCTCTAATAAATATTGTCACATTCCAAATTTAATATTATAACTTTTATTTCACATTTAATTATTTTATTTAATTAATTTTCCAATTAATTAAATAAAATAAATATTAAAATATCATATTAATTTTCCATTAAATTAAACCATTAATTAAATCTTTTTAATTAGGCTTAATTAATAGGAAATACATCAAAGACTCTCAAGGTAAAAATATGAAAATTCATCATAGCCAAAATACATACAAAATCAAACCAAAGTTTTAAATCACGAATTACGTGATCCAACGTATTCAGAGGGTACTCAACTCAGATACTTGTCCTAATTTTTCAATTGAAAAAATGGCTTAAAGGGTTGGAATTTGGACTTGAGAATTTATCTTCCCTCTCTTAGAATTGAGATAGTGTGATAGGGTACGCTCATCCTAGCAATTCAGGGAAGTCGATACCCGGTACCTGCAACCTACATAAAAACTATGCATGTACAAGCACAATATATACTAAACTAAACAGGCAATGGTAGGAAGTGGTGCATCGTGCAGATCCCGACTAGCAAGTGACTACGATTCCCTTCCTTAACCACATCAGACACGCTATACAAAAGCAAACACGCAAAGCAAACACACACACACCATACACATGCAAGTATGGGGTAAGTATCCATAATAAAACACATATGATAATAAATCATCTTACTAATCATCATTAATAACTAAAAGCAATGTAATAATCATCATCAACAATTGCGAATACTAAAAATAACCATCATACATACATGAAATGTAGAGTCTAAGTAATCTCATCACATAATAAACTGAATCCATAGTAGAATATCTGATAATCTCAAAACAATGCTGCTAACCATCAACATAAAACTAGCCCTAAAAGAGTTCAGCAACGATAACAAAATGCAAACTAGGGGTAGGCACTACAACAAGTATTAGAGTTGAGTACCCACCGAATGTGTCGGATGACATATTTCGTGATTTTTAACCCTTTAGATTGATTTTGTATGATTTGTTCTATGATGGGTTTTCATATTTTATCTTGGAAGTCTATGGTGCATTAATTAAGCACATGGTGTCTACAACCTTATGACTCATCTTTAAGGTTGGAAAAAACCCATGCTTAGTTGGTGACACCTTTCAGCTGTTCCTAAAAATATTCTAGAGGTTTCCTGAGAGCTCTTTATATTCAAGCATCCCTAGAAGCTTAGACATAGTGTTTGTAGTGCAATTGGAGCATTGGAGGATTCGAAAATTGTGAAGAAGGGAGCTTTCTCTGCGGGTTTTCTGAGGAAGAGCGAATTAGCATCAGAATCCGGGTAGATTCTTGTGATTTTACTTATGCTATTTTTGTATCTTGCATTCCCTATCTTCTTTGTGTCTTCCATATGTCTTCTGAGGAATTTCATATTTTTATTGTATGCATTCTCAATATGGGCAATTGAATTTATGTGGAAATCTTTATATGCACAAATCTGAAAGAAAACGGGGCTAGGGTTTAAATTCATAGCCAAACCCATTAGATTATTTATTGGATAAATTTGAAGATCAAAAATTTAAAGGAAAATTCTGAAAATTAGAATTTCTAAGTAAACTGTGAATCCGCATACACATATACGTATATATCATTATATACATATATATATGTATGTGCTGTGATGGTGATAAACTCTGCATGTATATATATACACACACACACACACATATATATACATATATATACCCATATATATATATACATATATTTATTTATTTATATAATAATCGAATGTCAAATCGTGATAGAGTTTCATGTTAATAGTATTTCATATCGCATGGGAACGTTTTTATAAAAAAATATTATTGAAAATCGCGTTAAAAAAATATATATAATGTTGGGCGGGTATTATATACCCCACCCACCACAGGCCTGCAAGACCGCAGTGTACCTGTGATCCGTAGTGTACCCGCAGTGCGGATGTATTGGGCCGCACGATTTTAAAATCGCATTGCGATTTGAGTTTGGTTTTAAATTATATAAAGTTTTATTCGCAACATTATTTCATATGAGATTTGAATATGAATCTCGATTTTGTTGCAATATCATTAATTATTAAATGTTATTATATATATATATATAGATGTATGCATGTATGTATATAACTATATATGTATTATAAATGAATATTATAAAGTTCTACATTAATGGATCACTCTTTTAATGATTTAAAATATTGATATTGAGCTTGTCAATTATGAAGAGATTTAATAATTAATTTAATTAAACTCAGTTTAATTAAGATTAGTTATTATTATATATAATCGAAGTTTTGATTCATTGAGAGTGCCGATTTTCAAACAATGTTATATAAACAAAATATTATTAGATCAATTAGAAAATTGAGTCTAATAGTTTTGGGGAGAAACTTTTATCTATCAAACAAATACATGGGTTAGGAAAAACATGAAATTTTTCCACTTAATATAATTTGGAAAAACGTAAACAGAGACTTTTAAATTCAAATTTGAAAACTTAGCAAAACAAAAACATGTGTTTACATTGTGTATTCTTTATGCTATTGTTTTGGATTTTGGGTTGACTAGTGTTGACTAGTTATAGGACGTCTACTAGGGGCTTGGGGGTTATGTGATTGTGATGTCATGATGATTTTTTAATCTCGATCTTTATAAACCCAACCATGGTTTTTGATGGAATGCTCTATGTATTGGATGTGATTACTGATTGTTATAGTTGAGATTCTTGTGTATGAGACTCTTGACCTAACCATTATTTTGGTCATCGATCAGTTATCCTTGATTATTTTCTAGTCGCCATGATGAGATTGAGATGTGGATTTATTCTTGATGATGTCATGTTGTGACATGTTTGACTCAACCATTTTTGGAGTCTTCGATCAGTATGATTGAGATATATATTTTGGTTATTGAGAACCATTGGATATTTGATTGTAAGTGATACTTTAGTTGCCAATAGAGAGCTGTTGTGTTCATGATTTTCTATGGATGTTTGCTCATGGAGATTTGATGCTTTTATGCATATTTGATGATTTTATTATGGATTATCTTTTGTGATTTTGAGATTTATGAGTCCATGAGCATTAGG
This sequence comes from Cupressus sempervirens, assembly GCA_028749045.1. NCBI lineage: Eukaryota > Viridiplantae > Streptophyta > Pinopsida > Cupressales > Cupressaceae > Cupressus > Cupressus sempervirens. Next base: position 612,695,068 of record CM053784.1, on the reverse strand, counting down.
GTAGGATATTTGCATGTAGTGATGGGAAGTGGCTTGCAATGGGGGTTGGGGCCCTAAGAGGCTACCAGGGTAACTCATTGTAAGTTGGATTAATAAGCGATAACATTCACACTTAATACTAACAAAATGAACCTAAAAACATAAGAGTTTTGTTCTCGCCCATGCCTTGAGTGCTTGTACAGGCTAGGATGGGAGTAGTGAGACACATGGTTGTGACCTTGCATTCCATAGTATGCCTCGTCAGTATGAGATGATACTAGTGGCCGCATGAAATTAGTATGGACCTGTGGAGTTTAGCTAACTGCCAGGGTAACTTGTACGTGATAATTGTGATAACACTTTCTCGCTTGAATAGTAGGTTCCTACATGTCATTGTGTGCCTCTGGGATTAGATGTCAGATTTTGTGTTTGAAACCTTTGAGTTAGTATACTTTTAGGATTCTTGGAATTATGGAGATTTGTGCTATGTGATTTTGATAGCCTATTTGGGACTTGAGATTATCTCCTCAGCACGGTGGGAGTGGACCACTTTGGTACCATGCAGTCGGGTGGTAGTGTACTTTCCACTCTTATCATTTTGAGATTCATTGAGACATCATGGTTGATGTGTCCTTCATGATGGTGGATATGTATCCTTTTTTATTGATGTTTAGCATATGTTAGATGATGTTATCTTATGCTTTTATTTGCATGCTAGATTACTTTCTACATATGATGTTGTATATATTAGGAGTGACATTCCTACTATGTTAATACTGATGATCCCTTCAATGATTTGGAATGTTACGCACAGAGGGATGGCTAAGATCCACGATAGTCTAATGATGCTATTAATGGTTGGGAAGAACCGTGCACTTAGTTTATTATGTTTGATCTTTATGATGGATGTATATGTTCTCTATGATGTTGTATCATGTGATTATCTCTACTTTGATGTATCATGGATTAGAATAGGTGATGTACCTTATTCTATGTATGTATAACCTTATTCTATGTATGTATATTTTAGAGCTTGTCATACCCTATGACATGTACAGTGGATGAATGAGCATTTGAAATGTAATGTATAAACATTAGGCTTATCATTATTATTTCATCTGGATGTTGTACTAGATGGATTCATGTATGTAATTCAACGTTAAGGGATTTTAAAGAATGTATTATGTTATTTATGTTATGTTTACTTTCAGATGGACATTGCTATTGCTTCCAATATTGTGAAAAAGTTATATGTGATGTTTACTTCTATGGAAAAAAAAAAGTTAGTGAAATTCTATGTTAATTCTTTGGATCCCTCGGCAGGGCATTACAAAACTAGTTAACTCAAGTCAACCCTGGTTAAATCTGGTCAACTTTTGGTGAAACTTGATCTTTGTGTATGTGAATATGAGAAAATATGAGTATGAATTCCAGCAACAATTCGATGCAAATTCTCATTCAACCTTTCAAAATGAAGAGATGAGGGTCTCTTAAATAGACTTTCCTAGAATTCATCAACGGTTGAGATTGATTTCAATCAACGGTCAAGATTAAACGTGAAGTTCAGTCATAAAAGGAGATTTTCAAATTAAAGAGAGTTAACAGATTTAATTTGAGTAAAATAAGGAGTTAACTGATTCAATTTGAGTAGAAAAAGGTGTTAACTGACTTAACTCATTTTTTATCAATAGTGAAGTGAAAATTTCCCTTTTTGAATTGAAGAGAGATTTTGTTGAGATATTTAATTTAATAAAATGAGATATGCTCTCATAATTACTTTTTCTATTTAATTAAATAATCTTTAATTAATTAGAGACACTTTTCTTAGTTAATTAAATAATTTCATTTAATTAATTAGGAATGGCTTCTCATTTAATTAAATAACTTTGTTTAATTAATTAGAAGTAAGTACTCTATTTAATTAAATAATTTTGTTTAATTATTTCAAAATTCTTTTGAAAACTATTCAACTCAAGCCAACCGTGGTTAAATCTGATCAACCTTTGGTCAAACTTGATCTTTGCGTATGTGAATATGGGCAAATGTGAGTATGAATTCCAGCAATAATTCGATGCAAATTCTCATTCAACCTTTCAAAATGAAGAGATGAGGGTCTCCTAAATAGACTTTTTTAGAACTCATCAACGGTTGAGATCGATTTCAATTAACGGTCAGGATTAAAGGTGAAGTTCAGTCATAAAGGGAGATTTCAAAATTAAAAAGAGTTAACAGATTTAATTTGAGTAAAATAAGGAGTTAACTGATTCAATTTGAGTAGAAAAAGTAGATAACCGATTTAACTCATTTTTGATCAATAGTGAACTGGAAATTTCCCTTTTAAAACTGAAGAGAGATTTTGTTGAGATATTTAGTTTAATAAAATGAGATATGCTCTCATAATTAATTTTTCTATTTAATTAAATAATCTTTAATTAATTAGAGACACTTTTCTTATTTAATTAAATAACTTCATTTAATTAATTAGGAATGGCTTCTCATTTAATTAAACAACTTTGTTTAATTAATTAGAAGTAAGTACTCCATTTAATTAAATAATTTCATTTAATTATTTCTAAATTCTTTTCGAAACTAGTCAACTCAAGTAAACTATGGTTAAATCTGGTCAACTTTTGGTAAAACTTGATCTTTGCGTCTATGCATATGACCAAATATGAGTATGAATTCCAGCAACAATTCGATGCAAATTCTCATTCAACTTTTCAAAATGAAGAGATGAGGGTCACTTAAATAGACTTTTCTGAAATTCATCAACGGTTGAGATCGATTTCTATCAACGGTCAGGAATAAAAGTGAAGTTCAGTCATAAAGGGAGATTTTCAAATTAAAGGGAGTTAATAGATTTTATTTGAGTAAAATAAGGAGTTAACTGATTCAATTTGAGTAGAAAAAGGAGTTAACTGATTTGACTCATTTTTAATCAATAGTGAACTGAAAATTTCCCTTTTTGAACTGAAGAGAGATTTTGTTGAGATATTTAATTTAATAAAATGAGATATGCTCTCATAATTACTTTTTTTATTTAATTAAATAATCTTTAATTAATTAGAGACACTTTTCTTATTTAATTAAATAACTTCATTTAATTAATTAGGAATGGCTTCTCATTTAATTAAATAACTTTGTTTAATTAATTCGAAGTAAGTACTTCATTTAATTAAATAATTTTGTTTAATTATTTTAAAATTCTTTTCAAAACTAGTCAACTCAAGTCAACCGTGGTTAAATCTAGTCAACTTTTGGTCAAACTTGATCTTTGTGTATGTGAATATGAGCAAATGTGAGTATGAATTCCAGCAACAATTCGATGTAAATTCTCATTCAACCTTTCAAAATGAAGAGATGAGAGTCTCTTAAATGGACTTTCCTGAAATTCGTCAACGGTTGAGATCGATTTCAATCAACGGTCAGGATTAAAGGTGAAGTTAAGTCATAAAGGAAGATTTCCAAATTAAAGGGAGTTAACAGATTTAATTTGAGTAAAATAAGGAGTTAACTAATTCAATTTGAGTAGAAAAAGGAGTTAACTGATTTAACTCATTTTTGATCAATAGTGAACTGAAAATTTCCCTTTTTGAACTGAAGAAAGATTTTGTTGAGATATTCAATTTAATAAAATGAGATATGCTCTCATAATTACTTTTTCTATTTAATTAAATAATCTTTAATTAATTAGAGACACTTTTCCTATTTAATTAAATAATTTCATTTAATTAATTAGGAATGGCTTCTCATTTAATTAAATAACTTTGTTTAATTAATTAGAAGTAAGCACTCCATTTAATTAAATAATTTCATTTAATTATTTCAAAATTCTTTTCGAAACTAGTCAACTCAAATCAACCGTGGTTCAATCTGGTCAAATTTTGGTGAAATTCAATCTTTGCGTATGTGAATATCAACAAATGTGAGTATGAATTTCAGCAACAATTCGATGCAAATTCTCATTCAACCTTTCAAAATGAAGAGATGAGGGTCTCTTAAATAGAGTTTTCTTGAATTCATTAATGGTTGAGATCGATTTCAGTCAACGGTCAGGATTAAAGGTGAAGTTCAGTCATAAAGGAAGATATCCAAATTAAAGGGAGTTAACAGATTTAATTTGAGTAAAATAAGAAGTTCATTGATTCAATTTGAGTAGAAAAAGGAGTTAACTGATTTAACTCATTTTTTATCAATAGTGAACTGGAAATTTCCCTTTTTGAACTGAAGAGAGATTTTGTTGAGATATTTAATTTAATAAAATGAGATATGCTCTCATAATTATTTTTTCTATTTAATTAAATAATCTTTAATTAATTAGAGACACTTTTCTTATTTAATTAAATAACTTCATTTAATTAATTAGGAATGGCTTCTCATTTAATTAAATAACTTTGTTTAATTAATTAGAAGTAAGTACTCCATTTAATTAAATAATTTTGTTTAATTATTTTAAAAAAAAATTTGAAACTAGTCAACTAAAGTCAACATGGTTCAATATGGTCAAATTTTGGTCAAATTTGATCTTTGCGTATGTGAATATGAGCAAATGTGAGTATGAATTTCAGCAACAATTCGATACAAATTCTCATTCAGCCTTTCAAAATGAAGAGATGAGGGTCTTTTAAATAGACTTTTCTGGAATTCATCAACGGTTGAGATCGATTTCAGTCAACGGTCAGGATTAAAGGTGAAGTTCAGTCATAAAGGAAGATTTCCAGATTAAAGGGAGTTAACAGATTTAATTTGAGTAAAATAAAGAGTTAACTGATTCAATTTGAGTATAAAAAGGAGTTAACTAATTTAACTCATTTTTTATCAATAGTGAACTGAAAATTTCTCTTTCTGAACTGAAGAGAGATTTTGTTGAGATATTTAATTTAATAAAATGAGATATGCTCTCATAATTACTTTTTCTATTTAATTAAATAATCTTTAATTAATTAGAGACACTTTTCTTATTTAATTAAATAACTTCATTTAATTAATTAGGAATGACTTCTCATTTAATTAAATAAATTTGTTTAATTAATTAGAAGTAAGTACTCCATTTAATTAAATAATTTCGTTTAATTATTTCTAAATTCTTTTCGAAACTAGTCAACTCAAATCAACTGTGGTTAAACTTGGTCAACTTTTGGTCAAACTTGATCTTTGCGTATGTGAATATGAGCAAATGTGAGTATTAATTCCAGCAACAATTCGATGCAAATTCTCATTCAACCTTTCAAAATGAAGAGATGAGGGTTTCTTAAATAGACTTTCTTAAAATTCATCAACGGTTGAGATCGATTTCAATCAACGGTCAGGATTAAAGGTGAAGTTTAGTCATAAAGGGAGATTTCCAAATTAAAGGGAGTTAACGGATTTAATTTGAGTAAAATAAGGAGTTAACTGATTCAATTTGAGTAGCAAAAGGAGTTAACTGATTTAACTCATTTTTTATCAATAGTGAACTGAAAAATTTCCCTTTTTCAACTGAAGAGAGATTTTGTTGAGATATATAATTTAATAAAATGAGATATGCTATCATAATTACTTTTTCTATTTTATTAAATAATCTTTGATTAATTAGAGACACTTTTCTTATTTAATTAAATAACTTCATTTAATTAATTAGGAATGACTTATCATTTAATTAAATAACTTTGTTTAATTAATTAGATGTAAGTACTCCATTTAATTAAATAATTTTGTTTAATTATTTCAAAATTCTTTTCGAAACTAGTCAAGTCAAGTCAACCGTTGTTAAATCTGGTCAACTTTTGGTCAAACTTGATCTTTGCGTATGTGAATATGGGCAAATGTGAGTATGAATTCTACCAACAATTCGATGCAAATTCTCATTCAACCTTTCAAAATGAAGAGATGAGGGTCTCTTAAATAGGCTTTTATGGAATTCATCAACGGTTGAGATCGATTTCAATCAACGGTCAGGATTAAAGGTGAAGTTCAGTCATAAAGGAAGATTTCTAAAATAAAGGGAGTTAACGAATTTAATTTGACTAAAATAAGGAGTTAACTAATTCAATTTGAGTAGAAAAATGAGTTAACTCGTTTAACTCATTTTTTTTATCAATAGTGAACTGTAAATTTTCCTTTTTGAACTAAAGAGAGATTTTGTTGAGATATTTAATTTAATAAAATAAGATATACTCTCATAATTAATTTTTCTATTTAATTAAATAATGTTTAATTAATTAGAGACACTTTTCTTATTTAATTAAATAACTTCATTTAATAATTAGGAATGGCTTCTCATTTAATTAAATAACTTTGTTTAATTAATTAGAAGTAAGTACTCCATTTAATTAAATAATTTTTTTTAATTATTTCAAAAAAAAAAATTAATACTTGTCAACTCAAGTCAATCGTGGTTAAATCTAGTCAACTTTTGGCCAAACTTGATCTTTGCGTATGTGAATATGAGCAAATGTGAGTATGAATTCCAGTAACAATTCGATGCAAATTCTCATTCAACTTTTCAAAATGAAGAGATAAGGGTCTATTAAATAGAATTTCTTGGAATTCATCAATGGTTGAGATCGATTTCAATCAACGGTCAGGATTAAAGGTGAAGTTCAATCATAAAGGGAGATTTCCAAATTAAAGGGAGTTAACGGATTTAATTTGAGTAAAATAAGGAGTTAACTGATTCAATTTGAGTAGAAAAAGGAGTTAACTGATTTAACTCATTTTTGATCAATAGTGAACTGGAAATTTCCCTTTTTGAACTGAAGAGAGATTTTGTTAAGATATTTAATTTAATAAAATGAGATATTCTCTCATGATTACTTTTTCTATTTAATTAAGTTATCTTTAATTAATTAGAGACACTTTTCTTATTTAATTAAATAACTTGATTTAATTAATTAGGAATGGCTTCTCATTGAATTAAATAAATTTGTTTAATTAATTAGAAGCAAGTACTTCATTTAATTAAATAACTTCGTTTAATTATTTTAAAATTCTTTTTGAAACTAATCAATTCAAGTCAAACGTTGTTAAATCTGGTCAACTTTTGGTTAAACTTGATCGTTACGTATGTCAATATGATCAAATGTGAGTATGAATTTTAGCAACAATTCGATGCAAATTCTCATTCAACCTTTCAAAAGGAAGAGATGAGGGTCTCTTAAATAGACTTTCCTGGAATTCATCAACTGTTGAGATCGATTTTAATCAACGGTCAAGATTAAAGGTGATGTTCAGTCGCAAAGGGAGATTTCCAAATTAAAGCGAGTTAACGGATTTAATTGATTCAATTTTAGTAAAAAAATGAGTTAACTGATTTAACTCATTTTTTATTAATAGTGAACTGGAAATTTCCCTTTTTGAATTGAAGAGAGATTTTGTTGAGATATTTAATTTAATAAAATGAGATATGCTCTCATAATTACTTTTTCTATTTAATTAAATAATCTTTTATTAATTAGAGAGACTTTTCTTATTTAATTAAATAAATTCATTTAATTAATTAGGAATTGTTTCTCATTTAATTAAATAACTTTGTTTAGTTAATTAGAAGTAAGTACTCCATTTAATTAAATAATTTCGTTTAATTATTTCAAAAAATAATTTAAAAACTAGTCAACTCAAGTCAACAGTGGTTAAATCTGGTCAAGTTTTGGTCAAACCTAATATTTGCGTATGTTAATATGAGCAAATGTGAGTATGAATTCTAGCAACAATTCGATGCAAATTCTCATTCAACCTTTCAAAATGAAGAGATGAGGGTCTCTTAAATAGACTTTCTTGGAATTCATCAACGGTTGAGATCGATTTCAATCAACAGTCAAGGTTAAAGGTGAAGTTAAGTCATAAAGGGAGATTTTCAAATTAAAGGGAGTTAATGGATTTAATTTGAGTAAAATAAGCAGTTAATTGATTCAATTTGAGTGGAAAAAGGAGTTAACTCATTTAACTCATTTTTGATCAATAGTGAACTAAAAATTTCCCTTTTTGAACTAAAGAGAGATTTTGTTGAGATATTTAATTTAATAAAATGAGATATACTCTCATAACTAATTTTTTAATTTAATTAAATAATATTTAATTAATTAGAGACATTTTTCTTATTTAATTAAATAACTTCATTTAATTAATTAGGAATGGCTTCTCATTTAATTAGATAACTTTGTTTAATTAATTAGAAGTAAGTAGTCCATTTAACTAAATAATTTCATTTGATTATTTTAATTTTTTTTTAAAGTAGTCAACTCAAGTCAACCGTGGTTAAATCTGGTCAACTTTTGGTCAAACTTGATCTTTGCGTATGTGAATATGAGCAAATGTGAGTATGAATTCCAGCAACAATTCGATGCAAATTCTCATTCAACCTTTCAAAATGAAGAGATAAGGGTCTATTAAATAGACTTTCTTAGAATTCATCAACGATTGAGATCGATTTCAATCAACGGTCAAGATTAAAGGTGAAGTTCAATCATAAAGGGAGATTTCTAAATTAAAGGGAGTTAACGGATTTAATTTGAGTAAATCAAGGAGTTAGCTGATTTAACTCATTTTTGATCAATAGTGAACTGGAAATTTTTCTTTTTGAACTGAAGAGAAATTTTATTGAGATATTTAATTTAACAAAATGAGATATGCTCTCATAATTACTTTTTCTATTTAATTAAATAATCTTTAATTAATTAGAGACACTTTTCTTATTTAATTAAATAACTTCATTTAATTAATTAGGAATGGCTTCTCATTTAATTAAATAACTTTGTTTAATTAATTAGAAGTAAGTACTCCATTTAATTAAATAATTTCGTTTAATTATTTCAAAATTCTTTTCGAAACTAGTCAACTCAAGTGAACCGTGGTTAAATCTAGTCAACTTTTGGTCAAACTTGATCTTTGCGTATGTGAATATGAGCAAATGTGAGTATAAATTCCAGCAACAATTCGATGCAAATTCTCATTCAACCTTTCAAAATGAAGAGATAAGGGTCTATTAAATAGACTTTTTTGGAATTCATCAACAGTTGAGAGCGATTTAAATCAATGGTCAGGATTAAAGGTGAAGTTCAATCATAAAGAGAGATTTCCAAATTAAAGGGAGTTAACGGATTTAATTTGAGTAAAATAAGGAGTTAACTGATTCAATTTGAGTAGAAAAAGGAGTTAACTGATTTAACTCAATTTTGATCAATAGTGAACTGGAAATTTCCCTTTTTGAACTGAAGAGAGATTTTATTGAGATATTTAATTTAATAAAATGAGATATGCTCTCATAATTACTTTTTCTATTTAATTAAATAATCTTTAATTAATTAGAGACACTTTTCTTATTTAATTAAATAACTTGATTTAATTAATTAGGAATGGCTTCTCATTTAATTAAATAAATTTGTTTAATTAATTAGAAGTAAGTACTCCATTTAATTAAATATTTTTTTTTAATTATTTATAAATTCTTTTCGAAACTAGTCAAGTCAAGTCAACCGTGGTTAAATCTGGTCAACTTTTGGTCAAACTTGATCTTTACGTATGTGAATATGAGCAAATGTGAGTATGAATTCTAGCAACAATTCGATGCAAATTCTCATTCAACCTTTCAAAATGAAGAGATGAGGGTCTCTTAAATGGACTTTCTTTGAAGTCATCAACGGTTGAGATCGATTTCAATCAACGGTCAGGATTAAAGGTGAAGTTTAGTCATAAAGAAAGATTTTCAAAATAAAGGGAGTTAACAAATTTAATTTGAGTGAAATAAGGAATTAACTAATTCCTTGTGTAGAAAAATAAGTTAACTCATTTAACTCATTTTTTATCAATAGTGAATTGGAAATTTTCCTTTTTGAACTAGAGAGAGATTTTGTTGAGATATTTAATTTAATAAAACGAGATATACAATCATAATTAATTTTTCTATTTAATTAAATAATGTTTAATTAATTAGAGACACTTTTCTTATTTAATTAAATAACTTCAATTAATTAATTAGGAATGGCTTCTCATTTAATTAAATAACTTTGTTTAATTAATTAGAAGTAAGTAGTCTATTTAATTAAATAATTTTGTTTAATTATTTCAAAATTCTTTTCAAAACTAGTCAACTCAAGTCAGATGTGGTTAAATTTGGTCAACTTTTGGTCAAATTTGATCTTTGCGTATGTGAATATGAGCAAATGTGAGTATAAATTCTGGCAACAATTCGATGCAAATTCTCATTCAACCTTTCAAAATGAAGACATAAGGGTCTATTAAATAGATTTTCTTGGAATTCATCAACGGTTGGGATCGATTTCAATCAACGGTCAGGATTAAAGGTGAAGATCAATCATAAAGGGAAATTTCCAAATTAAGGGGAGTTAACGGATTTAATTTGAGTAAAATAAGGAGTTAACTGATTCAATTTGAGTACAAAAAGGAGTTAACTGATTTAACTCATTTTTTATTAATAGTGAACTAGAAATTTCCCTTTTTGAACTAAAGAGAGATTTTATTAAGATATTTAATTTAATAAAATTATATATGCTCTCATAATTACTTTTTCTATTTAATTAAATAATCTTTAATTAATTAGAGACACTTTTCTTATTTAATTAAATAACTTCATTTAATTAATTACGAATGGCTTCTCATTTAATTAAATAACTTTGTTTAATTAATTAGAAGTAAGTACTCCATTTAATTAAATAATTTCGTTTAATTATTTAAAAATTCTTTTCAAAACAAGTCAACTCAAGTCAACCGTGGTTAAATCTGGTCAACTTTTTGTCAAACTTGATCTTTGTGTTTGTGAATATTAGCAAATGTGAGTATGAATTCCAGTAACAATTTGATGCAAATTCTCATTCAACCTTTTAAAATGAAGAGATGAGGGTCTCTTAAATAGACTTTCTTGGAATTCATCAACAGTTGAGATCGATTTCAATCAACGGTCAGGATTAAATGTGAAGTTCAGTCATAAAGGGAGATTTCCAAATTAAAGGGCGTTAACAGATTTAATTTGAGTAAAATAAGGAGTTAACTGATTCAATTTGAGTAGCAAAAGGAGTTAACTGATTTAACTCATTTTTTATCAATAGTGAACTGGAAATTTCCCTTTTTGAACTGAAGAGAGATTTTGTTGAGATATTTAATTTAATAAAATGAGATATGCTCTCATAATTACTTTTTCTATTTTATTAAATAATCTTTAATTAATTAGAGAGACTTTTCTTATTTAATTAAATAACTTTATTTAATTAATTAGGAATGGCTTCTCATTTAATTAAATAACTTTGTTTAATTTGCAAAAAGAGGGGTAAAAATTTATTAAGACAGAAAGGAATACAACAAGGAGAGCTCAATAAGGAGCTCGATCCTGAGCAACAAGATCATCAAATTCTTGCACCATCTCAAAGGACAGTTGCCCCCTATCCCTAATATTCCAACCCGGATCATGACTAGAAGCCCATTTGGCTAAACAATCAGCAGGTCTATTCCATTCTCGCAGAATATACTTGAACCTAATGAACTGAAAAGAGGAAGAGAAGAAAAGAATCTGCTTAACAACAGTGGCCAACTGCCAACTAACATCCTCAAGCTCTTGAGAAGAAAGCATGTTCACCACCACCTGGGAATCAGACTCACAAATAATCTTACTCCATCCCCACAAGAAACACTGTTCCACAGCATATAAAATAGCCTGAGCTTCCATGAGATTGTTAGTATAATCACCCTTATGAATTGAGAAGAAAAATTTAACATTCCCAGAACTAAAACGAGCCACTCCACCAATACCAGCCGGACCATGATTCCCACGAGAAGAACCATCAATGTTAATTTTTAGAACTCCACAGGGAGGAGGAGTCCAGTCCCCATCCCGGTTAACCCAACCCTTCCTCTGATGGTGAAGCTACCTGGACATAGAAGGAAACCTATGAGCCGCAACCCCATCCTGCAGATGAAAATTGAGGCGATTACAGATAGCAAGATCAACCGGATCCATACCCCCATCAAGCTCACACTTCACAAGAATAGTTTTCTGGAGAGAATGTGATATTTTCCACCAAAGATGCAAAACACCAAGCCGAACATCTTTGAATATGCGACGATTCCTCTCCAACCAGATATGCCAAAGCATGAAAGATGGGCCAGCAATCCAAGCAACATGGAGAGAAGAAGACTTGGAGGGAGCACTACCCAAGCGAGCCCAGAACTCAGGCAAAGAGGAAGCATGCCGACAAGAGCAACCCCAAGCGCTCCACCAAAGGTGCCATATCTGAGTAGAATAGGAGCAATGGAAGAACAAATGGGAGAAAGACTCCTCTCCATTACCACACAAAACACAATAAGAGGGGCCCTGAAATCCACATTTACAAAGATTATCCTAGGTAAGACAACGGTTGTGAGCCACTAGCCACATGAAAAAATTGCACTTGGACCAAGAAACTTTATTCCAGACTTGCTTCCACCAAGGGACCTCAGCATCCCCAAATAATTGTCTAGTTATCTCCTGATACCCAGCAGAGACATGATATTTACGAGACAAGGTACCGCCCCAAGCCAATACATCTGGACCAAGCAAAGAGGAACACTCTCTAGAGGCCAAAATTTGAGAAAGCTCCTGACGATCCATGTCTGTACCTCCAGGAGGCCAATCAGAGGAATGCTTCCATCTATAACCAACAACAGGTCCCAATTGATGAGTCTTGTAATGAGCGACTTTATCCCATCCAGCGGCAAGAAAAGAGTCACAAAGAGGCTATGAAAATGAGGGTATATGGATAAAATGGAAGGGAATCCATCCCAAGCATCAGACCAAAACAAAGCCTGAGAACCTCCTTTACATATCCAGAACAGACCCCTCTTCACCAACATCGCACCTGTCTTCAAAGTATGCCAAACCATTGAGCCACGACCTTCAAGAGGAAGTGCAGAAACAGAGAAAGGATCAACACCATGAAAATATTTATGAGTGATAATACGAGCCCAAAGTTGGTGCTGTCCAGAGCACCATCGCCAATAAAGTTTAGCAGCCAAAGCTTGTCTACTCAATAGAGCAGAACGAAGACCAAGACCACCCTCCTTTTTAGGCCTAAAAATAGTTGCCCAATTAACCAAGCTCCATTTAGTACTACGTAAATTACCACTCCAAAGTAATTGTCGAGAAAGAGCATCAAACTCCTTGAGAAAGTAAATAGGTGCAGCATGAACCATGCTTCTATAAGAAGGAAGAGCTTGGATAACAGCTTGAAGAAGAGTAATCCATGTAGCAGTAGAAAGCCATCTATGAGTCCAATGATTTACCTTATCCTGAAGCTTGGTAATCAAATTTTGCCAGAAGAGATGTGGCTGCTTGGAAACAGCAATAGGGATGCCAAGATAAGTCAAAGGAAGTGAACCTATCTGAAACCGTAGGATACCAACAATCCTGTGCTGAATAGAATCAGGAGTGTTAAAAAAGTAAATGAAAGATTTTTGCTCATTAACTTTCTGGCCTGAAGCTGCCAAATAAACGTCCAAAGAATGTCGAAAGGCTTCAGCTTCCTTGATCCTAGCAAGATCGGCAAGAGCAGAATCATCAAAAAATTGAAGATGGGAAAGAGAAGGTAAGCCATTACCCCACCGCTAGCCTTGAATAGAATTCTGGGACACCTGATGCTTAATGAATCTGCCCAAGCCTTCAGCCATGATGATGAATAGATATGGGGAGAGAGGGTCACCTTGGCGGAGGCCTCTAGAAGCACCAAATAGCTATGAAGGTTGACCATTAATAAGAATAGAAAAAGAGGCAGAAGTAATGCAACTCATAATCCAACTCACCCAATCAGAGCTAAATCCAAAAGAAAGAAGAATACTCCTTAGGAAGCTCCATTTAACTCTATCGTAGGCCTTAGCCATATCCAGCTTAACAAACATGACTCTCTCCCTTGAAGTAGCCATAGAGTGAATAGCCTCAGTAGCAATAACCACCCCATCCAAAATTTGTCTTCCAGCAACAAAACCACCTTGTTCTTTTGAGATAATAATGGGAAGCCACCTTTTCAATCTCTCAGCAATCAGCTTAGTAATAAATTTGTAGACCACATTACATAAGGCAATTGGTCTAAAAAACTCCAATTGATTAGCACCCTCTCTCTTAGGAATAAGAGTCAAGAATGTAGAGTTCAAAGCTCGAAGCATCTACTTGCTAGCATAGGATTCTTTAACCACCTCCAACAAATCATGATTAATGATGTCCCAAAATTCTTGAAAGAATTCAACTGAAAAACCATCAGGACCAGGAGCCTTCCCCTTAGGCATGCCAAATACCACCGCCTCCAGCTCTTCCAAAGAGATAGGACGCATGAGATAATCATTCATTTCCTGAGTGATAAGGGAAGGAATACAGGACAAAATAATATTTTCTTCATTATCAGCAGGAGGAGAGTCCTCAGAGAAGAGGGTAGAGAAGTACGAAATAGCCTCCTGGAACAAAGCTGGCAAGGAATTCAGCTGGATACCTTGAGAATTAACCAAAGAAGAGATAGTGCTCTGATTCCGGCGAGATTGCACTGTTTTATGGAAAAAGGAAGTGTTTCGATCACCTTCTTGGAGCCAATCAACTCGAGCCTTTTGCTTCCAAAAAATTTCCTCTCGAAGGTCCCATTCTTCTAGAGCTCTAGAAGCAAGGGATTCAGCCTGGCCAAGATCTTCCGAGAAACCTCGATCTCTAATCTCCCTTGTGATGACATCAAGATTTTCTTGAGCAAGCCTCTTCATAAAGTGAAGATTCCCAAAGCATTCCCTATTCCATATCTTGAGCTGCCTTTTAACATATTGAAGCCTTTTAGAAAATGAGAACATTGCAGTACCATATGCAGGGGCACCATCTTTCCACCAACAAGAAACAAAATCATGAAGAGAGGAGTCACGAAGCCACATCAACTGGAACTTAAAAGGAGGATGCTTCGGAACATAAGCCCCTATAGTGGAAAATTTGATTGGCCAATGATCTGAACCCCTCCAATCAAGGATTTCTGAAGAGATAGTAAGGGTGCCACTAAGCTAGAAGCAAGAAACAAGAAATATATCCAGGCATTCTGAGATAGCAGCAACACCAGTCCTGTGATTATTCCAAGTATAGAGGCCATTAGAAGGCTTAACATTAGAGAGATGCAGAAGAGATATGTGTTGCCGAAGAAGAGCAGAAGAAGGCCCCAATCTAGCCAAACCACCATGCTTCTCTTCCAGACTTAAAACTGAATTGAAGTCCCCTGCTAACACCCAAGGATGATAAGGATGACAATTTCTAACATATTGAATATGTTCCCAAAGTTCCTCCTTTCCCACAACATCAACAGGTGCATACACATTAGTAACCATGATTACCTCTCCTGAGTCTAGAGCAGAAGCTACCATAGAGAGAGCTGAGTGAGAAGATATCCAGCCAAGAGGAGAAATTTTTTGAGGATCCCAAAATATAGCTCAACCACCAGCACTGCCTGTTGCCCCAACACACTGGCATTGGCCACACGACCAAATACTAGAGGCATGTTGGACCATAGACTCCATAGAGAGCTTAGTCTCTTGGATACAAAAAACATCAGGACTATGATCAACCACCAAGTTATGAATAGCCTTTTGTCTAGGGATGCTATTCAAGCCCCTTACATTCCATGAGAGAATAATCATCATTGGGTAGATTTGGGAAAATGAGAATCCAAAGGTTTCACTGAACTAGACTCAATCAATATATCTACTATGAGTTTAATCTTCTCTTGGTCTATTTTGCGCCCACTCCTTAGAGGGGGAGAAGAAGAAGCCCGCTTAAAGGGTCGAGGCAGCAACCCCAAGGGGAGAGGAGATCCCTTGCCCTTACCTGATGGTAGCACATCCTTAACCAAGTCAGCCAAAACAACATCATCATCTTCCAACACTGCAGGAGTCACCAGAGCCGCTATCACAGGAGCTACAGGAACCTCACAATTCTGATATACTACAACTTGAGATGCCCCACAAGCATCATTAGGAACAGATCTCTCATCTGGGCAAGCTGGATCAGAAGAGATAGGAGGAGGAATACCCTCCTCTAGAACTATAGTATCCAGCACCTCAAAAATTTTAAAACCTAAATCAGATAATCTTTCTTTCAAAGGCCTCTTTTGACCACGTCCCTTAGCTCGAGGACAAACAGGGGTAAATCCATCCTTATCCTGCATTGGAGCCTTACCCTTACCTGTAGCATCTTGTGGATTCTTCCCCTTGGTAGTATTAACCATTTGAGATTGTCCTTTCCCTGTAGTATCTTCCAAACCACCAGCATTTCCAGCTGTAGACCGATCCACTCCTTTGAAACTTGAGTTACGGGGGCACTACCGCAGTAAATGACCATACTCATGACAAATTCGGCAACGGAAAGGGAGGGATTCATAATCTAACTGCTGCACCCAAGAAGAATCCCCCAGACAAATTTCCAAAGAATCTGGTAATGGGTTATTCAAATTAATTTCAACACAAATTCTAGCAAAAGAAATAACCTTTTTATTGAGGGTTTGATGTGCGATCGCAGCTGGCTTCCCCAAAAAAGTAGCAATTTGTCGAAGGATGTCTTCACGCCAAAATTCCAAGGGAAGACAAGGCAAGCGAACCCAAACTGGCACTGTTGAAGGGAGATCCTCAGCAGAATTAAAACCTGAATGCCAAGGTTTGACAAATAACCCCACATTGTTGTAGAAATAAGGGCCTCCTTCAAAAACGCGATCACGATCAAACATGCAAGAGAATACAACAAAAAAATAACTATTCCCTGCCAACATAATCTCCATATCGCCTTCCACCTGCCAAGAGCGGCAGATCCATGCCTCAAGAGCGGATAGGGGAATCTAGATTCCAAGAAATTTGCATATCAAAGCATGCTTGGTCCAATAATCAATGTCCTCCATTACAACCGTTGGAGGAATAACCAGAACAGGGCGATCATGGCTATGTGGAAGACAACCATTAACTTTTTTCAGCTTGGAGCTCTCCCCTGAATAAAACGATTCAGATCACATTGCATGCATAGTTGGAAAAGAACCATCTGTTCTCACCAACGGAGAAGAAATCCCAGGCCCTGCCATGCAAATAATAAAACCCCCAATCCAAAATTGACTGCAGAAGATCTCCAAAAACACCGACACAAATTATGTCCAGTAGCTAACAATCCAAACAGAACAGAAAAATAGTAAAGATCAAACACCAAGAACAGGCTAGGGGAAAAACCCTAGCCCAGCCGGCAGCCAACGCTTCTTAGAGACTCCATCATTCCGTAGAAAGTTATCATCCATTCTATTTTCAAAAGGGTTTGTGGTAAACCTAGTGTGACTCGAACCGGAGTTGATGCGTAGCACCGGGATCATTAGCCTAACACTACGCCTCATGACTCGCCTTCACACCAACTCGGCTACTCACTCACCCTTCAAAAAGGGTTTGTGGTAAACCTAGTGTGAGTCTAACCGGAGTTGATGCGTAGCACCGGGATCATTAGCCTAACACTACGCCTCACGACTCGCCTTCACACCAACTCGGCTACTCACTCACCCTTAAAAGGGTTTGTGGTAAACCTAGTGTGACTCGAATCGGAGTTGATGCATAGCACCAGGATCATTAGCCTAACACTACGCCTCACGACTCGCCTTCACACCAACTCGGCTACTCACTCACCCTTAAAAGGGTTTGTGGTAAACCTAGTGTGACTCGAACTGGAGTTGATGCGTAGCACCACGATCATTAGCCTAACACTACGCCTCACGATTCACCTTCACACCAACTCGGCTACTCACTCACCCTTAAAAGGGTTTGTGGTAAACCTAGTGTGACTCGAACCGGAGTTGATGCGTAGCACAGGGATCATTAGCCTAACACTACGCCTCATGACTCGCCTTCACACCAACTCGGCTACTCACTCACCCTTAGATGTAAGTACTCCATTTAATTAAATAATTTCGTTTAATTACTTCAAAATTCTTTTCGAAACTAGTCAACTCAAGTCAACCGTTGTTAAATCTGGTCAACTTTTCATCAAACTTGATCTTTGCGTATGTGAATATGAGCAAATGTGAGTATGAATTCTAGCAACAAATCGATGCAAATTATCATTCAACCTTTCAAAATGTAGAGGTGAGGGTCTCTTAAATAGACTTTCTTGGAATTCATCAACGATTGAGATCGATTTCAATCAACGGTAAGGATTAAAGGTGATGTTTAGTCATAAAGGAAGATTTTCAAAATAAAGGGAGTTAATGGATTTAATTTGAGTAAAATAAGGACTTAACTAATTTAATTTGAGTAGAGAAATGAGTTAACTCATTTTTTATCTATAGTGAACTGAAAATTTCCCTTTTTGAACTAAAGAGAGATTTTGTTGAGATATTTAATTTAATAAAATGAGATATACTCTCATAATTAATTTTTCTATTTAATTAGATAATGTTTAATTAATTAGAGACACTTTTCTTATTTAATTAAATAACTTCATTTAATTAATTAGGAATGGCTTCTCATTTAATTAAATAACTTTGTTTAATTAATTAGATGTAAGTACTCCATTTAATTAAATAATTTTGTTTAATTATTTCAAAATTCTTTTCGAAACTAGTCAACTCAAGTCAACCATGGTTAAATCTGGTCAACTTTTGGTCAAACTTGATCTTTGCGTATGTGAATATGAGCAAATGTGAGTATAAATTCCAGCAACAGTATAAATTAAAGGGAGTTAATAGATTTAATTTGAGTAAAATAAGGAGTTAACTGATTCAATTTGAGTATAAAAAGGAGTTAACTGATTTAACTCATTTTTGATCAATAGTGAACTGGAAATTTCCCTTTTTGAACTGAAGAGTGATTTTGTTGAGATATTTAATTTAATAAAATGAGATATGCTCTGATAATTACTTTTTCTATTTAATTAAGTAATCTGTAATTAATTAGAGACACTTTTCTTATTTAATTAAATATCTTCATTTAATTAATTAAGAATGGCTTCTCATTTAATTAAATAACTTTGTTTGATTAATTTGAAGTGTGAGGCCTCGCCTCGACCCATCGTAGCATAGTGATACATTACTATTATTTTGATATTCACGACTCGAGATGTCGAGACATTAACTGATGCTTAGATCATACTTTATTATTTTATGTTGTTTGATGTTACTTTCAGATATATTTGATGATTGTCATTTAATGTTTCATGTATATGTATGTTGATGAAACCAGTAAATGTAGGATTGAGACTTTGATTTAAGAGATTTTAAATGATTAAGAATTAAGCATGATGAAGAAACCCTTATTGATGTATGTTTTAATTTAGTTGAATTTCTGATACGTATACATATATGTATATGTGATTTTATGGGACTACTGATGTGTGCAATGAGTGTGTAGATGTTTAGCCGAGAAACCCTATGGAGGAACAGAACTGATCTCTTTGTGGTAATTTTGGAAACCTTGTTGTTTGTAATTCATGTGTTGTATAGTGAGATACATGTATGTATCTTCTTTGTTTAGTAAATGTTAATGTTCATAATTATGTTCTTTTAGTGTCACTTGACACTCGTAAACTGGTTATGTTCTTCAGCATGTTGCTTAGGGTTAATTCTTTAACCTTTAGACCAATTTGGTTTAAGTTAGTGTCAGTTTTCTATTAGGTTCTTAATTGAGGTTATTCATCCCTAATCCAGATTAGTGCTTAATCCGCAGTGTTAGAATAGTTAGATGGTCCTATTTTATTCCTAAATTTTTGGTTGGCTCTAAACCTCTTTCCTAAGGCTTAAAACATGATATTATTATACCTAAAGGGTATGGGTATGGGTTAAGGGTCTTTTCCAACCCCTAAGCCCCCTTTTTTGACTTTTGAGGTCACTCAAAAAGTCTCTTTTTGCCTTTGTGCGAAAATTGACCATGGTTATCTTTAGTTACCTCACCTCACCTCCACTTAGGGTATAACCATAGTGTAGGTTGAGTTAGGAGTTTCTAAAATTGCTAGTGGGTGGAAGTAGTTATTGCTCCTTTTGGGTGGTTGAGTTGGAGGCTTATTTAGAGGCCCTTCTTGGACTTGTGGAGGTGGTTACCCAATCTCTACATTTAGAGAGGAGTTTTGAAGATTGAAAGAAGGAAGTGGAAACTCTACTCAAACTTGTTTTTTGCCATTACCTCTTTGTGAAGGTAGGAAATTCTCATCTCCCTTATTCAGTTTTCATGGTTGTTTCATGCTCATGCTACCTTGTTGTTGTTTCAATGTTTGTATGTTTGTGGGTATGTTGAGAAGATTTGAAAACCATGTTATTTTGGTTGTTTTCCTTTCATGTTTATGTTTGCAATTTTTGAGATCTTCCTTGCATGGGTGTTTTGGTATTACTCACCCTTGGAGAGGGCAGAAGTGACCAATTTTGGGAAAGGTCTGTTTAGTTGGACTCCAACCAGTGTAGAGTCTCTTCTCAGGATGAGAAGAGGGAGAAAGGGTAGGGTGTTATGGGCCCCTACCCGTCAGCACAAACCTGGTATGAGTATGGCATGTTTAAATGACAGAATGGAAGTTCTTGGTTAATAGCCACTTTTGGGCATCTGATTTGGTGTTGTGCTTGACTTCTCCTAGTTGGAAGAATCCACCTTTCTCTAGTGTTGATTCATTGTGGATCTCATTGTCAAGAAAACTTGTATGAATATGCATGTTTTGAATTGTTCTTGGTTATGTTTTTTTTTGTCACCTGATCAGATTCTATTCCCTCCATGGTTCTAGAAATGAGTTGCAGAAAACATTATAAATCCCTTGATTTGGGTCATGAAGAAAATTTGATTTAATTGTTGAAATTTGGGATTGAGATCCTATTGTAAATTGTATTTTAAACCTTGTTGTATTTGGCAACAAAGCCGGGTTTTCTTCCTAATTCTTTCCTGGCTGAGCCTTTGAAATAGGTGTGCAAATAAAATTGGTGTTTTGAGCATGTTTGGTCATCATGTGATTTAATTGTGTATTAAATTTAATATGGATGCACATCAAAATAAGATGGAAATGGTGCTGATTTAATTAGGAAAATTTCAAGTTTACTTCTATGTTGGAAACGAAAATTATATCATGGATGTAGATTTACTTGGATTGAGTAAATTTTCAAGTTCTTTATATGTTCCTTATATGTTCAAATGATAACTATGTTCAGGAAAGGAATTAACGTCTATGGTTGTTTTATTGCAATGCAAGTTACATAGGAGTTCATATTAAATAGGGTGTTAATATACCTTAAACTATTGTATCCATGTTTTATTCTATTCAAAACTATAATATATATATATATATATATATATATATACATACATACATTGCCATATATATCTTTACTTAGAAAATTTTCAAAAAAAAAAAAGATGTTCCAAGAAGCAAAAACTCTCTGGTTTTTATACGGGAAGCAAATTTAAATCATCCTCTTGAAATAGAGAATCTTTAAAAGAATCTTTAAAATATCTTTAATATCTAAAATATGTTCTATTTTATTTCAAAAAAAAATAAAAGACTAAAGATATATATTTATATAAATAAAATAAAACAATATCTATTCTTACCTATATTACTTTTTGTCTTCAATGCTTTCCCTTATCTCCTTGAGGTTTGACAAGACTTATATTTTAAAATATAAACAAATCAACTTTATGCATTTAACCCTCTCTTTTGGCGTTAGTTCTTTGAAGGAGGTTGTAAAGCTTTTTAAACAAATTCAATTTCTTTATTGTGGCAAGTGACGTCACTTGTACCCCTTCATAGGTTATGTAGCCTTAGAAAATCCTTGATTTGGACAGGCTTGGGTTGGTAGCTATGAAAAGAGAGTTGTCAGTAGTTTTACCTTATCCTTTATTACTGTTTTGTTTCTTTGGTCAGCACATGAGAACATGGGAAACGCAATGCATGGTAAAGTGGGTAAGTTAGTTTGAAGTATGGCCAATAAAACTTTTCTCTTTCCTTAGCCTACGTTTTGTTTTGGCTAGCAAACGTATTTACTTGCCTTGGCCCACGTGTAGCCTTGTCTTGCGTGAGATTGAGGCTGGGAGAGTGTGAGGAGAAAGGATTAGGCGTGGCTAGAATAAGAGGGGCACGAGTTTTTTTAGGGATACGTGGGGTAGTTTAGGTTAATTATTGAATAGTTTAGTTTGTTTTTATTTATTTAATTATTTATTGTTATTATTTGTGATTAGTTTAAGATAGTTTTAAATATAAGTTACTTTTTGATTTATAGTATTAGGAGTTAATTTTAGTTAGATTATATATTTATGTTAAATTTTTGTAACATTAGTTTTAATTCCATAAAAGTTTTTAGTTGGTAGATATTGGTTTGCTAGTTTAGTTTTAATTAACTTAGTTGGTTACTTATTCTAGAAAAATTTAATTTCATGATTAATTAGAATTGAGTTAGTCGTTAGTTGTTTAAATTTTAAAATTGGTAAGAGTTTGATAGTTAATTTTTATTATGATAAAGTAGTCGAAATATCTAAACCTAATAAATTATATGTATATAATATGTTTTAATTCTAGTTAATTGTTTTTCTTAGCGACTTTTCAATATCGATTAAAATGTAAATCGATAATTGTCTATGAGATTTGTAATTGAACTTGATTTAGTTGAACTTGACTAAAATTTCTTTCTTATAATGTTAACTTTATATGAGATAAAAGATGCTATGTAATAAATGTTATAGAGTAAAGTTTCAATTTATTGTTTTAAGATTAATATGGAACTAAGGAAACGTCGATATTATTGTTATATCGAGAGCTTCAGTTTAAACAATGTATTCCTCCACAAGAATTTATAAACTTACGATGTAATAAAGTGAATCTTTTCTTGTAATTATAATAATTATAAAAAAAATGAAAAAAAAATGTGTGTTTTAGCCCTCATAGTTTGGGCATGACAAGAAGTAAGTACTCCATTTAATTAAATAATTTCGTTTAATTATTTCAAAATTCCTTTTGAAACTAGTCAACTCAAGTCAACCGTGGTTAAATCTGGTCAACTTTTGGTCAAACTTTATCTCTGCGTATGTGAATATGAGCAAATGTGAGTATGAATTCCAGCAACAATTCGATGCAAATTCTCATTCAACCTTTCAAAATGAAGAGATGAGGGTCTCTTAAGCAGAGTTTCCTGAAATTCATCAACGGTTGAGATCGATTTCAATCAGCGGTCAGGATTAAAGGTGAAGTTTAGTCATAAAGGGAGATTTTCAAATTAAAGCGAGTTAACGGATTTAATGTGAGTAAAATAAGACATTAACCGATTCAATTAGAGTAGAAAAAGGAGTTAACTGATTTAACTTATTTTTGATCAATAGTGAACTAGAAATTTCCCTTTTTGAACTTAAGACAGATTTTGTTGGGACATTTAATTTAATAAAATGAGATATGCTCTCATAATTACTTTTTCTATTTAATTAAATAATCTTTAATTAATTAGAGATACTTTACTTATTTAATTAAACAACTTCATTTAATTAATTAGGAATGGTTTCTCATTTAATTAAATAACTTTGTTTAATTAATTAGAAGTAAGTACTCCATTTAATTAAATAATTTCATTTAATTATTTAAATTTTTTTTCAAAACTAGTCAACCGTGGTTATATCTAGTCAATTTTTGGTCAAACTTGATCTTTGCGTATGTGAATATGAGAAAATGTGAGTATGAATTCCAGCAACAATTCCATGCAAATTCTCATTCAACCTTTAAAAATGAAGAGATGAGGGTCTCTTAAATAGACTTTCATGGAATTCATCAAAGGTTGAGATTGATTTCAATCAACGGTCAGGATTGAAGGTGAAGTTCAGTCATAAAGGGAGATTTCCAAATTAAAGGGAGTTAACAGATTTAATTTGAGTAAAATAAGGAGTTAACTGATTCAATTTGAGTAGAAAAAGGAGTTAACTGATTTAACTCATTTTTGATCAATAGTGAACTAGAAATTTCCCTTTTTGAACTTAAGAGAGATTTTGTTGAGATATTTAATTTAATAAAATGAGATATGCTCTCATAATTACTTTTTCTATTTAATTAAATAATCTTTAATTAATTAGAGATACTTTTCTTATTTAATTAAACAACTTCATTTAATTAATTAGGAATGACTTTTCATTTAATTAAATAACTTTGTTTAATTAATTAGAAGTAAGTACTCCATTTAATTAAATAATTTCGTTTAATTATATCAAAAAAAATTTTAAAACTAGTCAACCGTGGTTAAATCTGGTCAATTTTTGGTCAAACTTGATCTTTGCGTATGTGAATATGAGGAAATGTGAGTATGAATTCCAACAACAATTCGATGCAAATTCTCATTCAACCTTTCAAAATGAAGAGATGAGAGTCTCTTAAATATAATTTCCTGGAATTTCATCAACGGTTGAGATCGATTTCAATCAACGGTCAGGATTGAAGGTGAAGTTCAGCCATAAAGGAAGATTTCCAAATTAAAGGGAGTTAATGGGTTTAATTTGAGTAAAATAAGGAGTTAACTAATTCAATTTGAATAGAAAAAGGAGTTAACTGATTTAACTCATTTTTTATCAATAGTGAACTGGAAATTTCCCTTTTTGAACTAAAAAGAGATTTTGTTGAGATATTTAATTTAATAAAATGAGATATGCTCTCATAATTACTTTTTCTATTTTAGTAAATAATCTTTAATTAATTCAAAAAAAATTTCTTATTTAATTAAATAACTTCATTTAATTAATTAGGAATGGCTTCTCATTTAATTAAATAACTTTGTTTAATTAATTAGAAGTAAGTACTTCATTTAATTAAATAATTTCGTTTAATTATTTCAAAATTCTTTTTGAAACTAGTCAACTCAAGTCAACCATGGTTAAATCTGGTCAACTTTTGGTCAAACTTGATCTTTGCATACGTGAATATGAGCAAATGTGAGTATGAATTCCATCAAAAGTTTGATGCAAATTCTCATTCAACCTTTCAAAATGAGGAGATGAGGGTCTCTTAAATAGACTTTCCTAAAATTCATCAACGGTTGAGATCGATTTCAATCAGCGGTCAGGATTAAAGGTGAAGTTCAGTCATAAAGGGAGATTTTCAAATTAAAAAGAGTTAACGGATTTAATTTGAGTAAAATAAGGAGTTAACTGATTCAATTTGAGTAGAAAAAGGAGTTAACTGATTTAACTCATTTTTTTAATCAATAGTGAACTCCGTTTAAATAAATAATTTCGTTTAATTATTTCAAAATTCTTTTTGAAACTAGTCAACCCAAGTCATCTCTAGTTAAATCTAGTCAACTTTTGGTCAAACTTGATCTATGCGTATGTGAATATGAGCAAATGTGAGCATGAATTCCAGCAACAATTCGATGCAAATTCTTATTCAACCTTTCAATATGAAGAGATGAGGGTCTCTTAAATAGACTTTCCTAGAATTCATCAACAATTGAGATCGATTTCAATCAATGGTCAGGATTAAAGGTGAAGTTCAGTCATAAAGGGAGATTTTCAAAGTAAAGAGAGTTAACGGGTTTAATTTGAGTAAAATAAGGAGTTAACCGATTCAATTTGAGTAGAAAAAAGAGTTAACTGATTTAACTCATTTTTTATCAATACTGAACTGAAAATTTCTCTTTTTGAATTGAAGAGAGATTTTGTTGAGATATTTAATTTAATAAAATGAGATATGCTCTCATAATTACTTTTTCTATTTAATTAATTAGAGACACTTTTCTTATTTAATTAAATAACTTTATTTAATTAATTAGGAATGGCTTTTCATTTAATTAAATAACTTTGTTTAATTAATTAGAAGTAAGTACTCCATTTAAATAAATAATTTTATTTAATTATTTCAAAATTCTTTTCGAAACTAGTCAACTCAAGTCAACCATGGTTAAATTTGGTATATTTTTCATCAAACTTGACCTTTGCGTATGTGAATATGAGAAAATGTGAGTATGAATTCCAACAACAATTCTATGCAAATTCTCATTCAACCTTTCAAAATGAAGAGATGAGGGTCTCTTAAATAGACTTTCTTGAAATTCATCAACGGTTGAGATCGATTTCAATCAACGGTCAGGATTAAAGGTGAAGCTCAGTCATAAAGGGAGATTTCAAAATTAAAGAGACTTAATGGATTTAATTTGAGTAAAATAAGGAGTTAACTGATTCAATTTGAGTAGAAAAAGGAGTTAACTGATTTAACTCATTTTTTATCAATAGCGAACTGGAAATTTCCGTTTTTGAACTGAAAAGACAGATTTTGTTCAGATATTTAATTTAATAAAATAAGATATGCTCTCATAATTAAATTTTCTATTTAATTAAATAATCTTTAATTAATTAGAGACACTTGTCTTATTTAATTAAATAACTTCATTTAATTAATTAGGAATGGCTTCTCATTTAATTAAATAACTTTGTTTAATTAATTAGAAGTAAGTACTGCATTTAATTAAATAATTTCGTTTAATTATTTCAAAATTCTTTTTGAAACTAGTCAACTCAAGTCAACCGTGGTTAAATCTGGTAAACATTTGGTCAAACTTGATCTTTGCGTATATGAATATGAGAAAATGTGTGTATGAATTCCAGCAACTATTCGATGCAAATTCTCATTCAACCTTTCAAAATGAAGAGAAGAGGGTCTCTTAAATAGACTTTCCTGAAATTCATCAACGGTTGAGATCAATTTCAATCAACGGTCAAGATTAAAAGTGAAGTTCAGTCATAAAGGGAGATAACAAATTTAATTTGAGTAAAATAAGGAGTTAACTGATTCAATTTGAGTAGAAAAAAGAGTTAACTGATTTAACTCATTTTTGATCAATAGTGAACTGCAAATTTCCCTTTTTGAGCTGAAGAGAGATTTTGTTGAGATATTTAATTTAATAAAATGAGATATGCTCTCATAATTACTTTTTTTATTTAATTAAATAATCTTTAATTAATTAGAGACACTTTTCTTATTTAATTAAATAACTCCATTTAATTAATTAAGAATGGCTTCTCATTTAATTAAATAACTTTGTTTAATTAATTAGAAGTAAGTACTCCAGTTAATTAAATAATTTCGTTTAATTATTTTAAAATTCTTTTCGAAACTAGTCAACTCAAGTCAACCGTGGTTAAATTTGGTCAACTTTTGGTCAAACTTGATCTTTGCGTATGTGAATATGAGCAAATGTGAGTATGAATTTCAGCAACAATTTGATGCAAATTCTCATTCAACCTTTCAAAATGAAGAGATAAGAGTCTCTTAAATAGAATTTTCTGGAATTCATCAACGGTTGAAATCGATTTCAATTAATGGTCAGGATTAATGGTGAAGTTCAGTCATAAAGGAAGATTTCCAAATTAAAGAGTGTTAACAGATTTAATTTGAGTAAAAGAAAGAGTTAACTGATTCAATTTGAGTAGAAAATGGAGTTAACTAATTTAACTCATTTTTTATCAATAGTGAACTAGAATTTTTTTTTTTGAACTGAATAGAGATTTTTTAAAGATATTTAATTTAATAAAATGTGATATGGTCTCATAATTACTTTTTCTATTTAATTAAATAATCTTTAATTAATTAGAGACACTTTTCTTACTTAATTAAATAACTTCATTAATTAATTAGGAATGACTTCTCATTTAATTAAATAACTTTTTTTAATTAATTATAAGTAAGTACTCCATTTAATTAAATAATTTCGTTTAATTATTTAAAAATTCTTTTCGAAACTAGTCAAGTCAAGTCAACCGTGGTTAAATCTGGTCAATTTTTGGTCAAACTTGATCTTTGCTTATGTGAACATGAGCAAATGTGAGTATGAATTCCAGCAACAATTTGATGCAAATTCTCATTCTACCTTTCAAAATGAAGAGATGAGCGCTTCTTAAATAGACTTTCCTGAAATTCATCAATGGTTGAGATCGATTTCAATCAACGGTCAGGATTAAAGGTGAAGGTCAGTCATAAAGGGAGATTTCCAAATTAAAGGGAGTTAACAGATTTAATTTGAGTAAAATAAGGAGTTAACTAATTCAATTTTAGTAGAAAAAGGAGTTAGCTGATTTAACTCATTTTTTATCAATAGTGAACGGAAAATTTTCCTTTTTGAACTGAAGAGAGATTTTGTTGAGATATTTAATTTAATAAAATGAGATATGCTCTCATAATTATTTTTTTTATTTAATTAAATAATCTTTAATTAATTAGAAACACTTTTCTTATTTAATTAAATAACTTTATTTAATTAATTAGGAATGGCTTCTCATTTAATTAAATAACTTTGTTTAATTAATTAGAAGTAAGTACTCTATTTAATTAAATAATTTCGTTTAATTATTTCAAAAAAAATTTCGAAACTAGTCAACTCAAGTCAACAGTGGTTAAATCTAATCAACTTTTGGTCAAACTTGATCTTATCATATGTGAATATGAGCAAATGTGAGTATGAATTCCAACAACAATTTGATGCAAATACTCATTCAACCTTTCAAAATGAAGAAATGAGGGTCTCTTAAATAGACTTTTCTAGAATTCATCAATGGTTGAGATCGATTTCAATCAACGGTCAGGATTAAACTTGAAGTTCAGTCATAAAGGAAGATTTCCAAATTAAAGGGAGTTAACGGATTTAATTTGAGTAAAATAAGGAATTAAATGATTCAATTTGAGTAGAAAAAGGAGTTAACTGATTTAACTCATTTTTGATCAATAGTGAACTAAAAATTTCCCTTTTTGAATTGAAATGAGATTTTGTTGAGATATTTAATTTAATAAAATGAGATATATTATCATAATTACTTTTTCTATTTAATTAAATAATCTTTAATTAATTAGAGACACTTTTCTTATTTAATTAAATAACTTCATTTAATTAATTAGGAATGACTTTTCATTTAATTAAACAACTTTGTTTAATTAACTAGAAGTAAGTACTCCATTTAATTAAATAATTTTTTTTAATTATTTAAAAAAAAATTTTGAAACTAGTCAACTCAAGTCAACTGTGGTTAAATCTGATCAACTTTTGGTCAAACTTGATCTTTGCGTATGTAAATATGAGCAAATGTGAGTATAAATTACAACAACAATTTGATGTAAATTCTCATTCAACCTTTCAAAATGAAGAGATGAGGGTCTCTTAAATAGACTTTCTTAGAATTCATTAACGGTTGAGATCAATTTCAATCAACGGTCAGAATTAAAGGTGAAGTTCAGTCATAAAGGGAGATTTCTAATTTAAAGGGAGTTAATAGATTTAATTTGAGCAAAATAAGGAGTTAACTAATTCAATTTGAGTAGAAAAAGGTGTTAACTGATTTAACTCATTTTGGATCAATAGTGAACTGAAAATTTCCCTTTTTGAACTGAAGAGAGATTTTGTTGAGATATTTAATTTAATAAAATGAGATATGCTCTCATAATTACTTTTTCTATTTAATTAAATAATCTTGAATTAATTAGAGACACTTTTCTTATTTAATTAAATAACTTTATTTAATTAATTGAAAATGGCTTCTCATTTAATTAAATAACCCATTTTAATTAATTAGAAGTAATTACTCTATTTAATTAAATAATTTCATTAAATTATTTCAAATTTTTTTTCGAAACTAGTCAACTCAAGTTAACCGTGGTTAAATCTGGTCAACTTTCCGTCAAATTTGATTTTTGCGTATGTGAATATGAGCAAATGTGAGTATGAATTTCAGCAACAATTCGATGCAAATTCTCACTCAACCTATCAAAATGAAGAGATGAGGGTCTCTTAAATAGACTTTCCTAAAATTCATCAACGGTTGAGATCGATTTCAATCCACGGTCAGGATTAAAGGTAAAGTTGAGTCATAAAGGGAGATTTCCAAATTAAAGAAAGTTAACGGATTTAATTTGACTAAAATAAGGAGTTAACTAATTCAATCTGAGTAGAAAAAGGAATTAACTGATTTAGGTCATTTTTGATCAATAGTGAACTAGAAATTTTCTTTTTTAAACTGAAGAGAGATTTTTTTAAGATATTTAATTTAATAAAATGAGATATGCTCTAATAATTACTTTTTCTATTTAATTAAATAATCTTTAATTAATTAGAGACACTTTTCTTATTTAATTAAATAAATTCATTTAATTAATTAGGAATGGCTTCTCATTTAATTAAATAACTTTGTTTAATTAATTAGAAGTAAGTACTCCATTTAATTAAATAATTTCGTTTAATTATTTCAAAATTATTTGCGAAACTAGTCAACTCAAGTCAACTGTGGTTAAATCTAGTCAACTTTTGGTCAAACTTGATCTTTGCGTATATGAATATGAGTAAATGTGAGTATGAATTCCAACAACAATTCGATTCAAATTCTCATTCAACCTTTCAATATGAAGAGATGGGGGTCTCTTAAATAGACTTTCCTGGAATTCATCAACGGTTGAGATCGATTTCAATCAACGGTTAGGATTAAAGGTGAAGTTTAGTTATAAAGGGAGATTTTCAAATTAAAGGGAATTAACGGATTTAATTTGAGTAAAATAAAGAGTTAACTGATTCAATTTGAGTAGAAAAAGGAGTTAACTGATTTAACTCATTTTTGATGGATAGTGAACTGAAAATTTCTGTTTTTGAACTGAAAAAATATTTTGTTGAGATATTTAATTTAATAAAATGAGATATGCTTTCATAATTACTTTTTCTATTTAATTAAATAATCTTTAATTAATTAGAGACACTTTTCTTATTTAATTAAATAACTTCATTTAATTAATTAGGAATGGCTTCTCATTTAATTAAATAACTTTGTTTGATTAATTAAAAGTAAGTACTCCATTTAATTAATTAATTTTGTATAATTATTTCAAAAAAAAATTCAGAACTACTCAACTCAAGTCGATGCAAATTCTCATTCAATCTTTCAAAATGAAGAGATGAGGGTCCCTTAAATAGACTTTCCTGAAATTCACCAACGGTTGAGATCGATTTCAATCAACGGTCAGGATTAAAGGTGAAGTTCAGTCATAAAGGGAGATTTCCAAATTAAAGAGAGTTAACGAATTTAATTTGAGTAAAATAAGGAGTTCACTGATTCAATTTGAGTAGAAAAAGGAATTAACTCATTTAACTCATTTTTGATCAATAGTGAACTGAAAATTTGCTTTTTTGAACTGAAGAGAAATTTTGTTGAGATATTTAATTTAATAAAATGAGATATATTATCATAATTACTTTTTCTATTTAATTAAATAATCTTTAATTAATTAGAGACACTTTTCTTATTTAATTAAATAACTTCATTTAATTAATTAGGAATGACTTTTCATTTAATTAAACAACTTTGTTTAATTAACTAGAAGTAAGTACTCCATTTAATTAAATAATTTTGTTTAATTATTTAAAAAAAAATTTTGAAACTAGTCAACTCAAGTCAACTGTGGTTAAATCTGGTCAACTTTTGGTCAAACTTGATCTTTGCGTATGTGAATATGAGCAAATGTGAGTATGAATTCCAGCAACAATTCGATGCAAATTCTCATTCAACCTTTCAATATGAAGAGATGGGGGTCTCTTAAATAGACTTTCTTGGAATTCATCAACGGTTGACATCGATTTCAATCAACGGTTAGGATTAAAGGTGAAGTTCAGTTATAAAGGGAGATTTTCAAATTAAAAGGAGTTAACAGATTTAATTTGAGTAAAATAAGGAGTTAACTGATTCAATTTGAGTAGAAAAAAGAGTTAACTGATTTAACTCATTTTTGATTAATAGTGAATTAGAAATTTCCCTTTTTGAACTGAAGAGAGATTTTGTTGAGATATTTAATTTAATAAAATGAGATATGCTCTCATAATTACTTTTTCTATTTAATTAAGTAATCTTTAATTAATTAGTGACACTTTTCTTATTTAATTATATAACTTAATTTAATTAATTAGGAATGGCTTCTCATTTAATTAAATAACTTTGTTTATTTAATTAGAAGTAAGTACTCCATTTTATTAAATAATTTTGTTTGATTATTTCAAAATTCTTTTCGAAAATAGTGAACTCAAGTCAACCGTGCTTAAATCTGATCAACTTTTGATGAAACTTGATCTTTGTGTATGTGAATATGATCAAATGTGAGTATGAATTCCAGTAACAATTCGATGCACATTCTTATTCAACCTTTCAAAATGAAGAGATGAGGGTCTTTTAAATAGACTTTCCTAAAATTCATCACCGGTTGAGATCGATTTCAATCAACGGTCAGTATTCAAGGTGAAGTTCAGTCATAAAGAGAGATTTCCAAATTTAAGGGAGTTAACAGATTTAATTTGAGTAAAATAAGGAGTTAACTGATTCAATTTGAGTAGAAAAAAGAGTAACTCATTAAACTCATTTTTTATCAATAGTGAATTGGAAATTTCCCTTTTTGAACTGAATAGAGATTTGGTTGAGATATTTAATTTAATAAAATGAGATATGCTCTCATAATTACTTTTTTTATTTAATTAAGTAATCTTTAATTAATTAGAGACACTTTTCTTATTTAATTAAATAACTTCATTTAATTAATTAGGAATGGCTTCTCATTTAATTAAATAACTTTGTTTAATTAATTAGAAGTAAGTACTCTATTTAATTAAATAATTTCGTTTAATTATTTGAAAATTCTTTTCGGAACTAGTCGACTCAAGTCAACCATGGTTAAATCTAGTCAACTTCTGGTCAAACTTGATCTTTGCGTATGTGAATAGGAGAAAATGTGAGTATGAATTTCAGCAACAATTTGATGCAAATTCTCATTCAACCTTTCCAAATAAAGAGATGAGGGTCTCTTAAATAGACTTTCTTGGAATTCATCAACGGTTGAGATCGATTTCAATCAACGGTCAGTATTAAAGGTGAAGTTCACTCATAAAGGGAGATTTCCAAATTAAAAGGAGTTAACAGATTTAATTTGAGTAAAATAAGGAGTTAACTGATTCAATTTGAGTAGAAAAAGGAGTTAACTGATTTAACTCATTTTTGATCAATAGCGAACTGAAAATTTGCCTTTTTGAACTGAATAGAGATTTTGTTAAGATATTTAATTTAATAAAATGGGATATGCTCTCATAGTTACTTTTTCTATTTAATTAAGTAAACTTTAATTAATTAGAGACACCTTTCTTATTTAATTAAATAACTTCATTTAATTAATTAGGAATGGCTTCTCATTTAATTAAATAACTTTGTTTAATTAATTAGAAGTAAGTACTCCATTTAATTAAATAATTTTATTTAATTATTTCAAAATTCTTTTTGAAACTAGTCAACTCAAGTCAACCTTGGTTAAATTTGGTCAACTTTTGGTCAAACTTGATCTTTGCGTATGTTAATATAAACAAATGTGAGTATGAATTTTAGCAACAATTTGATGCAAATTCTCATTCAACCTTTCAAAATGAAGAGACGAGGGACTCTTAGATAGACTTTTCTGGAATTCATCAACGGTTGAGATCAGTTTCAATCAACGGTCAGGATTAAAGGTCAAGTTCAGTCATAAATGGAGATTTTGAAATTAAAGGGAGTTAACAGATTTAATTTGAGTAAAATAAGTAGTTAACTGATTACATTTGAGTAGAAAAAAGAGTTAAATGATTTAACTCATTTTTTATCAATAGTGAACTGGAAATTTTCCTTTTTGAACTGAAGAGAGATTTTGTTGAGATATTTAATTTAATAAAATGAGATATGCTCTCATAATCACTTTTTCTATTTAATTAAATAATCTTTTATTAATTAGAGACACTTTTCTTATTTAATTAAATAACTTCATTTATTTAATTAAGAATGACTTCTCATTTAATTAAATAACTTTGTTTAATTAATTAGAAGTAAGTACTCCATTTAATTAAATAATTTTATTTAATTATTTCAAAATTCTTTTCGAAACTAGTCAACTCAAGTCAACCGTGGTTAAATCTGGTCAACTTTTGGTCAAACTTTATCTTTACATATGTGAATATGAGCAAATGTGAGTATGAATTCCAGCAACAATTCGATGCAAATTCTCATTCAACCTTTCAAAATAAAGAGATGAGGGTCTCTTAAATAGACTTTCGTAGAATTCATCAACAGTTGAGATCGATTTCAATCAACGGTCAGGATTAAAGTTGAAGTTCAGTCATAAAGGGAGATTTCCAAATTAAAAAAAGTTAATAGATTTAATTTGAGTAAAATAAGGAGTTAACTGATTCAATTTGAGTAGAAAGAGGAGTTAACTGATTTAACTCATTTTTGATCAATAGTGAACTGAAAATTTTTCTTTTTGAACTGAAAAGAGATTTTGTTGAGATATTTAATTTAATAAAATGAGATATGCTCTCATAATTACTTTTTCTATTTAATTAAGTAATCTTTAATTAATTAGAGACACTTTTCTTATTTAATTAAATAAGTTCATTTAATTAATTAGGAATGGCTTCAAATTTAATTAAATAACTTTATTTAATTAATTAGAAGTAAGTACTCCATTTAATTAAATAATTTCGCTTAATGATTTTAAAATTCTTTTCGAAACTAGTCAACTCAAGTCAACTGTGGTTAAATCTGGTCAACTTTTGGTCAAACTTGATCTTTGCGTATGTGAATATAAGCAAATGTGAGTATGAATTCCAGCAACAATTTGATGCAAATTCTCATTCAACCTTTCAAAATGAAGAGACGAGGGTCTCATAAATAGACTTTTCTGGAATTCATGAACGGTTGAGATCGATTTGAATCAACGGTCATGATTAAAGGTGAAGTTCAGTCATAAAGGGAGATTTTCAAATTAAAGGGAGTTAACAGATATAATTTGAGTAAAATAAGGAGTTAACTGATTCAATTTGAGTTGAAAAAGGAGTTAACTGACTTAACTCATTTTTTATTAATAGTGAACTAAAAATTTCCCTTTTTGAACTGAAGAGAGATTTTATTGAGATATTTAATTTAATAAAATGAGATATGCTCTCATAATTACTTTTTCTATTTAATTAAATAATCTTTAATTAATTTGAGACACTTTTCTTATTTAATTATATAACTTCATTTAATTAATTAGGAATGGCTTCTCATTTAATTAAATAACTTTGTTTAATTAATTAGAAGTAAGTACTCTGTTTAATTAAATAATTTCGTTAAATTATTTCAAAACTCTTTTCAAAATTAGTCAACTCAAGTCAACCGTGGTTAAATCTGGTCAACTTTTGGTCAAACTTGATCTTTGCATATGTGAATATGAGAAAATGTGAGTATGAATTCCAGCAACAATTCGATGCAAATTCTCATTCAACCTTTCAAAATGAAGAGATGAGGGTCTCTTAAATAGACTTTTCTAGAATTCATCAACGGTTGAGATCGATTTCAATCAGCGGTCAGGATTAAAGGTGAAGTTCAGTCATAAAGGGAGATTTCCAAATTAAACGGAGTTAACAGATTTAATTTGAGTAAAATAAGAAGTTAACTGATTCAATTTGATTAGAAAAAGGAGTTAACTGATTTAACTCATTTTTGATCAATAGTGAACTGGAAATTTCCTTTTTTGAACTGAAGAGGGATTTTGTTGAGATATTTAATTTAATAAAATGAGATATGCTCTCATAATTACTTTTTCTATTTAATTAAATAATCTTTAATTAATTAGAGATACT
This sequence comes from Cupressus sempervirens, assembly GCA_028749045.1. Classification (NCBI taxonomy): domain Eukaryota; kingdom Viridiplantae; phylum Streptophyta; class Pinopsida; order Cupressales; family Cupressaceae; genus Cupressus; species Cupressus sempervirens. Next base: position 612,659,504 of record CM053784.1, on the reverse strand, counting down.
TTTCTTATTTAATTAAATAACTTTATTTAATTAATTAGGAATGGCTTCTCATTTAATTAAATAACTTTGTTTAATTAATTAGAAGTAAATACTTCATTTAATTAAATAATTTTGTTTAATTATTTCAAAATTATTTTTGAAACTAGTCAACTCAAGTCAACCGTGGTTAAATTTGGTCAACTTTTGGTCAAACTTGATCTTAGCGTATGTGAATATGAGCAAATGTAGTATGAATTCCAACAACAATTCGATGCAAATTCTCATTCTTCCTTTCAAAATGAAGAGATGTGGGTCTCTTAAATAGACTTTCCTGGAATTCATCAACAGTTGAGATCGATTTCAATCAGCGGTTAGGAATAAAAGTGAAGTTCAGTCATAAAGGGAGATTTTCAAATTAAAGGGAGTTGACAGATTTAATTTGAGTAAAATAAGGAGTTAACTAATTCAATTTGAGTAGAAAAATGAGTTAACTCATTTAACTCATTTTTGATCAATAGTGAACTGAAATTTTCCCTTTTTGAACTGAAGAGAGATTTTGTTGAGATATTTAATTTAATAAAATGAGATATGCTCTCATAATTACTTTTTCTATTTAATTAAATAATCTTGAATTAATTAGAGACACTTTTCTTATTTAATTAAATTACTTCATTTAATTATTTAGGAATGGCTTCTCATTTAATTAAATAACTTTGTTTAATTAATTCGAAGTAAGTACTCCATTTAATTAAATAATTTCATTTAATTATTTTAAAATTCTTTTCGAAACTAGTCAACTTAAGTCAACTGTGGTTAAATCTGGTCAACTTTTGGTCAAACTTGATATTTGCATATGTTAATATGAGCAAATGTGAGTATGAATTCTGTGAGGCCTCGCCTTGACCCTTCATAGCCTCAGTTGTTATTTTATCATTTTGACACTCACGACTCGAGATGTCGAGACATTATCTGATACTTAGAACATATTATATTATTTCATGTTATGTGATGTTACTTTCAGATATATTGATGTTTGTCATTTAATGTTTTATGTATATGTATGTTGATGAAATCAGTAAATGTACGATTGATACTTTGATTTAAAATATTTTTAATGGTTAAGAATTAAGTAGGATGGAAGAAACCCTGATTGATGTATGGTTCAATTTATGTGAATTTCTGATACGTATATATGTACATGTGATTTTTGGGACTGCTGATGTGTGCAATGAGTGTGCAGTTATTTTAGTCGAGGAAACTGACGAAAAAACAGAACTGATCTCTATGTGCTAATTTTGAAAACCTTGTTGTTTGTAATTCACGTATTGTATTGTGAGATGTATGTATATATCTTTCTATGTTCAGTAAATGTTAGTGTTCGTAATGATGTTCTGTTAGTGTCGCTTGACACTCGTAAATATGTTATGTTCTTCTGTATGATGTTTAGGGCTAGTTGTGTAACCCATGGACCTAAGTCGGTTTAAGTTAGTGTTAGTTTGTTAATTGAGTTCTTAATCGAGTTTAGTCACCCTTAATTCGAATTAGTACTTATCTATTTTTTTTAGAGTTATTAGTTCGTCCTAATTATTTCCTAGCCTTTGTGTGGCTCTAAACCTATTCCTAAGGCTTTGAAACATGAAATAATTATACCCAAGGGGTATGGGTATGGGTTGGGGGTCTTCTGCAACCCCTAAGCCCCTTTTGTTGACTTTGGAGATCACTCAAAAAGTCTCATTTTACCTTTGTGCGAAAATTGCAAGTGGTTATCTTGGGTTACCTCACCTCATCTCCACTTAGGGTTTAATCATAGTGTAGGTTGAGTTAGGAGTTTCTAGAATTGCTAGTGGGTGGAAGTAGTTATTACTCCTTTTGGGTGGTTGAGTTGGAGGCTTATTTAGAGGCCTTCATTGGACTAGTTGAGGTTGTTACCCAATCTCTACATTTAGAGAGGAGTTCTTGAAGATTGAAGCAAGGAAAGGGAAGCTCTACTCAAACTTGTTCATTGCCATTATCTCTTTGTGAAGGTTGGAATTCTTATCTCCCTTGTTCAGATTTCATTCTTGTTTCATGCTTATGCTACCTTGTTGTTGTTTCAATGTTTGTATGTTTGTGGGTATGTTGGGAAGCTTTGAAAATCATGTTATTTTTGGATGATTTCCTTTCATGTTTATGTTTGCAATTTTGAAATTTTTCTTGCATGGGTGTTTTGGTATTACTCACCCTTGGAGAGGGCAGAAATGACCAATTTTGGGAAAGGTCTATTTAGTCGGACTCCAACCAGTATAGAGTCTCTTCTCAGGATGAGAAGCGGGAGAAAGGGTAAGGTGTTATGGGCCCCTACCTATCAGCACAAACTTTGTATGATTATGGTATGTTGAAATGGAAGAACAGAAGTTCTTGGTATATAGCCTCGATTGGGCATCTGTTTGGTGTTGTGCTTGACTTCTCCTAGTTGGAAGAATCCACCTTTTCCAAGTTTTTATTCATTGTGAATCCCTTTGTGAAAAACTTGTAGGAATATGCACATTTGAATTGTTTCTTGGACATGCTTGTTGTCACCTGATCAGATTTTGTTCCATCAATGGTTCTAGTAATGTGTTGCAAAAAACATTATAAATCCCTTGATGAGGGTCATGAAGAAAATTCAATTATGTTGTTGAAATTTGGGATTGATATCCTACGTAAATTGGTATTTCAAAGTTTGTTAGATTGGCAACGAAGCCAAGTTTTCTTCCTGATTCTTTCCCGGCTGAGCCCTTGAATCAGGTTTTCCAATAAAATTGGTGTTGAATATAATTGCTTGTCTTGTGATTTAATCATAATTTTAAATTAGATGGATGCATATCAAAATAAGATGTAATGATGTTGGTTTAAATTTAGCAAAATTTTCAAGTTTCTTATATGTTCAAAATGAAAACTATGCTGAGGAAAAAATAATTATTATTATTATGATTTATAGTTCAATTCAAGTTGTTAGAGAAATCAATAAATCCATGGTTTAAATCCATTCCATAAATATATACATCTTTAAAAAAAAAAACTATACACCTTAAGAAAAATATATATATTCGTTTGCTTTGTTAATCCATACTTAGAAAAAAAAAATGTTTAAGAGAGTAAAAACTTTGTCTTTTGTATGGGAGACTCATTTTAATGGTTTTGGACAACAGAAAATATTCTCAAAGATTCTCCAAATTTATATTTATATATATCTTTCTTTAATGATATAATTTCCTTATAACTTCTTTATGTTAAAAAAAAGAAAAAAAAGAAAGAAAATAAACTAAATATCCTAAGCTACCTAATAATCTTTTGTCTTAAATACCTTTCCATCTTCCCATGGGTGTCTTTTTTAAAAATAATGCTTTAAAAATATTTTTTTTTGTTTTGAATGGTTTAGCAAGTCGAAGTGTACATGGGGGGGTGACGTCACCCTGCCCCCCCATGTCCCGTCTCCTTTCCTTAGCTCAGTCCTCACCTCATTGCTTTGGATGGAGGTTGATGTATTAAAGTTTTTAAAAAGACATGGCAATCAAGTTGTTTTTTTAAACTTTGTGAAATCTCCTCCGTATCTTGCTGAGCGCCGAACTTGGGGCTTGTCCTTGCATGGATGGAAAGTGGGGTACCACTGACGCAGGGTCAGTGAGGTTGGGCAACGCGCCCAACCTTTGGGAAGCACCCATTTGGGGAGTAGAGTAGGGGTGTAGGGGGGGTAGAGTATAGGTAGTATAGGATAGAGTTAGTGGTTAATAAGCTTAGTTTTTAGTATGTTAGTTGTATATTGTTAATTTTTAATTTGTGTTTTATTTAATGCTTTAAATAAGTTAGTGGTTAAAATTTTAGATTAGTTAGAAGTAGAGTTAGATAGGGTAGTTAGTATATGTTAAGTTATATTACTATTTGTTTTGTTAGTAAGTAGTTAAGTTAATATTTGTTTTAGTTTTTAGCATGTTAGTATTTAAGTTAGTTAATTTATTAAAGTTTTATGTTTGTTATTGTTTGTTATTTGTTAAATATTAATAATTTTAGTTAATTGATTAATATGTGGTTTTAATGTTAATTGTTTTAAAGATATATGTTAACTCAAAAAGTTTTAGTTTAAAATTAGTTTAGTTTAGTTGCTTGTATTTTGTTAGTGTTAGTAGATTAGTTTGGTTGCTTATAAAAAGTATTAAATTTAGAAAGTTTCTTTTAGTAATTTAAAATCTATAGTAGATCTAATGTTAATTAAGTAATGGTTATAATAAGAAATCTATTAGTCTTAATTTAAAAATTATAGATGTAAGTTAGTTTCAATTTTGATTCATTCAATTGTTAGGTATTATGGATATAATCATTAATTTAGATTTGATTTCTTTTAATTAATTTTTAAATGTATTTAGTTTTGGTATTGAAGTAAGTCTGAATTTTTGAGTACTAATTAGCTTTAGACTTCAGGTTATTGTCTATTTCAATTAAGTTTTAATGTCGATGTTATTTGCTTAGTTGTTTCATTAAACTAATTTTGTAGTCATCTACATCATTTTTTTTAATATATAACTTTTACTATAATGTTGTATAAGAAATGTAAGAATATAAGTTTATCGATATCAATCTTATAACAAAAGCTTCAATATCTTAATGATGTAATCACCCTCATGTTTATAATCTTAAGACATAATGGAGAGAACCTTTACTAAAACAACTATCACTTTCATTTCAAACATAGAGCATGTTTAATTATTAATCATTTAAAAAAAAAAATTGTGTGTTTTTGCCCTCGTAGTTTGGGCATGACAAATTCCAGAAACAATTCAATGCAAATTCTCATTCAACCTTTCAAAATGAAGAGATGAAGGTCTCTTAAATAGACTTTCCTGGAATTCATCAACGGTTGAGATCGATTTCAATCAGCGGTCAGGATTAAAGGTGTAGTTCAATCATAAAGGGAGATTTCCAAATTAAATGCAGTTAATAGATTTAATTTGAGTAAAATAAGGAGTTAACTGATTCAATTTGAGTAGAAAAAGGAGTTAACAAATTTAACTCATTTTTTATCAATAGTGAACTGAAAATTTCCCTTTTTGAACTGAAGAGTGATTTTGTTGAGATATTTAATTTAATAAAATGAGATATGCTCTCATAATTACTTTTTGTATTTAATTAAGTAATCTTTAATTAATTACAGACACTTTTCTTATTTAATTAAATAACTTCATTTAAATAATTACAAATGGCTTCTCATTTAATTAAATAACTTTGTTTAATTAATTAGAAGTAAGTACTCTATTTAATTAAATAATTTCGTTTAATTATTTCAAAATTCTTTTCGAAACTAGTCAACCGTGGTTAAATCTGGTCAACTTTTGGTCAAACTTGATCTTTGCGTATGTGAATATGAGTAAATGTGAGTATGAATTCCAACAACAATTCGATGCAAATTCTCATCCAACCTTTCAAAATGAAGAGATGAGGGTATCTTAAATAGACTTTCTTGGAATTCATCAACGGTTGAGATCGATTTCAATCAGCGGTTAGGATTAAAGGTGAAGTTCAGTCATAAAAGGAGATTTCCAAATTAAAGGGAGTTAACAGATTTAATTTGAGTAAAATAAGGAGTTAACTGATTCAATTTGAGTAGAAAAAGGAGTTAATTGATTTAACTCATTTTTGATCAATAGTGAACTGGAAATTTCCCTTTTTGAACTGAAGAGATTTTGTTGAGATATTTAATTTAATAAAATGAGATATGCTCTCATAATTACTTTTTGTATTTAATTAAATAATCTTTAATTAATTAGAGACACTTTTCTTATTTAATTAAATAACTTTATTTAATTAATTAGGAATGGCTTCTCATTTAATTAAATAACTTTGTTTAATTAATTAGAAGTAAGTACTCCATTTAATTAAATAATTTTGTTTAATTATTTCAAAATTCTTTTCGAAACTAGTCAAGTCAAGTCAACTGTGGTTAAATATGGTCAACTTTTGGTCAAAGTTGATCTTTGCGTATGTGAATATGAGCAAATGTGAGTATGAATTCCAGCAACAATTCGATGCAAATTCGCATTCAACCTTTCAAAATGAAGAGATGAGGGTATCTTAAATAGACTTTCTTGGAATTCATCAACGGTTGAGATCGATTTCAATCATCCATCAGGATTAAAGGTGAAGTTCAGTCATAAAGGGAGATTTCCAAATTAAACGGAGTTCACAGATTTAATTTGAGTAAAATAATGAATTAACTGATTCAATTTGAGTAAAAAAAGGAGTTAACATATTTAACTCATTTTTTATCAATAGTGAACTGGAAATTTCCCTTTTTGAATTGAAGAGAGATTTTGTTGAGATATTTAATTTAATAAAATGAGATATGCTCTCATAAATACTTTTTCTATTTAATTAAGTAATTTTTAATTAATTAGAGACACTTTTCTTATTTAATTAAATAACTTAATTTAATTAATTAGGAATGGCTTCTCATTTAATTAAATAACTTTGCTTAATTAATTAGAAGTAAGTACTCCATTTAATTAAATAATTTCGTTTAATTATTTCAAATTTTTTTTCGAAACTAGTCAACTCAAGTCAACCGTGGTTAAATCTGGTCAACTTTTGGTCAAACTTGATCTTTGAGTATGTGAATATGAGCAAATGTGAGTATGAATTCCAGCAACAATTCGATGCAAATTCTCATTCAACCTTTCAAAATGAAGAGATGAAGGTCTCTTAAATAGACTTTCCTGAAATTCATCAACAGTTGAGATCGATTTCAATCAACGGTCAGGATTAAAGGTGAAGTTCAATCATAAAGAGAGATTTCCAAATTAAAGGGAGTTAACAGATTTAATTTGAGTAAAATAAGGAGTTAACTGGTTCAATTTGAGTAGAAAAAGGAGTTAACTGATTTAACTCATTTTTGATCAATAGTGAACTGAAAATTTCCCTTTTTGAGCTGAAGAGTGATTTTGTTGAGATATTTAATTTAATAAAATGAGATATGCTCTCATAATTACTTTTTCTATTTAATTAAGTAATATTTAATTAATTAGAGACACTTTTGTTATTTAATTAAATAACTTCATTAAATTAATTAGGAATGGCTTCTCATTTAATTAAATAACTTTGTTTAATTAATTAGAAGAAAGTACTCCATTTAATTAAATAATTTTGTTTAATTATTTCAAAATTCTTTTTGAAACTAGTCAACTCAAGTCAACCGTGGTTAAATCTGGTCAACTTTTGGTCAAACTTGATCTTTGCAAATGTGACTATGAGCAAATGTGAGTGTGAATTCTAGCAACAATTTAATGCAAATTCTCATTCAACCTTTCAAAATGAAGAGATGAGGGTCTCTTAAATAGACTTTCTTGAAATTCATCTACGGTTGAGATCGATTTCAAGAGGTGGTCAGGATTAAAGGTGAAGTTCAGTCATAAAGGGAAATTTCCAAAGTAAAGGGAGTTAACAGATTTAATTTGAGGAAAATAAGAAGCTAAATGATTCAATTTGAGTAGAAAAAGGAGTTAACTTATTTAACTCATTTTTGATCAATAGTGAACTGGAAATTTTTCTTTTTGAATTGAAGAGAGATTTTGTTGAGATATTTAGTTGAATAAAATGAGATATGCTCTCATAATTACTTTTTCTATTTAAATAAATAATTTTTAATTAATTAAAGACACTTTTCTTATTTAATTAAATAACTTCATTTAATTAATTAGGAATGGCTTCTCATTTAATTAAATAACTTTGTTTAATTAATTAGAAGTAAGTACTCCATTTAATTAAATAATTTTATTTAATTATTTCAAATTTTTTTTCAAAACTAGTCAACTCAGGTCAACCATGGTTAAATCTAGTCAACTTTTGGTCAAACTTGATCTTTACGTATGTGAATATGAGCAAATGCGAGTATGAATTCCAGCAACAATTCAATGCAAATTCTCATTCAACCTTTCAAAATAAAGAGATGAGTGTCTCTTAAATAGACTTTCCTGGAATTCATCAACGGTTGAGATCGATTTCAATCAGCGGTTAGGATTAAAGGTGAAATTCAGTCATAAAGTGAGATTTCCAAATTAAAGGGAGTCAACATATTTAATTTGAGTAAAATAAGGAGTTAACTGATTCAATTTGAGCAAAAAAAGGAGTTAACTGATTTAACTCATTTTTGATCAATAGTGAACTGGAAATTTCTCTTTTTGAACTGAATAGAGATTTTGTTGAGATATTTAATAAAATAAAATGAGATATGCACTCATAATTACATTTTCTATTTAATTAAATAATCTTTAATTAATTAGAGACACTTTTCATTTATTTAATTAATTTACTTCATTTAATTAATTAGGAATGACTTTTCATTTAATAAAATAATTTTGTTTAATTAATTAGAAGTAAGTACTCCATTTAATTATATAATTTCGTTTAATTATTTTAAAATTCTTTTCGAAACTAGTCAACTTAAGTCAACCGTGGTTAAATCTGGTCAACTTTTGGTCAAACTTGATTTTTGCGTATGTGAATATGAGTAAATGTGAGTATGAATTCCAACAACAATTCAATGTAAATTCTCATTCAACCTTTCAAAATGAAGAGATGAGGGTATCTTAAATAGACTTTCCTGGAATTCATCAACGGTTGAGATCGATTTCAATCAGCGGTCAGGATTAAAGGTGAAGTTTAGTCATAAAGGGCAATTTCCAAATTAAATGGAGTTTACAGATTTAATTTGAGTAAAATAAGGAGTTAACTTATTCAATCTGAGTAGAAAAAGTAGTTAACTGATTTAACTCATTTTTGATCAATAGTGAACTGAAAATTTCCCTTTTTGAACTGAAGAGTGATTTTGTTGAGATATTTAATTTAATAAAATGAGATATGCTCTTATAATTACTTTTCTATTTAATTAAGTAATCTTTAATTGATTAAAGACACTTTTCTTATTTAATTAAATAACTTCATTTAATTAATTAGGAATGGTTTCTGATTTAATTAAATAACTTTGTTTAATTAATTAGAAGTAAGTACTCTATTTTATTAAATAATTTCGTTTATTTATTTCAAAATTCTTTTCGAAACTAGTCAACTCAAGTCAACCGTGGTTAAATCTGGTCAACTTTTGGTCAAATTGATCTTTGCGTATGTGAATATGAGTAAATGCGAGTATGAATTTCAACAACAATTCGATACAAATTCTCATTCAACCTTTCAAAATAAAAAGATGAGGGTATCTTAAATAGACTTTCTTGGAATTCATCAACGGTTGAGATCGATTTCAATCAGCGGTCAGAATTAAAGGTGAAGTTCAGACATAAAGGGAGACTTCCAAATTAAAGGGAGTTAACATATTTAATTTGAGTAAAATAAGGAGTTAACTTATTCAATTTGAGTAGAAAAAGGAGTTAATTGATTTAACTCATTTTTGATCAATAGTGAACTGAAATTTTCCCTTTTTGAACTGAAGAGAGATTTTGTTGAGATATTTAATTTAATAAAATGAGATATGCTCTCATAATTAGTTTTTCTATTTAATTAAATAATCTTTAATTAATTAAAGACACTTTTCTTATTTAATTAATTAACTTCATTTAATTAATTAAGAATGGCTTCTCATTTAATTAAATAACTTTGTTTAACTAATTAGAAGTAAGTACTCTATTTAATTAAATAATTTTGTTTAATTATTTCTAAATTCTTTTCGAAACTAGTTAACTCAAGTTAACCGTGGTTAAATCTGATCAACTTTTGGTCAAATTTGATCTTTGCATATGTGAATACGAGAAAATGTGAGTATGAATTCCAGCATCAATTCGATGCAAATTCTCATTCAACCTTTCAAAATGAAGAGATGAGGGTATCTTAAATAGACTTTTTTGGAATTCATCAATAGTTGAGATCGATTTCAATCAGCGATCAGGATAAAAGGTGAAGTTCAGTCATAAAGGGAGATTTTCAAATTAAAGGGAGTTGACAGATTTAATTTGAGTAAAATAAGGAGTTAACTGATTCAATTTGAGTAGAAAAAGGAGTTAATTGATTTAACTCATTTTTTATCAATAGTGAACTGAAAATTTCCCTTTTTGAATTGAAGAGAGATTTTGTTGAGATATTTAATTTAATAAAATGAGATATGCTCTCATAAATACTTTTTCTATTTAATTAAGTAATCTTTAATTAATTAGAAACACTTTTCTTATTTAATTAAATAACTTTATTTAATTAATTAGGAATGGCTTCTCATTTAATTAAATAACTTTGCTTAATTAAATTATGAGAGTATATCTCATTTTATTAAATTAATTATCTCAACAAAATCTCTCTTCAGTTGAAAAAGAGAAATTTTTAGTTCACTATTGATCAAAAATGAGTTAAATTAGTTAACTCTTTTCTCTACTCAAATTGAATCAGTTAACTCTTTATTTTACTCAAATTAAATTTGTTAATTCCCTTAATTTGGAAATCTCCCTTTATGACTGAACTTCACCTTTAATCCTGACCGCTGATTGAAATCAATCTCAACCATAGATGAATTTCAGGAAAGTCTATTTAAGAGACCCTCATCTCTTCATTTTGAAAGGTTGAATGAGAATTTGCATCGAATTGTTGCTGGAATTCATACTCACATTTGCTCATATTCACATACGCAAAGATCAAGTTTGACCAAAAGCTGACCAGATTTAAGCACAGTTGAATTGAGTTGACTAGTTTCAAAAAGAATTTTAAAATAATTAAACAAAATTATTTAATTAAATGGAGTACTTACTTCTAATCAATTAAACAAAGTTATTTAATTAAATGAGAAGCCATTCCTAATTAATCAAATGATGTTATTTAATTAAATAAGAAAAGTGTCTCTAATTAATTAAAGATTATTTAATTAAATAGAAAAAGTAATTATGAGAGCATATCTCATTTAATTAAATTAAATATCTCAACAAAATCTCTCTTCAGTTCAAAAAGGGAAATTTCCAATTCACTATTGATAAAAAATGAGGTAAATTAGTTAACTCCTTTCTCTACTCAAATTGAATCAGTTAATTCCTTAATTTACTCAAATTAAATCTGTTAACTCTATTTAATTTGGAAATCTCCCTTTATGACTGAACTTCACCTTTAATCCTGACCACTGATCGAAATTGATCTCAACCGTTGATGAATTCCAGAAAAGTCTATTTAAGAGACCTGCATCTCTTCATTTTGAAAGGTTGAATGAGAATTTGCATCGAATTGTTGCTGGAATTGATACTCACATTTGCTCATATTCACATACGCAAAGATCAAGTTTGACCAAAAGTTGTCCAGATTTAACCATGGTTGACTTGAGTTGACTAGTTTTGAAAAGAATTTTAAAATAATTAAATGAAATTATTTAATTAAATGGAGTACTTACTTCTAATTTATTAAACAAGGTTATTTAATTAAATGACAAGCCATTCATAATTAATTAAATGAAATTATTTAATTAAATAAGAAAAGTGTCTCTAATTAAATAAAGATTATTTAATTAAATAGAAAAAGTAATTAGGAGAGCATATCTCATTGTATTAAATTAAATATCTCACCGAAATCTCTCTTCAATTCAAAAAGGGAAATTTTCAGTTCACTATTGATCAAAAATGGGTTAAATCAGTTAACTCATTTCTCTACTCAGATTGAATCAGTTAACTCTTTATTTTACCAAAATTAAATCTTTTAACTTTCTTTAATTTGGAAATCTCCATTTATGACTGAACTTCACCTTTAATCCTGACCGTTGATTGAAATCGATCTCAACCATTGATGAAAAAGTAATTAAATAGAAAAAGTAATTATGAGAGCATATCTTATTTTATTCAATTAAATATCTCAACAAAATCTCTCTTCAGTTGAAAAAGAGAAATTTCCAATTCACTATTGATAAAAAATGAGTTAAATCAGTTAACTCCTTTCTCTACTAAAATTGAATCAGTTAACTCTTTATTTTACTCAAATTAAATTTGTTAACTCCCTTAATTTGAAAATCTCCCTTTATGACTGAACTTCACCTTTAATTCTGACCGCTGATTGAAATTGATCTCAACCGTTGATGAATTCCAGAAAAGTCTATTTAAGAGACCCTCATCTCTTCATTTTGAAAGGTTGAATGAGAATTTGCATCGAATTTTTGCTAGAATTCATACTCACATTTGCTCATATTCACATATGCAAAGATCAAGTTTGACCAAAAGTTGACCATATTTAATCACGATTGACTTGAGTTGACTAGATTCGAAAATAATTTTAAAATAATTAAACAAAATTTATTAATTAAATAGACTACTTACTTCTAATTAATTAAACAAAGTTATTTAATTAAATGAAAAGCCATTCCTAATTAATTAAATAAAGTTATTTAATTAAATAAGAAAAGTGTCTCTAATTAATTAAAGATTATTTAATTAAATAGAAAAAGGAATTATGAGAGCATATCTCATTTTATTAAATTAAATATCTCAACAAAATCTCTCTTTAGTTCAAAAAGGGAAATTTCCAGTTCACTATTGATAAAAAATGAGTTAAATGAGTTAACTCCTTTTTCTACTCAAATTGAATTAGTTAACTCTTTATTTTACTCAAATTAAATATGTTAACTCCCTTTAATTTGAAAATCTCCTTTTATGACTGAACTTCACCATTAATCCTGACTGCTGATTGAAATCGATCTCAACCGTTGATGAATTCCAAGAAAGTCTATTTAAGAGACCCTCATCTCTTCATTTTGAAAGGTTGAATGAGAATTTGCATCGAATTGTTGCTGAAATTGATACTCACATTTGCTCATTTTCACATACGCAAAAATCATGTTTGACCAAAAGTTGACCAAATTTAACCATAGTTGACTTGAGTTGACTACTTTCAATTTTTTTTTTTAATAATTAAACTAAATTATTTAATTAAATGGAGTACTTACTTCTAATTAATTAAACAAAGTTATTTAATTAAATGAGAAGCCATTCCTAATTAATTAAATGATGTTATTTAATTAAATAAGAAAAGTGTCTCTAATTAATTAAAGATTATTTAATTAAATAGAAAAAGCAATTATTAGAGCATATCTCATTTTATTAAATTAAATATCTCAACAAAATCTCTCTTCAGTTCAAAAAGCAAAATTTGCAGTTCATTATTGATCAAAAATGAGTTAAATCAGTTAACTCCTTTCTCTACTCAAATTGAATAAGTTAACTCCTTATTTTACTCAGATTAAATCTGTTTACTCCCTTTAATTTGGAAATCTCCCTTTATAACTGAACTTCACCTTTAATCTTGATCGCTGATTGAAATCAATCTCAACCGTTGATGAATTCCAAGAAAATTCATTTAAGAGACCCTCATCTCCTCATTTTGAAAGGTTGAATGAGAATTTGCATGGAATTGTTGATAGAATTCATACTCACATTTGTTCATATTCACATACGCAAAGATCAAGTTTGACCAAAAGTTGACCAAATTTAACCACAGTTGACTTGAGTTGACTAGTTTCGAAAAGAATTTTGAAATAATTAAATAAAATTATTTAATTAAATGGAGTATTACTTCTAATTAATTAAACAATGTTATTTAATTAAATGAGAAGCCATTCCTAATTAATTGAAAGAAGTTATTTAATTAAATAAGAAAAGTGTCTCTAATTAATTAAAAGTTATTTAATTAAATAAAAAAAGTAATTATGAGAGCATATCTCATTTTATTAAATTAAATATCTCAACAAAATCTCTCTTCAGTTCAAAAAGGGAAATTTATAGTTCAATATTGATCAAAAATGAGTTAAATGACTTAACTCCTTTTTCTACTTAAATTGAATCAGTTAACTCCTTATTTTAATCAAATTAAATCTCTTAACTCCCTTTAATTTGGAAATCTCCCTTTATGACTGAACTTCACCTTTAACCCTGACCGTTGATTGAAATCGATCTCAACCGTTGATGAATTCCAAGAAAGTCTATTTAAGAGACTCTCATCTCTTCGTTTTGAAAGATTGAATGAGAATTTGCATCGAATTGTTGCTGGAATTCATACTCGCATCTTCTCATATTCACATATGCAAAGATCAAGTTTGACCAAAAGTTGACCAGATTTAACCACGGTTGACTTGAGTTGACTAGTCTCGAAAAGAATTTTGAAATAATTAAACGAAATTATTTAATTAAATGGAATACTTACTTCTAATTAATTAAACAAAGTTATTTAATTAAATGAGAAGCAATTCCTAATTAATTAAATTAAGTTATTTAATTAAATAATAAAAGTGTCTCTAATTAATTAAAGATTATTTAATTAAATAGAAAAAGTAATTATGAGAGCATATCTCATTTTATTAAATTAAATACCTCAACAAAATCTCTCTTCAATTCAAAAAGAGAAATTTCCAGTTCCCTATTGATCAAAAATGAGTTAAATCAGTTAACTCCTTTTTCTACTCAAATTGAATCAGTTAACTCCTTATTTTACTCAAATTAAATCTGTTAACTCCCTTTAATTTGAAAATCTTCCTTTATGACTAAACTTCACCTTTAATCCGGACCGTTGACTGAAATCGATCTCAACCGTTGATGAATTCCAAGAAAGTCTATTTAAGAGACCCTAATCTCTTCGTTTTGAAAGGTTGAATGAGAATTTGCATCGAATTGTTGCTGGAATTCATACTCGCATTTGCTCATATTCACATACGCAAAGATCAAGTTGGACCAAAAGTTGACTAGATTTAACCACGGTTGACTTGAGTTGACTAGTTTCAAATTTTTTTTTGAAATAATTAGATGAAATTATTTTATTAACTGAAGTACTTACTTCTAATTAATTAAACAAAGTGATTTAATTAAATGAGAAGCCATTCCTAATTAATTAAATGAATTTATTTAATTAAATAATTGAAGTGTCTCTAACTATTTAAATATTATTTAATTAAATAGATAAAGTAATTATGAGAGCATATCTCATTTTATTAAATTAAATACCTCAACAAAATCTCTCTTCAGTTCAAAAAGGGAAATTTCTAGTTCACTATTGATAAAAAATGTGTTAAATCAGTTAACTCCTTTTTCTACTCAAATTGAATCAGTTAACTCCTTATTTTACTCAAATTAAATCTGTTAACTCCCTTTAATTTGGAAATCTCCCTTTATAACTGAACTTCACCTTTAATCCTGACCGTTGATTAAAATCGATCTCAACCATTGATGAATTCCAGGATAGTTTATTTAAGAGACCCTCATCTATTCGTTTTGAAAGGTTGAATGAGAATTTGCATCGAATTGTTGTTGAAATTAATACTCACATTTGCTCATATTCACATATGCAAAGATCAAGTTTGACCAAAAGTTGACCAGATTTAACCATTGTTGACTTGAGTTGACTAGTTTCGAATTTTTTTAAAAATAATTAAACAAAATTATTTAATTAAATGGAGTACTTACTTCTAATTAATTAAACAAAGTTATTTAATTAAATGAGAAGCCTTTCTTAATTAATTAAATGAAGTTATTTAATTAAATAAGAAAAGTGGCTCTAATTAATTAAAGATTATTTAATTAAATAGAAAAAGTAATTATGAGAGCATATCTCATTTTATTAAATTAAATATCTCAACAAAATCTCTCTTCAGTTCAAAAAGGGAAATTTCCAGTTCACTATTGATAAAAAATGAGTTAAATTAGTTAACTCCTTTTTCTACTCAAATTGAATTAGTTAACTCTTTATTTTACTCAAATTAAATCTTTTAACTCCCTTTAATTTGAAAATCTCCTTTTATGACTGAACTTCACCATTAATCCTGATTGCTGATTGAAATCGATCTCAACCGTTGATGAATTCCAAGAAAGTCTATTGAAGAGACCCTCATCTCTTCATTTTGAAAGGTTGAATGAGAATTTGCATCGAATTGTTGCTGAAATTGATACTCACATTTGCTCATTTTCACATACGCAAAAATCATGTTTGACCAAAAGTTGACCAGATTTAACCACAGTTGACTTGAGTTGACTACTTTCGATTTTTCTTTTTTAATAATTAAACTAAATTATTTAATTAAATGGAGTACTTACTTCTAATTAATTAAACAAAGTTATTTAATTAAATGAGAAGCCATTCCTAATTAATTAAATGATGTTATTTAATTAAATTAGAAAAGTGTCTCTAATTAATTAAAGATTATTTAATTAAATAGAAAAAGCAATTATTAGAGCATATCTCATTTTATTAAATTAAATATCTCAACAAAATCTCTCTTCAATTCAAAAAGCAAAATTTGCAGTTCATTATTGATCAAAAATGAGTTAAATCAGTTAACTCCTTTCTCTACTCAAATTGAATAAGTTAACTTCTTATTTTACTCAGATTAAATCTGTTTACTCCCTTTAATTTGGAAATCTCCCTTTATGACTGAACTTCACCTTTAATCTTGATCGCTGATTGAAATCAATCTCAACCGTTGATGAATTCCAAGAAAGTCCATTTAAGAGACCCTCATCTCCTCATTTTGAAAGGTTGAATGAGAATTTGCATGGAATTGTTGATAGAATTCATACTCACATTTGTTCATATTCACATACGCAAAGATCAAGTTTGACCAAAAGTTGACGAAATTTAACCACGGTTGACTTGAGTTGACTAGTTTCGAAAAGAATTTTGAAATAATTAAATAAAATTATTTAATTAAATGGAGTATTACTTCTAATTAATTAAACAATGTTATTTAATTAAATGAGAAGCCATTCCTAATTAATTGAAGGAAGTTATTTAATTAAATAAGAAAAGTGTCTCTAATTAATTAAAGGTTATTTAATTAAATAAAAAAAGTAATTATGAGAGCATATCTCATTTTATTAAATTAAATATCTCAACAAAATCTCTCTTCAGTTCAAAAAGGGAAATTTATAGTTCAATATTGATCAAAAATGAGTTAAATGACTTAACTCCTTTTTCGACTTAAATTGAATCAGTTAACTCCTTATTTTAATCAAATTAAATCTCTTAACTCCCTTTAATTTGGAAATCTCCCTTTATGACTGAACTTCACCTTTAACCCTGACCGTTGATTGAAATCGATCTTAACCGTTGATGAATTCCAGGAAAGTCTATTTAAGAGACTCTCATCTCTTCGTTTTGAAAGGTTGAATGAGAATTTGCATCGAATTGTTGCTGAAATTCATACTCGCATCTTCTCATATTCACATATGCAAAGATCAAGTTTGACCAAAAGTTGACCAGATTTAACCACGGTTGACTTGAGTTGACTAGTCTCGAAAAGAATTTTGAAATAATTAAATGAAATTATTTAATTAAATGGAGTACTTACTTCTAATTAATTAAACAAAGTTATTTAATTAAATGAGAAGCAATTCCTAATTAATTAAATTAAGTTATTTAATTAAATAAGAAAAGTGTCTCTAATTAATTAAAGATTATTTAATTAAATAGAAAAAGTAATTATGAGAGCATATCTCATTTTATTAAATTAAATACCTCAACAAAATCTCTCTTCAATTCAAAAAGAGAAATTTCCAGTTCCCTATTGATCAAAAATGAGTTAAATCAGTTAACTCCTTTTTCTACTCAAATTGAATCAGTTAATTCCTTATTTTACTCAAATTAAATCTGTTAACTCCCTTTAATTTGGAAATCTTCCTTTATGACTAAACTTCACCTTTAATCCGGACCGTTGACTGAAATCGATCTCAACCGTTGATGAATTCCAAGAAAGTCTATTTAAGAGACCCTCATCTCTTCGTTTTGAAAGGTTGAATGAGAATTTGCATCGAATTGTTGCTGGAATTCATACTCACATTTGCTCATATTCACATACGCAAAGATCAAGTTGGACCAAAAGTTGACTAGATTTAACCATGGTTGACTTGAGTTGACTAGTTTCAAATTTTTTTTGAAATAATTAGATGAAATTATTTTATTAACTGAAGTACTTACTTCTAATTAATTAAACAAAGTGATTTAATTAAATGAGAAGCCATTCCTAATTAATTAAATGAATTTATTTAATTAAATAATTGAAGTGTCTCTAACTATTTAAATATTATTTAATTAAATAGATAAAGTAGTTATGAGAGCATATCTCATTTTATTAAATTAAATACCTCAACAAAATCTCTCTTCAGTTCAAAAAGGGAAATTTCTAGTTCACTATTGATAAAAAATGTGTTAAATCAGTTAACTCCTTTTTCTACTCAAATTGAATCAGTTAACTCCTTATTTTACTCAAATTAAATCTGTTAACTCCCTTTAATTTGGAAATCTCCCTTTATAACTGAACTTCACCTTTAATCCTGACCGTTGATTAAAATCGATCTCAACCATTGATGAATTCCAGGATAGTTTATTTAAGAGACCCTCATCTATTCGTTTTGAAAGGTTGAATGAGAATTTGCATCGAATTGTTGTTGAAATTCATACTCACATTTGCTCATATTCACATATGCAAAGATCAAGTTTGGCCAAAAGTTGACCAGATTTAACCATGGTTGACTTGAGTTGACTAGTTTCAATTTTTTTTTTTAAATAATTAAACAAAATTATTTAATTAAATGGAGTACGTACTTCTAATTAATTAAACAAAGTTATTTAATTAAATGAGAAGCCTTTCTTAATTAATTAAATGAAGTTATTTAATTAAATAAGAAAAGTGGCTCTAATTAATTAAAGATTATTTAATTAAATAGAAAAAGTAATTATGAGAGCATATCTCATTTTATTAAATTAAATATCTCAACAAAATCTCTCTTCAGTTCAAAAAGGGAAATTTCCAGTTCACTATTGATAAAAAATGAGTTAAATTAGTTAACTCTTTTTTCTACTCAAATTGAATCAGTTAACTCCTTATTTTACTCAAATTAAATCTGTTAACTCCCTTTAATTTTGAAATCTCCCTTTATGACTGAACTTCACCTTTAATCCTGACCGTTGATTGAAATCGATCTCATCCGTCGATGAATTCTAGAAAAGTCTATTTAAGAGACCCTCATCTCTTCGTTTTGAAAGGTTGAATGAGAATTTGCATCGAATTGTTGCTGTAATTCATACTCACATTTGCTCATATTCACATAAGCTAAGATTAAGTTTGACCAAAAGTTGACCAGATTTAACCACGATTGACTTGAGTTGACTAGTTTCAAAAAGAATTTTTAAATAATAAAACCAAATTATTTAATTAAATGGAGTACTTACTTCTAATTAATTAAACAAAGTTTGTAAGGCCCCGCCAAGGGATCCAAAGAATTAACCTAGAGTTTCACTAAGTTTAGAAACAAATTTTTTTTTTCTCATGAAAGTAAATATCACATAAAACTTATGCACAATAACGGAAGCAATAGCATTGTCCATCTGAAAGTAAACATAACATAAATAACAGATTACATTCTTTAAGATCCCTTAACGTTGAATTACATACATGAATCCATCTAGTACAAATGCTCATAAAATGATAAGTCCAATGTTTATACATTACATTTGAAATGCTCATTCATCCACTGTACATGTCATAGGGTATGATAGGCACAAAGAATATACATTTGTAGAATAAGGTACATCATTCTATTCTAATCCATGATACATCAAGTAAAGACAATCACATGATACACCATCATAGAAGATATAAATATCCATCATAAAGATCAAACATAATAAACTAAGTGCATGGTTCCTCCCAACCATCAATAGCATCATTAGACCATCATGGATCTTAGCCATCCCTCTGTGCATAACATCCCAAATTATCGAAGAGATCATTGGTATTAACATAGTTGGAATGTCACTCCTAATAAATACAACATCATATGTAGAAGTAATATAACATGCAAATAAAAGCATAAGATAACATCATCTAACATATGCTAATCATCACTGAAAAAGGATACATATCCACCATCATGAAGGACGCATCAACCACGATGTCTCAATGAATCTCAAAATGATAAGAGTGGAAAATACACTACCACTCGACCGTGTGGTACCAAAGTGGTCCACTCCCACCGTGTTGAGGAGATAATCTCATGTCCCAAACAGGCTATCAAAATCACATAGCACATATCTCTATAAGTCCAGGAATCATAAAAGTATACTAACTCAAAGGTTCCAACCACAAAACTGACATCTAATCCCAGAGGCACACAATGACATGTAGGAACCTACTATGCAAGCAAGAAAGTGTCATCGCAATTATCACGTACAAGTTACCCTGGCAGTTAGCTAAACTCCATGGGTCCATACTAATTTCATGCGGCCACTAGTATCATCTCATACTGACGAGGCATACTACGGAATGCAAGGTCGCAACCATGCATCTCACTACTCCCATCCTAGCCTGTACAAGCGCTCAAGGCATGGGCGAGAAAAAAACACTTATCTTTTTAGGTTCATTTTGTTAGTATTAGGTGAGAATATTATCACTTATTAATCCAACTTACAATAAGTTATCCTGGCAGCCTCTTAGGGCCCCAACCCCCATTGCAAGACACTTCCCATCACTACATGCAGATATCCTACCCTAATGCTCATGGACTCATAAATCTCAAAATCACAAAAGATAATCCATTATAAAATCATCAAATATGCATAAAAGCATCAAATCTCCATGAGCAAACATCCATAGAAAATCATGAATACAACAACTCTCTATTGGCAACTGAAGTTTCACTGATAATCAAATATCAAATGGTTCTCAATAACCAAAATATATATCTCAATCATACTGATTGAAGACTCCAAAAATGGTTGAGTCAAACATGTCACAACATGACATCATCAAGAATAAATCCACATCTCAGTCCAATCATGGCGACTAGAAAATAATCAAGGATAACTGATCGATGACCAAAATAATGGTTAGGTCAAGAGTCTCATACACAAGAATCTCAACTATAACAATCAGTAATTACATCCAATACATAGAGCATTCCATCACATAACTATGGTTGGGTTTATAAAGATCGAGATTTAAACATCATCATGACATCACAATCACATAACCCCCAAGCCTCTGGTAGATGTCCTATACTAGTCAACACTAGTCAACCCGAAACCCAAAACAATAGCATAAAGATTACACAATGTAAACACATGTTTTGGTTTTGCTAAGTTTTCAAATTTGAATTTAAAGTCTCTATTTACGTTTTTTCAAATTATATTAAGTGGAGAAATTTCACATTTTTTCTAACCCATGTATTTGTTTGATAGATAAAAGTTTCTTCCCAAAACTATTAGACTCAATTTTCTAATTGATCTAATAATATTTTGTTTATATAACATTATTTAAAAATTGACACTCTCAATGAATCAAAACTTCGATTATATATTCTAATAACTAATCTTAATTAAACCGAGTTTAATTAAATTAATTATTAATATCTCTTCATAATTGACAAGCTCAATATCAATATTTTAAATCATTAAAAGAGTGATCCATTAGTTTAGAACTTTATAATATTCATTTATAATTAATTATATATACATATATATATATATATATATATATATATATATATATATATATATATATATATATATATATATATATATATATATATATATATTGTCAACCTCTATCATAAATAACACAATCTTTAACATTGTAAAACCGAATTATAACAAAATTTGATTGATATAATTCATGCGCTACATATATAAATGGAGGCATTCAATTTAATAACCTCTTTTTAAAAAACAAAAGCCACCACCGTTGGCAGTGGCCGTGCGACCTTACCTGCTGTCGCAGGGCCTGCGACGGCTATCACAGTACCTGCGATTGCAGGTATGGTGCGCAGGCTTCATATCATTTAAACTGATATATTTTTGGATTCGATTGTGTAAAGATTTTTTACCATCAACGTTTCGAATCACACTAAGTGATCCATCATCAGGATGAAGAGAGCAAGAGATGTCAAACAAAATGGGTTGCAGAAGTAGACAGACTCAAAGATATAGGGACTAAGGAAGGGGGATTGCACGCACACCAAAAAAGTCAAATGGGGAGATGGTAGGATAGAAGATCCTAAGTGATAGACTCCCAATCAACAAGGGAAGCAAGTAAAAGAGAAGTGAAAAGGAAACTAAAGAAATGGCCAGACGTAGGGCATGTGGCAAAAAAATGCACGTCCCCACTAAGAACAAAAAACAAAAAACAAAAATAAGAGTCAAAAAATGAATGAAAATGAAAATAAATTACTAAAAAGTAAGTTGGAAATACGTATAACACAACATAGAAAACCCACAAGAACAAACTGCTAAATAAATATATAAATGAACATCCACCTTAAGAACAAACCACATAAAAATTAGAAATAAAATTAAAAATACCAATAAAAATAAAAATACAAATAAATAATGATAATAAAATAAAGAAATTGAAAATATAAATAGGAATAAACATGTCTAAAGACAAAAACATGAATAAATATAACGTGTTGGGTAGAACACATGCAAATATAGTATATAATGAGTGTATGTGTGTATCATTTTTTTGATATATATATATATATATATATATAAAATGTTATGCGCGCGTGTGTGTGTTATTTTAGACACGATATATGTATAGACACATATACATAAACATGGATGAGAATTAGATGTGGGCAGATATGGACCAGCGAAGGGAAAAAATCTATATAGATGTAAACAAACAAATATATATATAGTATTATTTATATTTATATATAACTATGCAAATAGTGCATCAACTAGATACATACACATAAACGAGTAAATTATGATAAAATATAAAGAATATATACACCTAATACGAGGAAAAAATAACTAATGAAAAATAAAAATAAAAATATGTAAGTATATATATATACCGATGCACACACACACGTTATAAAAGAATTTGTTAATAAAAATAATGGATTGCGCAAATATCAAACTGAATATACAAATATTTCAAAAACCCAACCAAATAACTAAAAACAAAGCACCAGCTGAATGACCAATGCTTGTGTGTGCATGTGTTGAATTTAACACACGTACACACACACCAACACACACCCACAATAGCAATCTAACCCTAGAAGCAAGGAGCCAAGCTACTAAAAACAAAGAAAAGAGGCAATCGAGGGAAAGAAGGAAACCCAACCGGTGGAGCAAGAGTGACCAAACAAGATGGGAGAGAGTGGGAGGAGAGAGGTTACTACTCGCAATGATGGTCTCTGCACCTAGAGGTTAACATTGGCTGCCACGAGGGGTTGAGGGTCCAACCATCATCACGGTTAAGGTTGATGGGGTGGTTGTTGATTTCAATGGCTTCTTTAAGCTTCCTTTTGAAATAGTTGTCCTCATTGGCTAGGATTTGCGTGTTTTCCAAACAGATGTGATGCTTGGTAGAGAAAGAATGCTCAGCTAAGGCTGATTTGCAAACCCTATCATGCCTAATGTCTGCAACGTGCTCTTTGATCCTAGTATGGAAAGAGCGACCCATTTCACCAATATACGGTGTCCCACAAGAGCAAACTACTTTGTAGACTCCTGAGTTAGAATACGCCTCTCTAGAGTCTTTTGAAGGCGGGACAAGGTTTCTAAGCTTGGATAAGGGTTTGAAAGCTATTCGCAAACCTTTTTTGGTCAAGATCTTGGAGATTTTTTGCGAAATGCCTTCCACAAAGGGGAGAGAGGCAAACATACCGGGAGGGCGAGGGGAGGTTTTGGTATCACACGAGGAAAGGTGGAGGGACTGGGCTTGGTTGAAAGCTCTGGATATATGTCTATGAGAGTAACCATTAAGCGTAAAGACTTGTCGAAGGTGGTTGAGTTCAAGGCTTAAGTGGTCCTCATCACAAATTCTATATGCTCTCAGAGCAAGAGTCTTAAGAATGCCAAATTTTTGGTTGGGATGGTGGTGGGAGGAAGAGTGGATGTATGAGTCTGTGTGCATGGCCTTTCTAAACACTTGACGACCAAGGGTACCATCAGGTTTCTTGATGAGAAGAACATCAAGGAATGGCAACTGATTTTTAGATTCCACCTCTTTGGTAAAGGAGATACAAGGTGCTATGTTTTTGATGTGTTGGTGGAACTCCTCTAATTTATCCATGCCATGGGGCCAACACATGTTAGTGTCATCAACATATCGCTTCCACCACCTAGGCTTAAGAGGGAAAGAACAGAGGGCTAACTCTTCAAAATGTTCCATATAAAGATTGGCAATTATAGGGGAGAGAGGGGAACCCATGGCTACACCATCAACTTGCTCGTAGATGACCCCCTCGAAGGAGAAGAAAGTTGACTTGAGGCATAAATCAACCAAACTAGCAATCTCCACATTGGTCTTATGCTTCACAATTTCGATTGAATCAGGGATTAGGACCTTTGTGAAGAGAGAGACAACATCAAAACTCACCAAGACATCATTGTTATCTAGATGTGCACCCTTGATGAATTGGACAAAGTGGGTTGAGTCCTTGACAAAGGAATCAGACTGTCCCACTAAGGGAGAGATTAGTTTGGCAAGATAGGAAGCTAAAGGGTATGTGGGGGAGCCAATAGTGTCCACAATTGGTCTCAAAGGAATACCGTCCTTGTGAATTTTTGGGACCCCATATATGCGAGGAGTGACTTCTCTAGAAGGGACTAACCTTTTCTTGATGTGATCATCAAAGGATGAGGCCATGACACAGGATTTGACAGTTTTAAGGATTTTTGCACAAGGGTTACGAGACAAGGTTTTGTAGCTACTAGAATCAGCAAGAAGGTCACGCATCTTGGTAACATAGTCTTGCTTATTCATAATGACAGTGGCGTTGCCTTTGTCTGCTTTGGTGATGACAAGGTCATTGTGACACAACAAACTCTTGAATGAAAGAAACTCAATTTTTGGGATGTTACGTCTGGGAGGTTTGGCCCGTCTCAAGGCAACTGCACAATCCTGCCTAATTTCTTCGGCGACATTGATAGGGAGAGTACGTATAGCATTCTCAATCTCAACCAAGAAGTCAACTTGCGGTATGGAACGTGGTGCCACCGCAAAATTAAGACCTCGTTTCAAAAAATTGAAAGAATGGGGGTCAAGGGAGACATCAGATAAGTTGATGACCAGTTTGCTTTCCCATTGGTGCGAAAAGTTGGCAGAGTGGGTAGATGTGCTGCGAAGGGGACACGACGAATAACCCAAGGTGCAAGTAGGAGACGTCTGAGATGAAATCGAATCTCCCTCCAAAATCTTGATCAAAGATTGAGGAGCAGGAGGGCTCACGGTGGGCGAAGGACGGAGGTTAGAAGGGGTTGGACAGCCAACAATAGAGTGGTTTGACGCAACACCATCAAATAAAATATCGCTGTCAGGTTGAAAAGACAAAGGGCACACAGCATCAGCTTGAGATGGGCGATGTGATAAGGGTTGATGGGCTCGAGGCACACTATCCACCAAAGGGTCTACCAAATTGCTATTAATGCAAGACTTATCTAACCGATCAACAGAAGAAGAAAAGCTATTAAAGCAGGACGTATCACACACTCCAACCAAAGAAGACGTACCTGTGATTAATTGAGAAGAGACGTTAGCACAGGAAGCTGAGGCTGCGGAAGAGGAGCCGTTGACATTGAAATCTGACTGTTGAGAAGCTTCAACTCGCAGGGGGAGTTGTGTTGGTCCAACTGTTGCACCATACTGGGTAGTTGCGAGTCCAAAGGCTTGCACGAAGGAAGACAGAGCTGTGAAGACTTTGGCAACTGGGGAGAGGAGTGAGCATGCATCTGGTCAGTGTTCTCAAGCGCATGGGACTCAATAGTAGAGGTCGAAGACTGAGCTCACACGTTATGCAAAGTGGAGGTCTCGCAGAAGGGCGAAAAAGGACACTGGTTTAACGAGAAGCCAAAAGATGCTGCGGGATGGGACCACGAACAATGAAAGTGAGGCCGAGAGTGGGGGGGAATGGCAAGAGATCCCAAGAAATAGTTGGACGTCAATTGGTAGTGCAGATTCTTGCAAGCAAGTGCATCAAACTTCTTTTTCTGTCTGTTGATACATTCTATTTGCCGCCCAAGAGCTCTAGCATATGAAGATGTGTCCAACCGCGTCCACAAGTCTGGTCTAAGGGAAGAAGCAAGCTCCAAGTGCAAGGGGAGCAGCCTGGCATTTAGATGATTGATTGATCTCCTTGTGGACTTAATAACCGATCTAAGGAGAGATAGACTCGCCCGAAAGAAAATCTGCTTGGTGTATCCATCCCAAAGATGATGTTTGATCTTGACAAAGGAGGGGATTAAGCGAGAGTCTCGACATCTTTAATTCGTATCATTTACATGGGGTACGGGGGGGTATGCCCCTACCATATATATATATTTTTTTAATTGCAGTTTTCAATAACATTTGAAATAAATGTTTTGTCATTCGATTTAATAAAAAAAATTATAAACATTTTACAGAAAAATGAAATTCGACATTCGAACCTTTAATAAATATAATTATATAATTATATATATATATATATATGCATATATTTAAATGTATATGTGTGTGTGTGTGTGTGTGCAAAATTTTTATAAACATATATATTTGGATATGCATTAAAAATGCAAACCTAAAATCATACATACATACATATATATATATTCCACAAAGAATATATATATATACGATTCTAAAATATTTACTCTTTAAATTTTCTCAATAACTTTCTAATGGATTTGTCTATAATTTAAACTCTAGTGTTGTTTTCCTTTCAAATCTATGCATATAGAATTCTCAAATAAATTTAATTGCCCATATTGAGAAAGCATAAAAATATGAAATTTCTCAAAAGACATATGGAAGACACGAAAAAGACAAGGAATGCAAGATGCGGAAATAGCATAAGTAAAATCACAAGAATCTACCCAGATTCTGATGCTAATTCGCTCTTCCTCAGAAAACCCGCAGAGCAAGCTCCCCTCTTCAGAGTTCTCGAGTCCTCCAATGTTGCAATTGCTATCCAATGCTATGTCTAAGCTTCTATGAATGCCCAAATATAAAGAGCTTTCAGGAAACATCTAGAATGCTTCTAGAAACAGCTAGAAGGTGTCACCAACTAAGCATGGGTCTTTTTCCAACCTAATGTAATGCCCGAATATAAAGAGCTTTCAGGAAACATCTAGAATGCTTCTAGAAACAGCTAGAAGGTGTCACCAACTAAGCATGGGTCTTTTTCCAACCTTCAAGATGAGCCTTAGGGTTGTAGACACCACGTGCTTAATTAATGCACTAACCTCCGTGTTGTTGACACATGAGAAATAGAAAAGTGCGTTAATTCCCATGCAAGCTTATAACTCCAATTCACTTTTTAATATAATTTCCATTTAAATATTTATAACTTTCATTTTAATTTTTGTAACTTTTATTATTTTATTTATTTATTACTTTATTATTATTATTATTTTATTATTATTAATTATTAATTTCTAATTTTCTTTTATTTAATTCTTTTCTCTCAATTAATTCTCATTTAATTAATTATACTCAAAATATCAAAGATCGTGATATTTTATTAATTTTCTCCAAAATAATTAATTTATTAATTAAATCTATTTATTAAGACTTAATTAATAGAAAATTCACCATAGACCTCCAAGATAAAATATGAAAACTCATCATAGAGCAAATCACTCAAAATCAGTCTAAAAGGTTAAAAATTATGAATCATGTCATCCGACACATTCGATGGGTAAAACATTCAGATACTTGTCCTACCTCACTGGGACAATTGGTTTAAAGGTTTGGGATTTGGACTTGAGAATTTATCTCCCTTCTCTTATCATTGAGATAGTATAATAGGTTACGCTCATCCTGGCAATTCAGGGAAGTCGATACCCGGTACCTGCAACCTGCAAAAAAAAAACCATGCATGTACATATAATATATATATAATGCTAAGCTAAATAGACAATGGTAGGAAGTGGTGCATTGTGTAGATCTCGACTAAGCAGGTGACTATGACTCCCTTCCTTAACCACATCAGAAACGCCATACAATATAAAAACACGCACACAATACACATGCAACTATGGGGTAAGTATCCATAATAAAACACATGAGATAATATACCATCTAACTAGTCATCATTAATAACTAACAAAAATGTAATGATCATCATACATACATGAAATGTAAAGTCTAAATGATCTCACCATATATCAACTGAATCCATATCATAATATTTGATAGTGTCAAAACAATACCACTAAACCATCAACATAAAACTAGTCCATCAAAGTCTGATAATAACAACAACAATAAGTCTAGAAAAGATGTGAACGAGGGTAGGCACTACATCCACCCCCCCTTGGGTTAGGCTTACTCCTAGAAGCCTACAAAAAAATAGGGGTATAACTCCCTCAATCTAGTTGCATCCTCCCAAGTAGCTGAAGAATCATCAGTAGGGTCCCATTGGATCCTTACCTTCTCGATGCTTCGACCCCTGAGGGTCAACCCTTGCTGCTCCAAAATATGAACCGGCTCCAAAGCCAGCTGCCCATCCTCTACCTACAACACATTCCAATCAAGAACATGCACAATATCAAGAATATACTGCCTAAGCACTGAAACATGGAAAACATCATGAATGCGAGCTAGGTTGGGCAGTAGAGCAAGATGGTAAGCAACCGAGCCAATCCTCTCTAGAATCTTGAATGGTCCCACAAAGCGAGGTGCTAGCTTAGAACCCTTTCCATACCAGATTGGACTCTTTCGGGGTCGCACCCTCAAGAAAACCTTATCTCCCATAGAACTATGATACCCATTGTTGTAAGCAAACTCCACTAGGTAGAGATAATCCTCCCAATGTGTCTGCCTATCCATCACATACATCCGTAACATATCCTCCAAAACTTGATTTACCCTCTCTGTCTGACCATCAGTCTAAGGATGATATGCCAAACTGAAATTTAACTATGCTCCAAGCTCATGCTGCAACGATGTCCAGAATGCAGATGTGAATACAGGATCCTTGTTAGAAATGATCTTTCTAGGAATACCATGTAATCTCACAATATCACGCATAAAGACATTAGTTATAGAAGCTACTATGTAGGAAGACCTAATCGGTGAAAAATGTGCCACCTTAGTCAACCAATCAATGGTGACCATGATAGCATCATGACGTCAAACTGTCATAGGTAATCCCACAATAAAATCCATGGAGATGATATCCCACTTCCAAGAAGGAATGAGATTAGGCTACAAAAGTCCAGTCGGGTGCTGATGTTCTGCCTTAACTCTCTGACACTCAAGGCACCTAGCCACAAAATCAGCAATATCTCACTTCATCCCAAACCAAAAGAACAAACGTCTCAAATCAGCATGCATCTTCTTGACACATGGATGTGTTGAGTAAGGTGTATGATGGGCTTCTGCTAGAATCAAGGTGCGAAGCTCATCCAAAAATGGCACATAAATCCTCCCCAAATGTCTCAAAAGACCATCTGATTCTTGAACGTAACCTACAAATCTACCTTCCAAAGGCCTTCCTGAATCTATCTCTCTGCACACTTCTTGATACCAAGAATCTATAGGAAGTGCCTGAAAAATTTAACTCCTCAAATCCACACTAAGAGTCATCGATGATACCATATGTCTCCTACGACTCAAAGCATCCGCCACCACATTCTCCTTACCCTGAATGTACTTAACCTCAAAATCATACTCGCATAGAAACTCCATCCATCGCCTCTGGTGAGCATTCAAATTAGGATGAATAAAAATGTACTGAAGACTATGATGATCGCTGTGTAGCTCAAATCTGTGCCCTAACAAGAAGTGTCTCCACCTTGTCAAAGCATGAATTACTGTTGCTAACTCAAGATCATGCGTAGGATAATTTAACTCATGATCCTTGAGCTTGCATGATTCATACGCAATCACCCGTCCATTCTGCATCAACACTACCCCAATCCCTTCAAGAGAAGCATCTGTACATACCATGAAATCACCTTCTGGATCCGATACAACTAGAATCGGTGCATTGGTCAAAAGCTCCTTGAGCTTCTAAAAAGCTTCCTCACATTTCTCTGTCCACACAAACTTCTTTCCTTTCCTTTGAAGAGAAGTGATAGGATGTGCTATCCTAGAGAAGTTCTGGACAAATTTATGATAATAACCAGCTAAACCCATGAAACTACAAATTTCTGACACATTAGTCGGTGTAGGCCATTCTATTATCGTCTGAATCTTTGCAGGATCCACTAAAATACCATCACCTGAAATAACATGCCCTAAATACTGAATCTCCAATTTGAAGAATTCACACTTAGCTGCATTGGCATAAAGCTGATTGTCTCTCAAACACTGCAAAACCAACCGCAGGTGTTCCTCACGCTCCTTCTAAGTCTTAGAATATATCAATATATCATCAAGAAACACGAGTACAAACCTATCCAGATAAGATCAGAACACACCATTCATCAAACTCATGAAAACCGATGGAGCATTAGTCAATCCAAAAGGTACTACTGTGAACTCATAATGCCCATAGCGAGTTCGAAAAGTGGTCTTGTGAATATCTACTTCCTTAATATGAAGTTGGTGGTATCCTGACTTAAGGTCAATCTTTGAGAATACTGTAGCTCCCTTGATCTGATCGAATAAGTCATCAATCCTAGGCAAAGGATACCTATTCTTAATAGTCACCTTATTCAACTGTCTATAGTCAATACAAAGGTGCAAAGAACCGTCTTTCTTCTTCACAAAGAGCACTGGAGCTCCTCATGGTGATACACTAGGTCGAATGCTCCCTTTGGCCAGAAGTTCCTCTAGCTGAAGACATAGCTCACCCAATTCCTGAGTAGTCATGCGATAAGGAGCTTTAGAGATAGGCTCCGCTCCAAGAATCAGATCAATACTAAAGTCAATGTCCCTCTTTGGAGGCATGCTTGGAATCTCACTTGGAAAAACATCCACGTACTCCTGCAAAATCGGGTGATCCAAAGTCTTCCTCACAGGATCTTCCTCATCAAGATCATTTACCATAACAAAAAATATCTGACATCCCTTACGAAAACTTCACTTCAATTGCATAGCAGAAATCATTCGCAGAGATATAGGCCTCGGTATCCCAACTATCTACACATCATTCCCTTGGTCATCTTGGCACATAATAATCTTCTTCCTACAATCTATACTGGCTCTATGAGATCCAAGCTAGTCGATGCCTAAAACCACATCATAGGAACCAAGGGTTATGACTTGAAGATCCACTGCCATATCGAAGCTTCCTAAACTAAGCCCACACTTATGAACTACAAATTCTATGGAAACCTTAATGCCTGAGGCTAGTTCCACTTGCCAACCATGATCTTGCTTCACCGCATCCAGCTTACACTTAGAAACTATAGATGGTGAAATAAATGAATCTATAGCTCCTGAATCAAACAATACTGAAAGAGATATACCTTTAATAGCACCTATGGTCTCAACCACTATTCCTTGATGATCTTCTTGACGCTGATCAACTACTGCAAAAACTCTATGAGCTCTACCTGCATCACCAATTGTAGGCTCTGAAACTGTAGGTCTAAGTCCTGAAAACTAAGGTGCTCGCTGTGGACATTGAGCTGCATAATGTCCAATCTGACCACATGAAAAACATTCTGTATTTTTGCCAAAACCTCTTCCCATAGGTGGTACATTAGATTACTGGTGATTGTTCCTGCTCACAAAAGATTGGCTACTCTGAGCTAGCTGATTGGACTGATTCTATCTATTGCGTTGAGCATTATAGTTGTTCTTGGTGTTAGAACCTTTGCCACTGCCTTCAGCTTGAGAATTTGATCCCTTCTATTGTTGTGTTTGCTAAGACTTCTGCTAATATTATTTCCCCTTAGAGAAAGAAAACTTCTTGTTACCACCTGAATTGTAGTTGCTTTTAGATCCTGATGCTGCTAGTGCTCCTACAAAACCACCTTGACCAAGGTTGACACTTTGCTCAACAAGGATAGCTCGATGCACCACATCCTTGAGGGTTTTTGGTTCAAATACCTTAACTCCCCCAATAATACGGTTATTCAAACCCCTAATAAAATGTTGTGTCAACTGAGTTGAATTTTCACTGAACCCTGAAAAAGGCATAAGCTCATAAAACTTACACTCATACTCGGTCACTGACAAAGTGTACTGTCTGAGATTATGAAATTCATTAGCCCTTTGCTGTTTCCATTCCTCTGGTAGGAATCATTCACGAAAACTCTCTAGGAATAATTTGCATGTGACACTTGCTCATATCGATTCCCAACTTCTTCTCCTCTATCGTCCACCAAGTGGCCCCAAAATTCTCTAGATTAGTGATCGCAAACCTTGCCTTAACATTGCTGTCGAACTCCTGCATGGCAAAAATCCTGTCGAGAGAAATAAGCCACTACTCGGCAACATAACCAGAACCTTGCCCATTGAAAGGCTTAACCTTGGATCTTGAAAGATCCTTCATCTGAGTGGACACAATGGACCTCTGACGTTCCTTTCGAGGACTTCTAGATCTGGGTCTATGCTCTTGTTCTGCCTGATGCACTTTAGGCTATTCTTGAATAGGAGGTAGACATTCTAGAATAGTCTGCATCATCTATCTCAAACCAACCTCTTCAGACTCAGCTTGGTCCTCTCTATGGCTCTCTTCCTGCTGCCTACTGGAGTGCTCTTCCCTGCTCTCTACACGAGCCGATCACTCATGGGAAGACTCATGGGCACTGACAACTCTGCCATGACCACACCCTCTTCCATGGCCTCTACCATGGCCTCTAACAGAAGACCTAGTCCCAGATACCATCCTACAACAATACAAAGTACTATTAAAATCACATGTTGCCATAGACTATGTTCAGTTCTATGTTTAGGTTTAAGTAAAATTTCCAGTTTTGAAAACTAAGTGTTGAGGTATGAAAAATATACAAGTAACAGTTCAAGTTCTATTTCTGTTCACCTAGTTTCAAACTGAACAGATACACTTGACAGTTCAAAGTTCTAGTTGTGCCAAAATGACCAGAGCTCCCAATGTAGAATCTCGGGCTCTGATACCAAATGTAATGCCCGAATATAAAAAGCTTTCAGGAAACATCTAGAATGCTTTTAGAAACAGCTAGAAGGTGTCACCAACTAAGCATGGGTCTTTTTCCAACCTTTAAGATGAGCCTTAGGGTTGTAGACACCATGTGCTTAATTAATGCACTAACTCCCATGTTGTTGACACATGAGAAATAGAAAAGTGCGTTAATTCCCATGCAAGCTTATAACTCCAATTCACTTTTTAATATAATTTCCATTTAAATATTTATAACTTTCATTTTAATTTTTGTAACTTTTATTATTTTATTAATTTATTACTTTATTATTATTATTTTATTATTATTATTAATTTTTAATTTTTAATTTTCTTTTATTTAATTCTTTTCTCTCAATTAATTCACATTTAATTAATTATACTCAAAATATCAAAGATCATGATATTTTATTAATTTTCTCCAAAATAATTAATTTATTAATTAAATCTATTTATTAAGACTTAATTAATAGAAAATTCACCATAGACCTCCAAGATAAAATATGAAAACCCATCATAGAGCAAATCACTCAAAATCAGTCTAAAGGGTTAAAAATCACGAATCATCTAATCCGACACATTCGGTGGGTAAAATATTTATATACTTATCCTACCTCACTAGGACAATTGGTTTAAAGGTTTGGGATTTGGACTTGAGAATTTATCTCACTTCTCTTATCATTGAGATAGTATAACAGGGTACGCTCATCCTGGCAATTCAGGGAAGTTGATACCCGGTACCTGCAACATGAAAAAAAAAAAATCATGCATGTACATAAAATATATATATATATATAATGCTAAGCTAAACAGACAATGGCAAGAAGTGGTGCATCATGTAGATCCTGACTAAGCAGGTGACTACGACTCCCTTCCTTAACCACATCAGAAACGCCATACAATATGAAAACACACACACCATACACATGCAAGTATAGGGTAAGTATCCATAATAAAACACATGACATAATATACCATCTAACTAGTCATCATTAATAACTGACAACAATGTAATGATCATCATACATACATGAAATGTAAAGTCTAAATGATCTCATCATATATCAACTGAATCCATATCATAAAATCTGATAGTGTCAAAACAATTCCACTAAACCATCAACATAAAACTAGTCTATCAAAGTCTAATAATAACAACAACAATAAGTCTAGAAAAGATGTGAACGAGGGTAGGCACTACAAAGTTATTTAATTAAATTAGAAGCCATTCCTAATTAACTAAATGAAGTTATTTAATTAAATAAGAAAAGTGTCTCTAATTAATTAAAGATTATTTAATTAAATAGAAAAAGTAATTATGAGAGCATATCTCATTTTATTAAATTAAATATCTCAACAAAATCTCTCTTCAGTTCAAAAAGAGAAATTTTGAGTTCACTATTGATAAAAAATGAGTTAAATCAGTTAACTCCTTTTTCTACTCAAATTGAATCAGTTAACTCCATATTTTACTCAAATTAAATCTGTTAACTCCTTTTTATTTGGAAATCTACCTTTATGACTGAACTTCACCTTTAATCCTGACCGTTGATTGAAATCGATCTCAATCGTTGATGAATTTCAGGAAAGTCTATTTAAGAGACCCTCATCTCTTCATTTTGAAAGGTTCATTGAGAATTTGCATCAAATTGTTGCTGGAATTCATACTCACATTTGCTCATATTCACATATGCAAAGATCAAGTTTGACCAAAAGTTGATCGGATTTAACCACGGTTGACTTGAGTTGACTAGTTTCGAAAAGTATTTTGAAATAATTAAATGAAATTATTTAATTAAATGGAGTACTTACTTCTAATTAATTAAACAAAGTTATTTAATTAAATGAGAAGCCATTCCTAATTAATTAAATGAAGTTATTTAATTAAAAAAGAAAAGTGTCTCTAATTAATTAAAGATTATTTAATTAAATAGAAAAAGTAATTATGAGAGCATATCTCATTTTATTAAATTAAATATCTCAACAAAATCTCTCTTTAGTTCAAAAAGGGAAATTTTCAGTTCACTATTGATAAAAAATGAGTTAAATCGGTTAACTCTTTTTTTCTACTCAAATTGAATCAGTTAACTCCTTATTTTACTCAAATTAAATTTTTTAATTCTCTTTAATGTGGAAATCTCCTTTTATGACTGAACTTCACCTTTAATCTAGACCGTTGATTGAAATCGATCTCAACTGTTGATGAATTCCAGAAAAGTCTATTTAAGAGACCCTCATCTCTTCATTTTGAAAGGTTGAATGAGAATTTGCATCGAATTGTTGTTGGAATTCATACTCACATTTGCTCATATTCACATATGCAAAGATCAAGTTTGACCAAAAGTTGACTAGATTTGACCACGGTTGACTTCAGTTCACTAGTTTCGAAAAAAGTTTTAAAATGATTAAAAGAAATTATTTAATTAAATGAAGTACTTACTTCTAATTAATTAAATAAAGTTATTTAATTAAATGAGAAGCCATTCCTAATTAATTAAATGAAGTTATTTAATTAAATAAGAAATCTGTCTCTAATTAATTAAAGATTATTTAATTAAATAGAAAAAGTAATTATGAGAGCATATCTCATTTTATTAAATTAAATATCTCAAAAAAATAAGTCTTTAGTTCAAAAAGGGAAATTTTCAGTTCACTATTGATAAAAAATGAGTTAAATCAGTTCACTCCTTTTTCTACTCAAATTGAATTCATTAACTCCTTATTTTACTCAAATTAAATTTGTTAACTCCCTTTAATTTGGAAATCTCCCTTTATGACTGAACTTCACCTTTAATCCTAACCGTTGATAGAAATCGATCTCAACCGTTGATGAATTCAAAGAAAGTCTATTTAAGAGACCCTCATCTCTTCGTTTTGAAAGATTGAATGAGAATTTGCATCGAATTGTTGCTGGAATTCATACACACATTTGCTCATATTCACATATGCAAAGACCAAGTTTGACCAAAAGTTCACCAGATTTAACCACGGTTGACTAGTTTCAAAAAAAAATTTGAAATAATTAAACGAAATTATTTAATTAAATGGAGTACTTACTTCTAATTTATTAAACAAAGTTATTTGATTAAATGAGAAGCCATTCCTAATCAATTAAATGAAGTTATTTAATTAAATAAAAAAAGTGTCTCTAATTAATTAAAGATTATTTAATTAAATAGAAAAAGTAATTATGAGAGCATATCTCATTTTATTAAATTAAATATCTCAACAAAATCTCTCTTCAGTTCAAAAAGGAAAATTTGCACTTCACTATTGATCAAAAATGAGTTAAATAAGTTAACTCTTTTTTCTACTCAAATTGAATCAGTTAACTTCTTATTTTACTCAAATTAAATCTGTTAACTCTCTTTAATTTGGAAATCTCCCATTATGATAGAACTTCACCTTTAATCCTAACCGTCGATTGAAATCGATCTCAACCGTAGATGAATTCCAGAAAAGTTTATTTAAGAGACCCTCATCTCTTCATTTTGAAAGGTTGAATGAGAATTTGCATCGAATTGTTGCTGGAATTCATACTCACATTTGCTCACATTCACATACGCAAAGATCAAGTTTGACTAAAAGTTGACCAGATTTAACCACAGTTGACTTGAGTTGACTAGTTTCGAAAAGAATTTTGAAATAATTAAACGAAATTATTTAATTAAATGGAGTACTTAATTCTAATTAATTAAACAAAGTTATTTAATTAAATGAGAAGCCATTCCTAATTAATTAAATGAAGTTATTTAATTAAATAAGAAAACTGTCTCTAATTAATTAAAGATTATTTAATTAAATAGAAAAAGTAATTATGAGAGCATATCTCATTTTATTAAATTAAATATCTCAACAAAATCTCTCTTCAGTTCGAAAAGGGAAATTTCCAGTTCACTATTGATCAAAAATAAGTTAAATCAGTTAACTCCTTTTTCTACTCAAATTGAATTAGTTAACTCCTTATTTTACTCAAATTAAATCTGTTAACTCCCTTTAATTTTGAAATCTCTCTTTATGACTGAACTTCACTTTTAATCCTGACAGTTGATTGAAATTGATCTCAACCATTGATGAATTCCAAGAAAATCTATTTAAGAGACCCTCATCTCTTCGTTTTGAAAGGTTGAATGAGAATTTGCATCAAATTGTTGCTGGAACTCATACTCACATTTTCTCGTATTCACATATGCAAAGATCAAGTTTGACCAAAAGTTGACCAAATTTAACAACGGTTGACTTGAATTGACTAGTTTCGAAAAGAATTTTGAAATAATTAAACGAAATTATTTAATTAAATGAGAAGCCATTCCTAATTAATTAAATGAAGTTATTTAATTAAATAAGAAAAGTGTCTCTAATTAATTAAAGATTATCTCATTAAATAGAAAAAGTAATTATGAGAGCATATCTCATTTTATTAGATTAAATATCTCAACAAAATCACTCTTCTGTTCAAAAAGGGAAATTTCCAGTTCACTATTGATAAAAAATTATTTAAATCAGTTAACTCTATTTTCTACTAAAATTGAATCAGTTAACTCCTTATTTTACTCAAATTAAATCTGTTAACTCCCTTTAATTTGGAAATCTCCCTTTATGACTGAACTTCACCTTTAATCCTGATCGTTGATTGAAATCGATCTCAACTGTTGATGAATTCCAAGAAAGTCTATTTAAGATACCCTCATCTCTTCGTTTTGAAAGGTTCATTGAGAATTTGCATTGAATTGTTGCTGGAATTCATACTCACATTTGCTCATATTCACATACACAAAGATCAAGTTTTACCAAAAGTTGACCAGATTTAACCACGGTTGACTTGAGTTGAGTAGTTTCGAAAAGAATTTTGAAATAATTAAACGAAATTATTTAATTAAATGGAGTACTTATTTCTAATTAATTAAACAAAGTTATTTAATTAAATGAAAAGCCATTCCTAATTAATTAAATGAAGTTATTTAATTAAATAAGAAAAGTGTCTCTAATTAATTAAAGAATATTTAATTAAATAGAAAAAGTAATTATGAGAGCATATCTCATTTTATTAAATTAAATATCTCAACAAAATCTCTCTTCAGTTCAAAAAGAGAAATTTTTAGTTCACTATTGATCAAAAATAAGTTAAATCAGTTAACTCCTTTTTCTACTCAAATTGAATCAGTTAACTCCTTATTTTGCTCAAATTAAATTTGTTAACTCCCTTTAATTTGGAAATCTCTCTTTATGACTGAACTTCACCTTTAATCCTGACCGTTGATTGAAATTGATTTCAACCATTGATGAATTCCAAGAAAGTCTATTTAAGAGACCCTCATCTCTTGGTTTTGAAAGGTTGAATGAGATTTTGCATCAAATTGTTGCTGGAATTCATACTCACATTAGCTCATATTCACATACGCAAAGATCAAGTTTGAACAAAAGTTGACCAGATTTAACCACAGTTGACTTGAGTTGACTAGTTTCGAAAAGAATTTTGAAATAAATAAACGAAATTATTTAATTAAATGGAGTACTTACTTCTAATTAATTAAACAAAGTTATTTAATTAAATAAGAAGCCATTTCTAATTAATTAAATGAAGTTATTTAATTAAATAAGAAAAGTGTCTCTAATTAATTAAAGATTATTTCATGAAATAGAAAAAGTAATTATGAGAGCATATCTCATTTTATTAGATTAAATATCTGTACAAAATCACTCTTCTGTTCAAAAAGGAAAATTTCCAGTTCACTATTGATAAAAAATGATTTAAATCAGTTAACTCCATTTTCTACTCAAATTGAATTAGTTAACTCTTTATTTTACTCAAATTAAATCTATTAACTCCCTTTAATTTGGAAATCTCCCTTTATGACTGAACTTCATCTTTAATCCTGGCTGTTGATTGAAATCGATCTCAACCGTTGATGAATTCCAAGAAACTCTATTTAAGAGACCCTCATCTCTTCGTTTTGAAAGGTTCATTGAGAATTTGCATCAAAATTTTGCTGGAATTCATACTCACATTTGCTCATATTCACATACGCAAAGATCAAGTTTTACCAAAAGTTGACCAGATTTAACCACGGTTGACTTGAGTTGAGTAGTTTCGAAAAGAATTTTGAAATAATTAAACAAAATTATTTAATTAAATGGAGTACTTACTTCTAATTAATTAAACAAAGTTATTTAATTAAATGAGAAGCCATTCCTAATTAATTATATGAAGTTATTTAATTAAATAAGAAAAGTGTCTATAATTAATTACAGATTATTTAATTAAATAGAAAAAGTAATTATGAGAGCATATCTCATTTTATTAAATTAAATATCTCAACAAAATCTCTCTTCAGTTCAAAAAGGGAAATTTTCAGTTCACTATTGATAAAAAATGAGTTAAATCAATTAACTCCTTTTTCTACGTAAATTGAATCAGTTAACTCCTTATTTTACTCAAATTAAATCTGTTAACTCACTTTAATTTGGAAATCTACCTTTATGACTGAACTTCACATTTAATCCTGACCGTTGATTGAAATCGATCTCAACCATTGATGAATTCCAAAAAATTCTATTTAAGAGACTCTCATCTCTTCGTTTTGAAAAGTTGAATGAGAATTTGCATCGAATTGTTGCTGGAATTCATACTCACATTTGCTCATAGTCACATACGCAAAGATCAAGTTTGACAAAAAGTTGACCAGATTTAACCACGGTTGACTTGAGTTGACTAGTTTCAAAAAAAAATTTGAAATAATTAAACAAAATTATTTAATTAAATGGAGTACTGTAATGCCCAAACTATGAGGGCAAGAACACAAATTTTTTTTTTTTGAATTATTTATTTAAAACTCAACATGCTCTAAGTTTGCTATGATTGAGATAGAAGCTTTAGTACATGTTCTTTACATTACAATCCTAGGTTTTAAACATGAGGGTGATAACATCATTAAAATGTTGAAGCTTGCATTATTAGATTAATATCGGTAAAATTATGATAATTTATTAACTTATAATGATATGCAATAAAACTTATTTAAATAACAATGTATATGAATTCGGATTTCAAATTATTTGCAATATCAAATCAATCAAACCTACATTAAAACTTATTTAAATTGCCAATTAATCAATAATTTTAATCTACTTAATGGTTAAAACAATTAGATTACATTCAAATTAAAACCAACAAATTTAGTATTTACAAATTTAAACATAACTATGAAACTAAAAATTATTAACAATCGACAACAAGGAGTCCTAAATCAAAACATAAAATAACCTTAAAACTTTATTAAATTAACTAATCACACTTTAACAATTTAAAGTTTCATTTGAAACTAACTATTAAAATACAATATATATATATAGAAAAGAATTTAGAATAAACTAATAAGTAAAAAAAAAAACTCTAACCTAAACTAAACCATCTTTTAAATTACTAACAAACATAATTTAAAACATTTAACAAACTTAACTAAACTAATAAAACAACTAACCTACACCTAACACATCTAACTCTAACCCACTAATCCTACCCTATGCTACTCTGCCACCCCTCCCTTGGGTCACGTCAACCCACCTTTGGGTGAGCGCTTCCCAAGGTCAAGCGCCACCCAAGCGCTGACCAAAGGATAGCGCTCTGCCCCAAAATAGGCAGCGCAACCTTCTTTAAAAGGGTGCCCAAACAAGTGGGTAAGGAACCCTTTTAAAACAAACTCCAATCATTATTAAATTTTTACCATGCCCTGCGCTTTTTGAGACGTGACAGGGTGACGTCATCACTATGATGGCAGTGGCATTCTTTTTTTTTTGAACAAGAAAATCTTTTTACACAGCAACCCATACTGACGCCCAAGGAAGGTGGTCAAACATTAAAGGCAATAAAGTTTTGTAGGTGATAATATAGATATTAATTTCTTTATTCTCTTAGGAAGGATTCCTTTCAAGAATATGCTCTGTAGTTTGGAAGCAATGAATCTTCTCTCCATGTATTTTCCAGAGAGTTTTTACTCCTGGGAGTGCATATTTTTTTTGAAAGCAAAAATTTTGACAAGGCATGGTCATGCTAATTTATGCATTTCATTCAAGTTGCTAAGGATTTGAATAAATCTATTATTAACATTTCTCCTTAATACAAGTATACCAATGCAAAGGAGCACATTAGGTAAAGTCTCTCAATCTCTAGTTAAACCTGTATGTTTAATATTAATTCTTCAATGACATGGTATGAGTTCTATGTTCTGATTATTATTATTGTTGATTTCAAGAATGCAACCTCTCAGTCCAATTGATCATATTTGAAGAACTTAGAAGGTGAATGATGCTATACACATAATAAAAGAAAAGGTGGTGGATTATTCTCATTCAAATTTGATTGTAACCACCATGAAATTTATCAAGAAATGAACTATCTTTGATTTCATAATATATGGTTTGCTCTTGATTGATCTCATCATGATACTTATACATCAAAATTGAAACTCACAATGTCAATTCAACTCTTCATTATCGTAATTAAA
Organism: Cupressus sempervirens; assembly: GCA_028749045.1. Taxonomy (NCBI): domain Eukaryota; kingdom Viridiplantae; phylum Streptophyta; class Pinopsida; order Cupressales; family Cupressaceae; genus Cupressus; species Cupressus sempervirens. Next base: position 612,618,019 of record CM053784.1, on the reverse strand, counting down.
ACTTGAACATTCATAAATCAAGACATTATCTATGATTCTATTCTCCCATTTATATATATGCAAATTAATTTATTCTATTTTGATGAGCACTCTAACAACTGAACATTATGATCAACTATTATGAGAACCAAATACACTCAACCATTATTTTATCGGCTAACCTGATTCAAAGCTCAGCCGGGAAAGAATCAGGAAGAAAACCCGGCTTCGTTGCCATATACAATAAGATTTAAAAATACAATTTTCATTAGGATCTCAATCCCAATTATAACAATTTTATCCAATTTTCTTCATGATCATAATAAAAAATTTTGTAATGTTTTCTGAATCTCATTTTAAGAGCCATGGAGGAAACCGATAACTGATCGGGTGACAACCAAGCAGAACCAAAGGAACATCAAGCATGCATAATCATACATGGTTTACACAATAGGATTCACAATGAATCAAGACTAGGGAGAGGTGGATTCTTCCAACTGGAGAAGTCAAGCACAACACCAATTCAGATGCCCAATCGGGGCCAATAACCAAGAACTTCCGTTCTTCCATTTAAACTTGCCATACCCATACCAGGTTTGTGCTGACGAGTAGGGGCCCATAACACCCTACCCTTTATCCCTCTTCTCATCCTGAGAAGAGACTCTACACAGGTTGGAGTCCAACTAAACAGACCTCTCCCAAAATTGGTCATTTCTGCCCTCTCCTAGGGTGAGTAATACCAAAACACCCATGCAAGGAAACTCAAAAATTTCAAACAAAAACAAGAAAGGAAAACAACCAAAATAACAAGGTTTACAAATCTTCCCAACATACCCACAACCATACAACAGTAAAAAAATAACAAGATAACAAGAACATGAAACAAATCATGAAAACTGAATGAGGGAGATGGGAGTTTCCTACCTTCACAAGGAGGTAATGGCAATGAACCAATTTGAGTAGAGTATCCCTCCTTCCTTCAAGCTTCAAGAAATCTTCTCTAAATGTAGAGATTGGTTAACCCCCCACCACTAGACCAAGGAAGGCCTCTAAATAAGCCTCCAACACAACCACCCAAAAAGGAGCAATAACTATTTCCATCCACTAGCCACTCTAGAAACTCCTAACTCAACCTACACCATGGTTAAACCTTAAAAGGAGGTGGGGTAAGACAACTCATGACAACCACTTGCAATTTTCGCACAAAGGCAAAAAGGGACTTTTTGAGTGCCCTCTAAAGTCAAAGCTAGGGGCTTAGGGGTTGGAAAAGATCCCTAACCCATACCCACACCCATAGGTTAGAAAAAAACATGTTTTAAAGCCTTAGGGAAGAGGTTAGAGACAAAAAAAAATTTAGAAATAAAATAGGTCCATCTAACAACTCTAACTAGCAAATTAAGCACATAAACATTTTACGAATGTCAAGCGACACTGAAAGAACACAATTACGAACAATAGGGTTTCCAAATTTTAGCACATGGAGATCAGTTTTGTTCCTCCGTAGGGTTCCTCGGCTAAATATCTGCACACTCATTGCACCCATCAGTAGTCCCGTAAAATCACATGTATATAAACGTATATGTATCAGAAATTTTCATAATTTAAAACATACATCAATAAAGTTTCTTCATCCTTTATAATTCTTAACCATTTGAAATATCTTAAATCACATCTCAATCCTACATCTACTGATTTTGTCAACATACATATACATGAACATTAAATGACAATCATCAAATATATCTGGAAATAACATCACAAAACATGAAATAATAAAATATGTCCCAAGCATCAGATAATGTCTCGACATCTCGAGTCGTAAATAAAAAAATAAGGGTAATGTATCACTATGCTACGATGGGTCGGGGCGAGGCCTCACAAGTACTTACTGCTAATTAATTAAACAAAGTTATTTAATTAAATGAGAAGCCATTTCTAATTAATTAAATGAAGTTATTTAATTAAATAAGAAAAGTGTCTCTAATTAATTAAAGATTATTTAATTAAATAGAAAAAGTAATTATGAGAGCATATCACATTTTGTTAAATTAAATATCTCAACAAAATCTTTCTTCAGTTCAAAAAGGGAAATTTCCAATTTACTATTGATCAAAAATGAGTTAAATCAGTAAACTCCTTTTTTTACTCAAATTGAATCAGTTAACTCTTTATTTTACTCAAATTAAATCTGTTAACTCCTTTTAATTTGGAAATCTCCCTTTATGACAGAACTTTACCTTTAATCCTGACCGTTGATTCAAATCGATCTCAACCGTTGATGAATTTCAGAAAAGTCTATTTAAGAGACCGTCATATCTTCGTTTTGAAAGGTTGAATGAGAATTTGCATCGAATTGTTGCTGGAATTCATACTCACATTTGCTCATATTCACATACGCAAAGATCAAGTTTGACAAAAAATTGACCAGATTTAACCATGGTTGACTTGAGTTGACTAGTTTCGAAAAGAATTTTGAAATAATTAAATGAAATTATTTAATTAAATAGAGTACTTACTTCTAACTAATTAAACAAAGTTATTTAATTAAATGAGAAGCCATTCCTAATTAATTAAATGAAGTTCTTTAATTAAATAAGAAAAGTGTCTCTAATTAATTAAAGATTATTTAATTAAATAGAAAAAGTAATTATGAGAGCATATCTCATTTTATTAAATTAAATATTTCAACAAAATCTCTCTTCAGTTCAAAAAGGGAAATTTCCAGTTCACTATTGATCAAAAATAAGTTAAATAAGTTAAATCCTTTTTCTACTCAAATTGAATCAGTTAACTTCTTATTTTACTCAAATTGAATCTGTCAACTCTCTTTAAATTGGAAATCTTCTTTTATGATAGAACTTCACCTTTAATCCTGACCATTGATTGAAATCGATCTCAACCGTTGATGAATTTGAGGAAAGTCTATTTAAGAGACCCTCATCTCTTCGTTTTGAAAGGTTGAATGAGAATTTGCATCGAATTGTTGCTAGAATTCATACTCACATTTGCTCAAATTCACATATGCAAAGTTCAAATTTGACCAAAAGTTGACCAGATTTAACAACGGTTGACTTGAGTTGACTAGTTTCGAAAAGAATTTTGAAATAATTAATTGAAATTATTTAATTAAATGGAGTACTTACTTCTAATTAATTAAACAAGGTTATTTAATTAAATGAGAAGCCATTCCTAATTAATTAAATGAAGTTATTTAATTAAATAAGAAAAGTGTCTCTAATTAATTAAAAATTATTTAATTAAATAGAAAAAGTAATTATGAGAGGATATCTCATTTTATTAAGTTAAATATCTCAACAAAATCTCTCTTCAATTCAAAAAGGGAAATTTCCAGTTCATTATTGATAAAAAATGAGTTAAATCAGTTAACTCCTTTTTCTACTCAAATTGAATCTGTTAACTCATTATTTTACTCAAATTAAATCTGTTAAATCCCTTTAATTTGGAAATCTCCATTTATAACTGAACTTCACTTTTAATCCTGACTGTTGATTGAAATAGATTTTAACCGTTGATGAAATCTAGGAAAGTCTATTTAAAAGACCCTCATCTCTTCGTTTTGAAAGGTTGAATGAGAATTTGCATCGAATTGTTGCTGGAATTCATACTCACATTTGCTCATATTCACATATGCAAAGATCAAGTTTGACAAAAAGTTGACCAAATTTAATGATGGTTGACTTGAGTTGACTAGTTTTGAAAAGAATTTTGAAATAATTAAACGAAATTATTTAATTAAATGAATTACTTACTTGTAATTAATTAAACAAAGTTATTTAATTAAATGAGAAGCCATTCCTAATTAATTAAATGAAGTTATTTAATTAAATAAGAAAAGTGTCTCTAATTAATTAAAGATTATTTCATTAAATAGAAAAAGTAATTATCAGAGCATATCTCATTTTATTAGATTAAATATCTCAACAAAATCACTCTTCTGTTCAAAAAGAGAAATTTCCAATTCACTATTGATAAAAAATGATTTAAATCAGTTAACTCCATTTTCTACTCAAATTGAATCAGTTAACTCCTTATTTTACTCAAATTAAATCTGTTAACTCCCTTTAATTTGGAAATCTCCCTTTATGAATGAACTTCACCTTTATTCCTGACCGTTGATTGAAATCGATCTCAATCGTTGATGAATTCCAAGAAAGTCTATTTAAGAGACCCTCATCTCTTCGTTTTGAAAGGTTGAATGATAATTTGCATCGAATTGTTGCAGGAATTCATACTCACATTTGCTCATATTTACATATGCAAAGATAGAGTTTGACCAAAAGGTTATCAGATTTAACCACGGTTGACTTGAGTTGACTAATTTTGAAAAGAATTTTGAAATAATTGAACGAAATTATTTAATTAAATGGAGTACTTACATCTAATTAATTAAAAAAAGTTATTTAATTAAATGTGAAGCCATTCCTAATTAATTAAATGAAGTTATTTAATTAAATAAGACAAGTGTCTCTAATTAAATAAAGATTATTTAATTAAATAGAAAAAGTAATTATGAGAGAAAATCTTATTTTATTAAATTAAATATCTCAACAAAATCTCTCTTCAATTCAAAAATAAAAATTTTCAGTTCAGTATTGATAAAAAATGAGTTAAATCAGTAAACTCTTTTTTCTACTCAAATTGAATCAGTTAACTCCTTATTTTACTCAAATTAAATCTGTTAACTCCCTTTACTTTGGAAATCTACCTTTATAACTGAACTTCACATTTAATCATGACCGTTGATTGAAATCGATCTCAACTGTTGATGAATTCCAAGAAAGTCTATTTAAGAGACTCCCACTTCTTCATTTTGAAAGGTTGAATGAGAATTTGCATTGAATTGTTGCTGGAATTCATACTCACATTTGCTCATATTCACATACGCAAAGATCAAGTTGAACCAAAAGTTGACAAGATTTAACCACGGTTGACTTGAGTTAACTAGTTTCGAAAAGAATTTTGAAATAATTAAATGAAATTATTTAATTAAATGCAGTACTTACTTCTAATTAATCAAACAAAGTTATTTAATTAAATGAGAAGTCATTCCTAATTAATTAAATGAAGTTATTTAATTAAATAACAAAAGTGTCTCTAATTAATTAAAGATTATTTAATTAAATAGAAAAAAGTAATTATGAGAGAATATCTCATTTTATTAAATTAAATATATCAACAAAATCTCTCTTCAGTTCAAAAAGTGAAATTTCCAGTTCACTATTGATCAAAAATGAGTTAAATCTGTTAACTCCTTTTTCTACTCAAATTGAATCAGTTAACTCCTTATTTTACTCAAATTAAATCTGTTAACTCCCTTTAATTTGGAAATCTTCCTTTATGACTGAACTTCACCTTTAATCCTGACCGTTGATTAAAATTGATCTCAACCGTTGATGAATTCCAGAAAAGTCTATTTAAGAGACCCTCCTCTCTTCATTTTGAAAGTTTGAATGAATTTGCATTGAATTGTTGCTTGAATTCATACTCACATTTGCTCATATTCACATACGCAAAGATCAAGTTTGACCAAAAGTTGACCAAATTTAACCATGGTTGACTTGAGTTGACTAGTTTTGAAAAGAATTTTGAAATAATTAAACGAAATTATTTAATTAAATAGAGTACTTACTTCTAATTAATTAAACAAAGTTATTTAATTAAATCTGAAGCCATTCCTAATTAATTAAATGAAGTTATTTAATTAATTAAGAAAAGTGTCTCCAATTAATTAAAGATTATTTAATTAAATAGAAAAAGTAATTATGAGAGCATATTTCATTTTATTAAATTAAATATCTTAAAAAAATCTCTCTTCAGTTAAAAAAAGGAAATTTTCAGTTCACTACTGATAAAAAATGAGTTAAATCAGTTAACTCCTTATTTTACTCAAATTAAATCCGCTAACTCCCTTTAATTTGGAAATCTCCTTTTATGACTGAACTTCACCTTTAAATCCTGATCGTTGATTGAAATCGATCTCAACCGTTGATGAATTTTAGAAAAGTCTATTTAAGAGACCCACATTTCTTCATTTTGAAAGGTGGAATGAGAATTTGCTTCGAATTGTTGCTGGAATTCACACTCACATTTGCTTATATTCACGTACGCAAATATCAAGTTTGACCAAAAGTTGATCAGATTTAACCACGGTTGACTTGAGTTGACTAGTTTTGAAAAAAAATTGAAATAATTAAACAAAATTATTTAATTAAATATAGTACTTACTTCTAATTAATTAAACAAAGTTATTTAATTAAATGAGAAGCCATTTCTAACTAATTAAATGGAGTTACTTAATTAAATAATAAAAGTGTCTCTAATTAATTAAAGATTATTTAATTAAATAAAGAAAGTAATTATAAGAGCATATCTCATTTTGTTAAACTAAATATCTCAACAAAATCTCTCTTCAGTTTAAGAAGGGAAATTTCCAGTTCACTATTGATAAAAAATGAGTTAAATCAGTTAACTCCTTTTTCTACTCAAATTGAATCAATTAACTCCTTATTTTACTCAAATTAAATCTGTTAACTCTCTTTAATTTGAAAATCTCCCTTTGTGACTGAACTTCATCTTTAATCTTGATCGTTTATAGAAATCGATCTCAGCCGTTGATGAATTCCAAGAAAGTCTATTTAAGAGACCCTCATCTCTTCATTTTGAAAGGTTGAATGAGAATTTGCATCGAATGGTTGCTAGAATTCGTACTCACATTTGCTCATATTCACATACGCAAAGATCAAGTTTGACCAAAAGTTGACCAGATTTAACCACGGTTGACTTGAGTTGACTAGTTTTGAAAAGAATTTTGAAATAATTAAACGAAATTATTTAATTAAATGGAGTACTTACTTTTAATTAATTTTAAAAAGTTATTTAATTAAATGAGAAACCATTCCTAATAAATGAAGTTATTTAATTAAATAGGAAAATTGTCTCCAATTAATTAAAGATTATTTAATTAAATAGAAAAAATAATTATGAGAGCATATCTCATTTATTTAAATTAAATATCTCAACAAAATCTCTCTTTAGTTCAAAAAGGGAAATTTTAAGTTCACTATTGATAAAAGAGGTGTTAAATCAGTTAACTCTTTTTTCTACTCAAATTGAAACATTTAACTCCTTATTTTACTCAAATTAAATCTGTTAACTCCCTTTAATTTGAAAATCTCTCTTTATAACTGAACTTCACCTTTAATCTTGACTGTTGATTAAAATTGATCTAAATCGTTGATAAATTCCAGGAAAGTCTATTTAAGAGACCCTCATCTCTTCATTTTGAAAGGTTGAATGAGAATTTGCATCAAATTGTTGCTGGAATTCATACTCACATTTGCTCATATTCACATACGCAAAGATCAAATTTGACCAAAAGTTGACCAGATTTAACCACGGTTGACTTGAGTTGAGCAGTTTCGAAAAGAATTTTAAAATAATTAAACGAAATTATTTAATTAAATGGAGTACTTACTTCTAATTAATTAAACAAAGTTATTTAATTAAATGAGAAGCCATTCCTAATTAATTAAATGAAGTTATTTAATTAAATAAGAAAAGTGTTTCTAATTAATTAAAGATTATTTAATTAAATAGAAAAAGTAATTATGAGAGCATATCTCATTTTATTAAATTAAATATCTCAACAAAATCTCTTTTTAGTTCAAAAAGGGAAATTTTCAGTACAGTATTGATCAAAAAGGAGTTAAATCAGTTAACTCTTTTTTCTACTCAAATTGAATCAGTTAACTCCTTATTTTACTCAAATTAAATCTATTAACTCCCTTGAATTTGAAAATCTCCCTTTATGACTGAACTTCACCTTTAATCCTGACCGTTGATTAAAATTGATATCAACCGTTGATGAATTCTAAGAAAGTCTATTTAAGAGACCCTCATCTCCATATTTTGAAAGTGTGAATGAGAATTTACATCGAATTGTTGCTGGAATTCATACTCACATTTGCTCATATTCACATACGCAAAGATCAAGTTTGACAAAAAGTTGACCAGATTTAATCACGGTTGACTTGAGGTGACTAGTTTCGAATTTTTTTTTGAAATAATTAGATGAAATTATTTAATTGAATGGAGTACTTACTTCTAATTAATTAAACAAAGTTATTTAATTAAATGAGAAGCCATTCCTAATTAATTAAATGAAGTTATTTAATTAAATAAGAAAACTATCTCTAATTAATTAAAGATTATTTAAATAAATAGAAATGTAATTATGAGAGCATATCTCATTTTATTACATTAAATATCTTAACAAAATCTCTCTTCAGTTCAAAAAGTGAAATTTTCCAGTTCACTATTGATAAAAAATGAGTTAAATCAGTTAACTTCTTTTTCTACTCAAATTGAATCAGTTAATTTCTTATTTTACTCAAATTAAATTTGTTAACTCCTTTTAATTTGAAAATCTGCCTTTATGACTGAACTTCACCTTTAATTCTGACCGTTGATGGAAATCGATCTCAACCGTTGATGAATTCTAAGAAAGTCTATTTAAGAGACCCTCATCTCTTCATTTTGAAAGGTTGAATGAGAATTTGCATCGAATTGTTGCTGGAATTCATACTCACATTTGTTCATATTCACATACGCAAAGATCAAGTTTGACCAAAAGTTGACCAGATTAAAATACGGTTGACTTGAGTTGACTAGTTTCGAAACAAATTTTAAAATAATTAAACGAAAATATTTAATTAAATGGAGTTCTTACTTCTAATTAATTAAATAAAGTTATTTAATTAAATGAGAAGCCATTCCTAATTAATTAAATGAAGTTATTTAATTAAATAAGAAAAGTGTCTCTAATTAATTAAAGATTATTTAATTAAATAGAAAAAGTAATTATGAGAGCATATCTCATTTTATTAAAATAAATATCTCAACAAAATCTCTCTTCAGTTCAAAAAGGGAAATTTTTAGTTCACTATTGATCAAAAATGAGTGAAATCAGTTAACTCCTTTTTCTACTGAAATTAAATTAGTTAACTCCTTACTTTACTCAAATTAAATCTATTAACTCCCTTTAATTTGGAAATCTCCCTTTATGTCTGAATTCACCTTTACTCCTGACCGTTGATTGAAATCGATCTCAACCATTGATGAATTCCAGGAAAGTCTATTTAAGAGACCCTCATCTCTTCATTTTGAAAGGTTGAATGAGAATTTCCATCAAATTTTTGTTGGAATTCGTACTCACATTTCCTCATATTCACATATGCAAAGATCAAGTTTTACCAAAAGTTGATCGGACTTAACCATGGTTGACTTGAGTTGACTAGTTTCGAATATTTTTTTTTGAAACAATTAAACGAAATTATTTAATTAAATGAAGTACTTACTTTTAATTAATTAAACAAAGCTATTTAATTAAATGAGAAGTCATTCCTAATTGATTAAATGAAGTTATTCAATTAAATAAGAAAAGTGTCTCTAATTAATTAAAGATTATTTAATTAAATAGAAAAAGTAATTATGAGAGCATATCTCATTTTATTAATTTAAATATCTCAACAAAATCTCTCTTCAGTTCAAAAAGGGAAATTTTTAGTTCACTATTGATAAAAAATGAGTGAAATCAGTTAACTCCTTTTTCTACTCAAATTGAATCAGTTAACTCCTTACTTTACTCAAATTAAATATATTAAATCCCTCTAATTTGGAAATCTCCCTTTATGTCTGAATTCACCTTTAATCCTGACCGTTGATTGAAATCGATCTCAACCGTTGTTGAATTCCTGAAAAGTCTATTTAAGAGACCCTCATCTCTTCATTTTGAAAAGTTGAATGAGAATTGTCATCGAATTGTTGCTGAAATTCATACTCACATTTGCTCATATTCACATTCACAAAGATCATGTTTGAGCAAAAGTTGACCATATTTAACTACGGTTGACTTGAGTTGACTAGTTTCGAAAAAAAAATTGAAATAATTAAACAAAATTATTCAATTAAATGGAGTACTTATTTCTAATTAATTAAACAAAGTTATTTAATTAAATGAGAAGCCATTCCTAATTATTTAAATGAAGTTATTTAATTAAATAAGAAAAGTGTCTCTAATTAATTAAAGATTATTTAATTAAATAGAAAAAGTAATTATGAGAGCACATCTCATTTTATAAAATTAAATATCTCAACAAAATCTCTCTTCAGTTCAAAAAGGGAAATTTCTAGTTCACTATTGATCAAAATTGAGTTAAATCAGTTAACTCCTTTTTCTACTCAAATTGAATCAGTTAATTCCTTATTTTACTCAAATTAAATCTGTTAACGCCCTTTAATTTGGAAATCTCCCTTTATGATTGAACTTCACCTTTAATCCTAACCGTTGATGGAAATCAATCTCAACCGTTGATGAATTCTAAGAAAGTCTATTTAAGAGACCCTCATCTCTTCATTTTGAAAGGTTGAATGAGAATTTGTATCGAATTGTTGCTAGAATCATACTCACATTTGCTCATATTCACATAAGCAAAGATCAAGTTTGACCAAAAGTTGACTAGATTTAACCATGGTTGACATGAGTTGACTAGTTTTGAAAAGAATTTTGAAATAATTAAACGAAATTATTTAATTAAATGGAGTACTTGCTTCTAATTAATTAAACAAAGTTATTTAATTAAATGAAAAGCCATTCCTAATTAATTAAATGAAGTTATTTAATTAAATAAGAAAAGTTTCTGTAATTAATTAAAAATTATTTAATTAAATAGAAAAAGTAATTATGAGAGCATATCTCATTTTATTAAATTAAATATCTCATAAAAATCTCTCTTCAATTCAAAAAGGGAAATTTCCAGTTCACTATTGATAAAAAATGAGTTAAATGAGTTAACTCCTTTTTCTACTCAAATTGAATCAGTTAACTCTTTATTTTACACAAATTAAATTTGTTTAGTCCCTTTAATTTGGAAATCTCTCTTTATGTCGGAACTTCACTTTTAATCATGATCGTTGATTGAAATTGATCTCTACCGTTGATGAATTGCAGGAAAGTCTATTTAAGAGACCCTCATCTCTTCATTTTGAAAGGTTGAATGAGAATTTGCATCGAATTGTTGCTGGAATTCATACTCACATTTGCTCATATTCACATACATAAAGATCAAGTTTGACCAAAAGTTGACCAAATTTATCAACGGTTGACTAGAGTTGACTAGTTTCGAAAAGAATTTTGAAATAATTAAACGCAATTATTTAATTAAATGGAGTACTTACTTCTAATTAAGTAAACAAAGTTATTTAATTAAATGAGAAGCCATTTCTAATTAATTAAATGAAGTTATTTAATTAAATAAAAAAAGTGTCTCTAATGAATTCAAAATTATTTAATTAAAAAGAAAAATTAATTATGAGAGCATTTTTCATTTTATTAAATTAAATATCTCAACAAAATCTCTCTTCAGTTGAAAAAAGGAAATTTCCAGTTCACTATTGATAAAAAATGAGTGAAATAACTCCCTTTTCTACTCAAATTGAATCAGTTAACTCTTTATTTTACTCAAATTAAATCTGTTAACTCTCTTTAATTTGAAAATCTCCCTTTATGACTGAACTTCACCTTTAATCCTGATAGTTGATTGAAATCGATCTCAACCGTTGATGAATTATAGGAAAGTCTATTTAAGAGACCATCATCTCTTCATTTTGAAAGGTTGAATGAGAATTTGCATCGAATTGTTGTTGGAATTCATACTCACATTTGCTCATATTCACATACGCAAAGTTCAAGTTTGACTAAAAGTTGACCAGATTTAACCATGGTTGACTTGAGTTGACTAGTTTTGAAAAGAATTTTGAAATAATTAAACGAAATTATTTAATTAAATGGAGTACTTCTAATTAATCAAACAAAGTTATTTAATTAAATGTGAAGCCATTCCTAATTAATTAAATAAAGTTATTTAATTAAATAAGAAAATTGTTTCTAATTAATTAAAGATTATTTAATTAAATTGAAAAAGTAATTATGAGAGCATATCTCATTTTATTAAATTAAATGTCTCAACAAAATCTCTCTTCAGTTCAAAAAGGAAAATTTCCAGTTCACTATTGATCAAAAATTAGTTAAATCAGTTAACTCTTTTTTCTACTCAAATTGAATCAGTTAACTCCTTATTTTACTCAAATTAAATCTGTTAACTCCCTTTAATTTAGAAATCTCCCTTTATGAATGAACTTCACCTTTAATCCTGACCGTTGATTGAAATCGATCTCAACCGTTGATGAATTCGAGGAAAGTCTATTTAAGATATTCTCATCTCTTCATTTTGAAAGGTTGAATGAGAATTTGCATTGAATTGTTGCTGGAATTCATACTCACATTTCTTCATATTCACATACGCAAAGATCAAGTTTGAGCAAAAGTTGACTAGATTTAACCACGGTTGACTTGAGTTGACTAGTTTTGAAAAAAATTTGATATAATTAAATGGAGTACTTACTTCTAATTAATTAAAGAATGTTATTTAATTAAATGAGAAGTCATTCCTAATTAATTAAATGAAGTTATTTAATTAAATAAGAAAAGTGTCTCTAATTAATTAAAAATTATTTAATTAAATAGAAAAAGTAATTATAAGAGTATATCTCATTTTATTAAATTAAATATCTCAACAAAATCTCTCTTCAGTTCAAAAAGGGAAATTTTTAGTTCATTATTGATGAAAAATGAGTTAAATCAGATAACTTTTTTTTCTACTCAAATTGAATCATTAACTCCTTATTTTACTCAAATTAAATCTGTTGACTCTTTTTAAATTGGAAATCTCCCTTTATGACTGAACTTCACCTTTAAATCCTGACCGTTGATTGAAATCGATCTCAACCGTTGATGAATTTTAAGAAAGCTTATTTAAGAGACCCTCATCTCTTCATTTTGAAAGGTTGAATGAGAATTTGCATCCAATTGTAGCTTGAATTCATACTCAGATTTGCTCATATTTACATACGAAAAGATCAAGTTTGACCAAAAGTTGACCAGATTTAACTACGGTTGACTTGAGTTGACTAGTTTCGAAAAGAATTTTAAAATAATTAAACGAAATTATTTAATTAAATGGAGTACTTACTTCTAATTAAGTAAACAAAGTTATGTAATTAAATGAGAAGCCATTCCTAATTAATTAAATGAAGTTATTTAATTAAATAAGAAAAGTGTCTGTAATTAATTAAAGATTATTTAATTAAATAGAAAAAGTAATTATGAGAGCATATCTCATTTTATTAAATTAAATATTTCAACAAAATCTCTTTTCAATTCAAAAAGGGAAATTTCCAGTTTACTATTGATAAAAAATGAGTTAAATTAGTTAACTCCTTTTTCTACTCAAATTGAATTAGTTAACTCCTTATTTTACTCAAATTAAATCTATTAACTCCCTTTAATTTGAAAATCTCCCTTTATGACTGAACTTCACCTTTAATCCTGACCGTTGATTGAAATTGATCTCAACTGTTGATGAATTCCATGAAAGTCTATTTAAGAGACCCTCATCTCTTCATTTTGAAAAGTTGAATGAGAATTTGCATCGAATTGTTGCTGGAATTCATTCTCACATTTGCTCATATTCACATACGCAAAGATCAAGTTTGACCAAAAGTTGACCTAATTTAACCACGGTTGACTTGAGTTGACTAGTTTCGAATTTTTTTTGAAATAATTAAACAGAATTATTTAATTAAATGGAGTACTTACTTCTAATTAATTAAACAAAGTTATTTAATTAAATGAGAAGCCATTTCTAATTAATTCAATGGAGTTATTTAATTAAATAAGAAGAGTTCCTCTAATTAATTAAAGATTATTTAATTAAATAGAAAAAGTAATTATGAGATCATATCTCATTTTATTAAATTAAATATCTCAACAAAATCTCTCTTCAGTTCAAAAAGATAAATTTCTTGTTCACTATTGATCAAAAATGAGTTAAATCAGTTAACTCCTTTTTCTACTCAAATTGAATCAGTTAATTCCTTATTTTACTCAAATTAAATCTTTTAACTCCCTTTAATTTAGAAATCTCCTTTTATGACTGAACTTCACCTTTAATCCTGACCGTTGATTGAAATCGATCTCAACCGTTGATGAATTTCAGGAAAGTCTATTTAAGAGATCCTCATCTCTTCATTTTGAAAGGTTGAATAAGAATTTGCATCGAATTGTTGCTGGAGTTCATACTCACATTTGCTCATATTCACATACTCAAATATCAAGTTTGACCAAAAGTTGACCAGATTTAACAACGGTTGACTTGAGTTGACTAGTTTCAAAAAGTATTTTTAAATAATTAAACATAATTATTTAATTAAATGGAGTACTTACTTCTAATTAATTAAAAAAAGTTATTTAATTAAATGAGAAGCCATACCTAATCAAGTAAATGAAGTTATTTAATTAAATAAGAAAAGTGTCTCTAGTGAATTAAAAATTATTTAATTAAATAGGAAAATTAATTATGAGAGCATATCTCATTTTATTAAATTAAATATCTCATCAAAATCTCTCTTCAGTTCAAAAAGAAAAGTTTCCAGTTTACTATTGATCAAAAATGAGTGAAATTAGTTAACTCCTTTTTCTACTCAAATTGAATCAGTTAACTCTTTATTTTGCTCAAATTAAATATGTTAACTCCCTTTAATTTGAAAATCTCCCTTTATGACTGAACTTCACCTTTAATCTTGACAGTTGATTGAAATCGATCTCAACCGTTGATGAATTCCAGGAAAGTCTATTTAAGAGACCCTCATTTTTTCATTTTGAAAGGTTGAATGAGAATTTGCATCGAATTGTTGCTGGAATTCATACTCACATTTGCTCATATTCACATATGCAAAGGTCAAGTTCAACCAAAAGTTGACCAGATTTAACCACAGTTGACTTGAGTTGACTAGTTTCGAAAAGAATTTTGAAATAATTAAATGAAATTATTTAATTAAATGGAGTGCTTACTTCTAATTAATTAGATGTGAGGCCTCGCCCGACCCTCCATAGCCCTAGTTATTATTTTATCATTTTGATACTCATGACTCAAGATGTCGAGACATTATCTGATACTTAGAACATATTATATTATTTCATGTTATGTGATGTTGCTTTCAGATATATTGATGTTTGTCATTTAAATGTTTTATGTACATGTATGTTGATGAATTACGTAAAATGTAGGATTAACATATTGATTTTGGAATCTTTATAATTAAGGATATAGGTAGGATGCAAGAAACCCTGATTGATGTATGTTTCAATTTATGTGAATTTCTGATACATATATATGTATGTGTGATTTTACAGGACTACTGATGTGTGCAATGAGTGTGCAGATATTTAGCCGAGAAATCCTATGGAGGAACAAAACTGGTCTCTTTGTGCTAATTTTTGGAAACCTTGTTGTTCGTAATTCATGTATTGTACTGTGAGATGTATGTATGTATCTTTCTATGTTCAGTAAATGTTAATGTTCGTAACTATGTTTTGTTAGTGTCACTTGACACTCGTGAATTGTTTGTGCTCCTCAGCATGCTAGTTAGGGCTAGCTATGCAACCCATGGACCTAAGTTGGTTTAAGTTAGTGTCAGTTTGCTAATTGAGTTGTTAATTGAGTTTAGTCATCCCTAATTCGAATTAGTGCTTTATCTGCTTTTTAGAGTTGTTAATTGGTCCTAATTTTATTCTTAGCTTTTGGATGGCTCTAAACCTATTCCTAAGACTTCAAAACATATTATTTTATCCAAGGGGTATGGGTATGGGTTAGGGGTCTTTTCCAACCCTTAAGCCCCTTTTGTTGACATTGGAGATCACTCAAAAAGTCTCTTTTTGCCTTTGTGCGAAAATTACAAGTGGTTGTCATGAGTTGTATTACCCCACCTCCTTTTAGTGTTTAACCATAGTGAGGGTAGAGTTAGGAGTTTCTAGAATTGCTAGTGGGTGGGAGTAGTTATTGCTCCTTTTGATGGTTGAGTTGGAGGCTTATTTTAGAGGCTTTTCTTGGACTAGTATAGGTTGTTACCCAATCTCTACATTTAGAGAAGAGTTCTTGAGGATTGAAGGAAGGAGAAGGAAACTCTACTCAAACTTGTTCATTGCCATTACCTCTTTGTGAAGGTTGGAATTCTCATCTCTCTTGTTTAGATTTCATTCTTGTTTCATGTTTATGCTACCTTGTTGTTGTTTCAATGTTTGTATGTTTGTGGGTATGTTGGGAAACTTTGGAAACCATGTTATTTTTGGTTGATTTCCTTTCATGTTTATGTTTGAAATTTTGAGATTTTTCTTGCATGGGTGTTTTGGTATTACTCACCCTTGGAGAGGGCAAAAGTGACCAATTTTGGGAAAGGTCTGTTTAGTCGGACTCCATCCAGTGTAGAGTCTCTTCTCAGGATGAGAAGAGGGAGAAAGGGTAGGGTGTTATGGGCCCCTACCTGTCAGCACAAATCTTGTATGATTCTGGTATGTTGAAATGGAAGAACGGAAGTTCTTGGTATATAGCCCCGATTGGGCATCTGTTGGTGTTGTGCTTGACTTCTCCTGGTTGGAAGAATCCACCTTTCCCTAGTTTTGATTCATTGTGAATCCTATTGTGTAAACCATGTATGATTATGCATATTTGATTTTCTCTTGGTTATGTTTGCTTGTCACCCGATCAAATATTTGTTTCCTCCATGGTTCTAGAAATGTGTTGTAGAATTGGATATGGAACCCTTGTTGAGGGTAATGAAGGAAATTTCATTTAAGTGTTGTATTTCAGGATTTGAAATCCTATGTAATTTGTATCTCAAAACTTTGATATAATGGCAACGACATCGAGTTTTCTTACTAGTTCTTTCCCGATGGAGCCTTGAACCAGGATGCATAATAGAGAAAGAAAAGAAAAGAAAAATTATGAAATGCTTTTTGCCATGTTTGCATGTGAACTCAAATTTTGGCATATGTATGTGAGACATTAGTTGGTGGATAATGCCTTTGAATTATGAATGTTCAAGTTTTCAGTTATGATAATGAAGAGAAAAAAAAAATTGATATGATGAAGTTTTAAATTTGATGTATAAGTATGGTGATGAAATCAAAAAAAAAATCCTACTTTGTAAATTCTAAGTTTCCCTCATTCCTTGATAAATTTCATAAATGGATACAAGCAAATTGATTTAAAATTATTCACCACCTTTTTAACCTGGTGTATAGTATCATACTCCTCATGAGTCCTTCAAAATAAAACCAATTGGATTAAGAGGTTTTGTATTCCTTGAATCAAAAACAAGAATTAGAACACATATAATGTTCTTTGATGAATATATGTAAAGCATACATTTTTTTTTAATAAAAGACTAAGAGACTATGCATATGCACTCTCTTGCATTGGTATGTTAGTTTAAAGAACCTATGCTAACAATAGATTATATTAAATCATGATTTAACACAATGGTATGCATATTTATAACATATCCTTGCTTAGTCAAAAAAAAATTGCTTCAAAATAAATATGCACTTCCAAGAGTAAAAACTCTCTGGAAAATGCATGGGGAGAACATTTAAATCCCTCCAAAGTCTGCAAAGCATATTCCCTAGAGGATTCCCTTTAAGACAATAAAATAAAACAAAATTAGTTTAAAGCATATTATACATGATAAAGTTTTAAAAGGAATTCAAAAAGATTATGCATAACATCATATATCCTAAATACCCTATCCTACCAAATAAAATTTAAACCATAATTACACCACCCATAACCCTTAAATCTAGGCGTATCATATGGAGACAAAGTCAGCCATTGAAAGTACAGATGATGTCACCACTCTTTAACATCAGTCTGAGCACAAATCTTTTGGTTTTCGTGCACAATTTATGGAAGGGCGAGTTGACAAGTTGGAATTTTAAACTCTTGCATAAAAATTTAACCTTTTTTTCCCCCCCTTAACTCCTCCTCTGTCCTTCCTTGCACTTGCCTAGTGATTGTTGGCGGTGCGTTGGTAGCTCTGCGCAGGCTTTCACGCACTTGGGGCAGCGTGTTGGGGAAAAGACTTAGGCGTGGGTAGAAAGGAGGGGCACGGTTTTAGGCTTATGAGGGGAAGTTTAGGTTAGTTTTTAATAGAAGTTAATGTTAGTTAGTTAGTGTGGGTATTATGTTAGAGTTAGGTTAGTATGTTAGTCTTTTTTTTTATATAGACTTAATTAAATAGTTTTAGTGGTAAGTTGTTTGTTTTATATTTAGATTAGTTTGTTCATATTAGTAGTTGTTAATTTTATTGTGATTAGTTATGTTATGTTTGTCAGTATTAGTATTAAGTTTAGATTTAGTTAGTTTTTAGTATTAATTATTTAGTTGTTTAAATATGTTTGTTTAAATTTCAATATATATATATTTTAAGTAGTATTAATTTATTATTATATTTTAGTAATAGTCATTAAAATTAATATTAAATGTAATATAGTTTAGGTTTTAATTAGTTAGTTTTTTTAAAAATAGATATTCATTTTATTATAGTTTAGTAGCAATTATAGTTTTAATTTGGCGTTAATAGAATGGTGATCTTATTAGAATTAAAAGGGTAAGTTTAATTTTGCTATAAATTGTGTATCGTGCTAGATTATAGGTTCTATCATCATTTAACTTGTAGAACTATAGTTCTCCTCTAATGTTTTCATTTAACTAGTTTTAATGTATTATTGATTTATATTTAGTCAGTACGTATTAGAGTTAGTTAGTTGTTAGTAAATGAAATTTAAATTTAGTAAGATTAGATGGTTAAATTTTATGTTAAGATAGTTGAAATGTTTAAAGTTAATAAACTTTGGATATATATATTCAGTTTCAATTTTAGTTAATTTGTTTTTCTTAAAAGTGACCTTACAATATCGGTTAGATTATCAATCAATATTTTTCTAAGAGATTTATAGTTGTCTTTGATTTAGATATCTTTCAATGAATCTAAACTCGAAGACATTTACATTGCCATTTAAATAATTATTTCTTATTGTTGAAAGTTAATGTAAGAACATAAGTTTATCGATACCAATCTAATAACGAAAGTTTCAAAATTTTATCGATGTTATTGACCTCATGTTTATAATCTTAAGACGTAATGTAGAGAAACTGTACTAAAACTTTTATCAATCATTTCAAACTTAGAGCATGTTTAATTAATAATTATTATTCTAAACAAATTTTGGAGTGTGTTTTTGCCCTCGTAGTTTGGGCATGACATTAAACAAAGTTATTTAATTTAATGAGAAACTATTCCTAATTAATTAAATGAAGTTATTTAATTAAATAAGAAAAGTGTCTCTAATTAATTAAAGATTATTTAATTAAATAGAAAAAATAATTATGAGAGCATATCTCATTTTATTAAATTAAATATCTCAACAAAATCTCTCTTCAATTCAAAAAGAAAAATTTCCAGTTCACTATTGATCAAAAATGAGTTAAATCAATTAATTCCTTTTTCTACTCAAATTGAATCAGTTAACCCCTTATTTTACTCAAATTAAATCTGTTAAGTCCCTTTAATTTGGAAATCTCCCTTTATGACTGAACTTCACCTTTAATCCTGACCGTTGATTGAAATCGATCTCAACTGTTGATGAATTCCAGGAAAGTCTATTTAAGAGACCCTCATCTCTTCATTTTGAAAGGTTGAATGAGAATTTGAATCGAATTGTTGCTAGAATTCATACTCACATTTGCTCATATTCACAAATGCAAAGATTAAGTTTGACCAAAAGATGACCAGATTTAACCACGGTTGACTTGAGTTGACTATTTTTGAAAACAATCTTGAAATAATTAAATAGAATTATTTAATTAAATGGAGTACTTACCTCTTATTAATTAAACAAATTTATTTAATTAAATGAAAAGCCATTCCTAATTAATTAAATGAAGTTATTTAATTAAATAAGAAAAGTGTCTCTTATTAATTAAAGATTATTTAATTAAATAGAAAAAGTAATTATGTGAGCATATCTCATTTAGTTAAATTAAATATCTCAACAAAATCTCTCTTCAGTTCAAAAAAGAAAATTTCCAGTTCAAGATTGATCAAAAATGAGTTAAATCAGTTAACTCCTTTTTCTACTCAAATTGAAATAAGTTAACTCCTTATTTTACTCAAATTAAATATGTTAACTCTCTTTAATTTGGAAATCTCCCTTTATGACTGAACTTCACCTTTAATCCTGACCGTTGATTGAAATTGATCACAACAGTTGATAAATTCCAAGAAAGTCTATTTAAGAGACCCTCATCTCTTCATTTTGAAAGGTTGAATGAGAATTTGCATCGAATTGTTGCTGGAATTCATACTCACATTTGTTCATATTCACATACGCAAACATCAAGTTTGACCAAAAGTTGACCAGATTTAACTACAGTTGACTTGAGTTGACTAGTTTCAAAAAGAATTTTGAAATAATTAAAAAAAATTATTTAATTAAATGGAGTACTTACTTCTAATTAAATAAACAAAGTTATTTAATTAAATGAGAAGTCATTCCAAATTAATTAAATCAAGTTATTTTATTAAATAAGAAAAGTGTCTCTAATCAATTAAACATTATTTAATTAAATAGAAAAAGTAATTATGAGAGCATATCTCATTTTATTAAATTAAATATCTCAACAAAATTCAGTTCAAAAAGGGAAATTTCCAGTTCACTATTGATAAAAAATGAGTTAAATCAGTTAACTCCTTTTTCTACTCAAATTGAATCAGTTAACTCCTTATTTTACTCAAATTAAATCTGTTAACTCCATTTAATTTGGAAATCTCCCTTTATAACTGAACTTCACCTTTAATCCTGACAGTTGATTGAAATCAATCTCAACCGTTGATGAATTTCAGGAAAGTCTATTTAAGAGACCCTCATCTCTTCATTTAGAAAGGTTGAATGAGAATTTGCATCGAATTGTTGCTAGAATTCATACTCACATTTGCTCATATTCACATATGCAAAGATCAAGTTTCACCAAAAGTTGACCAGATTTAACCATGGTTGACTTGAGTTGACTAGTTTCGAAAAGAATTTTCAAATAATTAAATGAAATTATTTAATTAAATGGAGCACTTATTTCTAATTAATTAAACAAAGTTATTTAATTAAATGAGAAGCCATTCCTAATTAATTAAATGAAGTTATTTAACTAAATAAGCAAAGTGTCTCTAATTAATTAAAGATTATTTAATTAAATAAAAAAAGTAATTATGAGAGCATATCTCATTTTATTAAATTAAATGTCTCAACAAAATTTCTCTTCAGTTCAAAAAGGGAAATTTTCAGTTCACTATTGATCAAAAATGAGTTAAATGAGTTAACTCCTTTTTCTACTCAAATTGAATCAGATAACTCCTTATTTTACTCAAATTAAATCTGTTAACTCCCTTTAATTTGGAAATCTTCCTTTATGAATGAATTTCACGTTTAATCCTGACCGTTGATTGAAATCGATCTCAACCGTTGATGAATTTCAGGAAAGTCTATTTAAGAGACCCTCATCTCTTCATTTTGAAAGGTTGAATAAGAATTTGCATCGAATTGTTACTGGAATTCATACTCATATTTGCTCATATTCACATACGCAAAGACCAAGTTTGACCAAAAGTTGACTAGATTTAACCACGGTTGACTTGAGTTGACTACTTTCGAAAAGAATTTTGAAATAAATAAATGAAATTATTTAATTAAATAGAGTACTTGCTTCTAATTAATTAAACAAAGTTGTTTAATTAAATGAGAAGGCATTCCTAATTAATTAAATGAAGTTATTTAATTAAATAAGAAAAGTGTCTCTAATTAACTAAATATTATTTAATTAAATAGAAAAAGTAATTATGAGAGCATACCTCATTTTATTAAATTAAATATCTCAAGAAAATCTCTCTTCAGTTCAAATAGGGAAATTTCCAGTTCACTATTGATCAAAAATGAGTTAAATGAGTTAACTCCTTTTTCTACTCAAATTGAATAAGTTAACTCCTTATTTTACTCAAATTAAATCTGTTAACTCCCTTTAATTTGGAGATCTCCCTTTATGACTGAACTTCACCTTTAATCCTGACCGTTGATTGAAATCGATCTCAACCGTTGATGAATTTCAGGAGAGTCTATTTAAGAGACCCTCATCTCTTCATTTTGAAAGGTTGAATGAGTATTTGCATCGAATAGTTGATGGAATTCATACTCACATTTACTCATATTCACATACGCAAAGATCAAGTTTGACCAAAAGTTGACCAAATTTAACCACTGTTGACTTGAGTTGTCTAGTTTCAATTTTTGTTTTGAAATAATTAAACAAAATTATTTAATTAAATGGAGTACTTGCTTCTAATTAATTAAACAAACTTATTTAATTAAATAAGAAGCCATTCCTAATGAATTAAATGAAGTTATTTAATTAAATAAGAAAATTGTCTCTAATTAACCAAAGATTATTTAATTAAATAGAAAAAGTAATTATGAGAGCATATCTCATTTTATTAAATTAAATATCTGAACAAAATCTCTCTTCAGTTCAAAAAAAGAAATTTTCAGTTCACTATTGATCAAAAATGAGTTAAATGAGTTAACTCTTTTTTCTACTCAAATTGAATAAGTTAACTCCTTATTTTACTCAAATTAAATCTGTTAACTCCCTTTAATTTGGAAATCTCCCTTTATGACTGAACTTCACCTTTAATCCTAACCGTTGATTGAAATCAATCTCAACCGTTGATGAATTTCATGAAAGTCTATTTAAGAGACCCTCATCTCTTCATTTTGAAATGTTGAATCAGAATTTGCATCGAATTGTTGCTAGAATTCATACGCACATTTTCTCATATTCATATACGCAAAGATCAAGTTTGACCAAAAATTAACAAGATTTAACCACAATTGACTTGAGTTGACTAGTTTCAAAATATTTTTTGAAATAATTAAACGAAATTATTTAATTAAATGGAGTACTTACTTCTAATTAATTAAACAAAGTTATTTAATTAAATGAGAAGCCATTCCTAATTAATTAAATGAAGTTATTTAATTAAAGAAGAAAAGGGTCTCTAATTAATTAAAGATTATTTAATTAAATAGAAAAAGTAATTATGAGAGCATATCTCATTTTATTAAATTAAATATCTCGACAAAATCTCTTTTCAGTTCAAAAAGGGAAATTTCCAATTCACTATTGATCAAAAATGAGTTAAATCAGTTAACTCCTTTTTCTACTCAAATTGAACCGGTTAACTCTTTATTTTACTCAAATTAAATCTGTTAACTCATTTTAATTTGAAAATCTCCCTTTATGACTGAACTTCACTTTTAATCCTGACCGTTGATTGAAATCGATATCAACCGTTGATGAATTCCAAGAAAGTATATTTAAGAGACCCTCATCTCTTCATTGTGAAAGGTTGAATGAGAAGTTGAATCAAATTGTTGTTGGAAGTCATACTCACATTTGCTCATATTCACATACGCAAAGATCAAGTTTGACCAAATGTTGACCAGATTTAACCACAGTTGACTTGAGTTGACTAGTTTCGAAAAGAATTTTGAAATAATTAAATAAAATTATTTAGTTAAACGGAGTACTTACTTCTGATTAATTAAACAAAGTTATTTAATTAAATGAGAAGCCATTCCTAATTAATTTTATGAAGTTATTTAATTAAATAAAAAAATTGTCTCTAATTAATTAAAGATTATTTAATTAAATAGAAAAAGTAATTATGAGAGCATGTCTCATTGTATTAAATTAAGTATCTCGACAAAATCTTTCTTCAGTTCAAAAAGGGAAATTTTGAATTCACTATTGATAAAAAATGAGTTAAATTAGCTAACTCCTTTTTCTACTCAAATTGAATCAGTTAACTCCTTATTTTACTCAAATTAAATCTATTAACTTCCTTTAATTTGGAAATCTCCCTTTATGACTAAACTTCACCTTTAATCCTGACCGTTGATTGAAATCGATCTCAACCATTGATGAATTTCAGGAAAGTCTATTTAAGAGACCCTCATCTCTTCATTTTGAAAGGTTGAATGAGAATTTGCATCGAATTGTTGCTGGAATTCATACTCACATTTGCTCATATTCACAGACGCAAAGATCAAGTTTGACCAAAAGTTGACCAGATTTAACCACGGTTGACTTGAGTTGACTAGTTTCGAAAAGAATTTTGAAATAATTAAACAAAATTATTTAATTAAATTGAGTACTTCCTTCTAATTAATTAGACAAAGTTATTTAATTAAATGAGAAGCCATTCCTAATTAATTAAATGAAGTTATTTAATTAAATAAGAAAAGTGTCTCTAATTAATTGAAGATTATTTGATTAAATAGAAAAAGTAATTATGAGAGCATATCTCATTTTAATAAATTAAATATCTCAACAAAATCTCTCTTCAGTTCAAAAAGGGAAATTTCCAGTTCACTATTGATCAAAAATTAGTTAAATCAATTAACTCCTTATTTTACTCAAATTAAATCTGTTAACTCCTTTTAATTTGGAAATCTCCCTTTATGACTGAACTTGACCTTTAATCCTGACCGTTGATTGAAATCGATCTCAACTGTTGATGAATTCCAGGAAAGTCTATTTAAGAGACCCTCATCTCTTCATTTTGAAAAGTTGAATGAGAATTTGCATCGAATTGTTGCTGGAATTCATACTCACATTTGCTCATATTCACATACGCAAAGATCAAGTTTGATCAAAAGTTTACAAGATTTAACCACGGTTGACTTGAGTTGACTAGTTTCGAAAAGAATTTTGAAATAATTAAACGAAATTATTTAATTAAATGGATTACTTACTTCTAATTAATTAAATAAAGTTATTTAATTAAATGAGAAGCCATTCCTAATAAATTAAATGAAGTTATTTAATTAAATAAGGAAAGTGTCTCTAATTAATTAAAGATTATTTAATTAAATAGAAAAAGTAATTATGGGAGCATATCTCATTTTATTAAATTAAATATCTCAACAAAATCTCTCTTCAGTTCAAAAAAGAAAATTTCCAGTTCACTAATGATTAAAAATGAGTTAAATGAGTTAACTCCATTTTCTACTCAAATTGAATCAGTTAACTCATTATTTTACTCAAATTAAATCTGTTAACTCCCTTTAATTTGGAAATCTCCCTTTATGACTGAACTTCACCTTTAATCCTGACCATTGATTGAAATCGATCTCAACTGTTGATGAATTCCAAGAAAGTCTATTTAAGAGACCCTCATCTCTTCATTTTGAAAGGTTGAATGAGAATTTGCATCGAATTGTTGCTGGAATTCATACTCACATTTGCTCATATTCACATACGCAAAGATCAAGTTTGACCAAAAGTTGACCAAATTTAACCACGGTTGACTTGAGTTGACTAGTTTTGAAAAGAGTTTTGAAATGATTAAATGAAATTATTTAATTAAATGGAGTACTTACTTCTAATTAATTAAACAAAGTTATTTAATTAAATGAGAAGCCATTCCTAATTAATTGACTGAAGTTATTTAATTTGTGAGGCCTCACCGAATTTGTCATAGTACTAATGAGATAATTGCATTACAGTGATTTTAATCCTATGTTTGATACACTTTTAAGACTGTAGGGTTATGTCATTTTAATATCTACATTTTGATGATCCGCAATTACCTCTGCATATTATGACCTAATTGATGCATTTAATGATTCTATTTCATGTTGTAAGCTATTGACATTGCTTTAATAGAAATTGAATGGTAGAAATTCTTGTAATATAAGAAGGTAATGTTGAAGTGGAAATTAGAGTTAAAAGATAAATTTTGTTATGCATTGAGACCTAACCCGCATACCTAGGGATTTAATAGTTATGGATTCAGCATCTTGTCGTAGAATATGAAGTTATTTAGAATATTAAATTGACCATGTTATGTTGATAAGTAAAGTTTAGTTTTATAGTATTTTGAACATTTTACATGGAAATTGTTAGAATAAGTAATGTAATTATAAGGAATGAAGTATTGAACTCAAATGTCGAATGTGATATGTAAGTTTTGATATTTTAATATTTTGAAAGTTATATTTGAAATGATTAAGAAAGGGAAAGTTAATTTGAGATGATGAAATATATGCAAGTCTAATGTTGAATGAGATAATGATTTATTTTACATATGCTTATATGATTTTCTTGGACTACTAACGCTCGAGTTTAGTGTGCAGGAATTTGACCATGGGTTAAAGGGGAATTAAGGCTCAAACTACTACAAACATGACATTACCAAGGTTGAATCAGTGGAAAAGATTCAAACCTAATTGTAATGTGTTTTATTTCGTATATGTGAATTCTATGTGTGCGTAGTAGCCTAGTTCATGTATTATTGTAAAACAAGTCATTTTTTTAATATAATGTGATATTTTGTGTGTGTCACTTGACACTTGTGCTTCTTATGTGATATGACATTTTATTCCTCAATGGATCATGTGGCCACCTTATTCCGTGATAAATGCCTCAATTGAGAAATTTGATTATTGCCTTAGTCAGTAAAAGGACAAGGTCATCACCTTGGGGAATTTGAAATTTGAATCACCTAGCTTTGGGAGGGTCATAAAGTAACTTTAAGGTAAGTTGGGATTAAAATTAAACCCACCCATGTTAGTACTATAGGCTAGGGAGCTATTAATGACCTTTAGGGTGTCTAGTGGACCTAGGAGACCCCATGAAAATGACATTCTTTATGGAATCCAAAAATGAGAAGGATATATATATAGAGGTATGGCTAAATGAGAAACCACTTGGCCACTCTCTAATTTTAGAGACAGTTAGGTTTTGGAGGGAGAGGAGGGGAGCTCTACTGCAACTATCCTTACCCTAGCTTGGACTAAGGTTGGTATCTCAAGCTTGCTTCCTTTCCTTTTTCTTTCTTTTAGCATGGTTAAGCCAATCTGCAAGTGTGGAGTTTATCAATGGAGTATGCATTGCATTGCATTGTGGAGTAGCATTCATGTGAGTGTTTGAATGGTGTTCATTCCATGTAGATTAGTGTGACACCATTGTGCATCTTGTTGTATTGTGTGGAGTATTGTGAGTATGAGGTTTGGATTTCCTCTATTTCCTTGTTGCATTATGGGTGTTGATATTGTGTTGTGATAATGTGATGTGCTCTTGAAAATTTGTCGTTTTATTGCTACTTGGTTTTGTTTTCTTGTTGTGCTTGAGTGTTCTTATGGATGTGGGACTTACAGTCACCCTTGTGGGAAGGGAAGAGAAGTCCAGGGTGAACGGGAAGCAGTTGGATTGCATAGTTGAGGACCTTGGAGTATGGGCTCCATTGTATGTCATTTTCATATTCATATTTTTCCTTGGGGGAGGATAAGAAAAAAAAAAAAAAATGGTGAGGAAGCAAGTAACTGAAGTATGGGTTTGTAGGAAGCTAAAGCTGTTGGTTGTGTGTGGTGGAGGATGTTGTGTTGGTAGTGTGTGTGGTGGAAGATGTTTATGAAGGCCTAAAAGGGCATGATATTACGAAGCCCCAAAAGGGCCTTGTATTTTGTTGATTTAGCCCCGAAAGGGCATGAGTTTTATGGAAAATATGATATGAAATGGTAAACCTCCTTGTGTTTCCACCTTCACCCTATGTTCAAGGTTCCAATGGTGAGTCTTTGTGAAATATCCTTGGGATGGGATTTGTTGCAGTTTTGTTATGTGGTGTATATGTTTCTTACAAGTGTGTATGTGGATTTTGTTTGAGCCTTGTTCCCCTAGCGCGGGGGTGGTCTCTTTGAGGCCTATGGTTGGGTGGAAAGCACCCATGGTCCTTGTTATTTTATTGTGATGCGTTTGCAAGTTCTTAGAGAAAAATCTTGGAAACTTGGAGTCCTTGTTATCTTCCATGTGCATAGGAGGAGAAGACAATATTGCATTGAGATGAGATAGAGAGAAAAACTCCATTTTGTTATGTGAGCCTAAATGTATTGTAAGAGAAAGCTACTGTCTTGGTTTTATTGTCAATGGAAAGGTTGTGAGTGCTCATGTGTAGTAAAAGTATTTTCCATTGTGTATATTATGATATGTTGACTTCACCACCTTTTTGTGTATCATGAGGGTATCACTGAAGATAATTCATTGTAATAATATTGTTGTTTTATTGGATGGTAACACCAATTAGAGATCCAAATTACTTGATTCTCTTGAGTGGAATGCAAAAGAAATTTGATATCATAGAAGAGATAATATTCATAGGAAGGATTATCCTAGTGGATTGCTATTATCATTTTAGTTCCATTGTTTACCAATTGTGAATGTACATTCAAATCTAGATCTGCTTAAGAAGATAATGTTGAGAAAATGGTTTCTAAATTTCATAATTCATAGATAGGGATAGTCCAGATAACTTCATATAAAGTCTTGTCATGAAATGTTGAGTTATTGGATTAAGTTAATTATTTGAATGCTAAATGAATCACAATTTTAAAACTATACTTAGTTTATAATTATCTCCTAATTATCCTTGCAATAACTTACCTTGAATATCCTAGATTACAGAAGAAGAAAATCAAGTGATGATATAAAATATACAAGACTTAAGACATAAGCTTGCTGTAGGTGCACATTTTATCCTCTGAAAAATGTATGAGAAAGTAAAATAAATCTCTTCTCTTAATACAGACATTAAAATATTCAAGAGTATTCCTTAGACTCCTAGGACCCTATAACCTATAAAGCATATTTTAACATAATAAACTAACCATCATATTAATTGCATTAGAAGGGACCTCATATGAGACACATAACTCGAGTCAACACCCTATCAAATCAAAAGAAACTTAAAATATATATATATATACAATGCTAATGTTAAACAAACCTAAACTAGCACCAAGTAATATTTTAAACAAGACATAGCGTGACAAACAACCTACTATATTATCTACCCTAGGCTAGCATGGGTTGGTGAATGAGAAAACAATTTAATATGCTATGGAGACCAAGGTATTTAATTTCTTTGACATGACCAAGACTTATTTCATCCACCTATTCCCTAGGTGCTTTGTGCCTTCAAATATTATATTGGAATACCGTGCAAGTTTATGACATAATTCTGAAAAGAGGGAATGGCTTCCATTTTATCCTTCATGCCTTGATTTGCCTTGGAAGATGTTATGGCATTTTATATGTCTTTCTTCACCCACCTAATTAAGACTAGGATAAACTCCACGTTGCCAACAATATGGGACCAAGTAGCAAGTTGATTTAACATGGGAATTTGAAATGCATATCTTCTAGCTCAAAATTAATAGGATTTGACTCATGGAAAAGGTGCCTATGCTTGTCTTGGCCAAAAATTTGGTAAGTGAGTCCACCATGGAGAGAAACCCAAGGAATTCGCTTGGTCTATGGGTAAGTGAAGAAGATTATGCGGTAGTAGCACATGGGTAGTAGGGTGATTTGGAACTTTGCTAGAGAAAAAGTATTTCATCTTCTTAACAGTAATGTGGGTGGGGTCAAGTTAATGGACTATGACTAATAGGGTATTTTAGATAGATGGATAGTTAATATGTTCATATGCATTCATTTTGTTACCTTAGTATTAGTAAGGATAGATTATCTTTTAAAATCATTCTTTTATGATATATGTTTATATAAATGAATTGATCATTCTTTTCACTACAATTTCAATTGTAGTAGGTATTGACCCTAGTATTAAAATTTGATGTCGCTTGCATTAGAGATATAATATGAATAATAAATAGATAATTCAATCTTAATAACTATGTCAATGAAAGATGAAAGTTGGGATATGAAAAAAATAAAAATATACACCCATTGATTTTGGGAACATTTTAAATACTCTAGAAAAGTGTTAATTATGTATATATTGTTATTTGAATCAATTGCCTAGAGTAGCATAGTTGGCATCAAAGTTGATGATAGTTCTAATGGATGGTTAATCGAGGGTTACATGCATTGAAGAAATTTTAACTCATATGACAAATTAGTAAAGATGACATTGAAATGTGGAGTACAAATTGAAGTAGTAGGTATGAGTATTCTCTTTCAAAACCCTAGGTCAGTAGATGTCAGAGGGATGTCCAACTCAGTGATGATATAGTTGTAACACACATATGTCTTTTGCAGGTTATTTAGGCTTATGAAATTGATTAATTAAGAATAATAATAATAATAATAATAATAATTTTTTTAAAAAAAATTTGTGCTTAATGTACATTTAGGGTAAATTTAGGGCATGAGATAATTAAATAAGAAAAGTGTCTCTAATTAATTAAAGATTATTTAATTAAATAGAAAAAGTAATTATGAGAGCATATCTCATTTTATTAAATTAAATATCTCAACCAAAATCTCTTTTCAGTTCAAAAAGGGAAATTTCTAGTTCACTATTTATCAAAAATGAGTTAAATGAGTTAATTCCTTTTTCTACTCAAATTGAATCAGTTAACTCCTCATTTTACTCAAATTAAATCTGGTAACTCCCTTTAATTTGGAAATCTCCCTTTATGACTGCACTTCACCTTTAATCTTGACTGTTGATTGAAATCGATCTCAACCATTGATGAATTCTAGAAAAGTCTATTTAAGAGACCCTCATCTCTTCATTTTGAAAGGTTGAATGAGAATTTACATCAAATTGTTCCTGAAATTCATACTCACATTTGCTCATATTCACATACGCAAAGATCAAGTTTGACTGACCAGATTTAACCACAGTTGACTTGAGTTGACTAGTTTCAAAAAGAATTTTGAAATAATTAAATAAAATTATTTAATTGAATGGAGTACTTACTTCTAATTAATTAAACAAAGTATTTAATTAAATGAGAAGCCATTCCTAATTAATTAAATGAAGTTATTTAGATAAAAAAGAAAAGTGTCTCTAATTAATTAAAGATTATTTAATTAAATAGAAAAAGTAATTATGAGAGCATATCTCATTTTATTAAATTAAATATCTTAATAAAATCTCTCTTCAGTTGAAAAAGGGAAATTTCCAGTTCACTATTGATCAAAAATGAGTTAAATCAGTTAACTCCTTTTTCTACTCAAATTGAATCAGTTAACTCCTTATTTTACTCAAATTAAATCTGTTAACTCCCTTTAATTTGGAAATCTCCCTTTATGACTGAACTTCACCTTTAATCCTGACCGTTGATTGAAATCGATCTCGACCATTGATGAATTCCAAGAAAGTCTATTTAAGAGACCCTCATATCTTCATTTTGAAAGGTTGAATGAGAATTTGCATCAAATTGTTGCTGGAATTCATACTCACATTTGCTCATATCCACATACACAAAGATCAAGTTTGACCAAAAGTTGACCAAATTTAACCACGGTTGACTTGAGTTGACTAGTTTCGAAAAGAATTTTGAAATAATTAAATAAAATTATTTAATTAAATGGAGTACTTACAACTAATTAATTAAACAAAGTTATTTAATTAAATGAGAAGCCATTCCTAACTAATTAGATGAAGTTATTTAATTAAATAAGAAAAGTGTCTCTAATTAATTAAATATTATTTAATTAAATAGAAAACGTAATTATGAGAGCATATCTCATTTTATTAAATTAAATATATCAACAAAATCTCTTTTTAGTTCAAAAAGGGAAATTTCTAGTTCACTATTGATAAAAAATGAGTTAAATGAGTTAACTCCTTTTTCTACTCAAATTAAATCAGTTAACTTCTTATTTTACTCAAATTAAATCTGTTAACTCCCTTTAATTTGAAAATCTCCCTTTATGACTGAACTTCACCTTTAATCCTAACCGTTGATTGAAATCGATCTCAACCGTTGATGAATTCCAGGAAAATCTATTTAAGAGACCCTCATCTCTTCATTTTGAAAGGTTGAATTAGAATTTGCATCGAATTGTTGCTGAAATTCATACTCCCATTTGCTCATATTCATATATGCAAAGATCAAGTTTCACCAAAAGTTGACCAAATTTAACCACGATTGACTTGAGTTGACTAGTTTCGAAAACAATTTTAAAATAATTAAATGAAATTATTTAATTAAATGGAGTACTTACTTCTAATTAATTAAACAAAGTTATTTAATTAAATGAGAAGCCATTTCTAATTAATTAAATGAAGTTATTTAATTAAATAAGAAAACTGTCTCTAATTAATTAAAGATTATTTGATTAAATAGAAAAAGTAATTATAAGAGCATATCTCATTTTATTAAATTAAATATCTCAACAAAAACCTCTCTTCAGTTGAAAAAGGGAAATTTTCAGTTCACTATTGATCAAAAATGAGTTAAATCAATTAACTCCTTTTTCTACTCAAATTGAATCAGTTAGCTCCTTATTTTACACAAATTAAATCTATTAACTCCCATTAATTTGGAAATCTCCCTTTATGACTAAAATTCACCTTTAATCCTGACCGTTGATTGAAATCGATCTCAACCGTTGATGAATTCAATGAAAGTCTATTTAAGAGACCTTCATCTCTTCATTTTGAAAGGTTGGATGAGAATTTGCATCGAATTGTTGCTGGAATTCATACTCACATTTGCTCATATTCACATACGTAAAGATCAAGTTTGACCAAAAGTTGATCAGATTTAACCACGGTTGACTTGAGTAGACTAGTTTAGAAAAGAATTTTGAAATAATCAAAAAAAATTATTTAATTAAATGGAGTACTTACTTCTAATTAATTAAACAAAGTTATTTAACTAAATGAGAAGCCATTCATATTAATTAAATGAAGTTATTTAATTAAATAAAAAAAGTGTTTCTAATTAATTAAAGATTATTTAATGAAATAGAAAAAGTAATTATGAGAGCATATCTCATTTTATTAAATTAAATATCTCAACAAAATCTCTCTTCAGTTCAAAAAGAGAAATTTCCAGTTCACTATTGATAAAAAATGAGTTAAATGGGTTAACTCTTTTTTGTACTCAAATTGAATTAGTTAACTCCTTATTTTACTCAAATTAAATTTGTTAACTCCATTTAATTTGGAAATCTCCCTTTATGACTGAACTTCACCTTTAATCTTGACCATTGATTGAAATCGATCTCAACCATTGATGAATTCTAGGAAAGTCTATTTAAGAAACCCTCATCTCTTCATTTAGAAACGTTGTATGAGAATTTGCATCGAATTGTTGCTAGAATTCATACTCACATTTTCTCATATTCACATACGCAAAGATCAAGTTTGATCAAAAGTTGACCAGATTTAACCACGTTAGACTTGAGTTGACTCTTTATTTTACTCAAATTAAATCTGTTAACTCCCTTTAATTTGGAAATCTCCCTTTATGACTGAACTTCACCTTTAATCCTGACCGTTAATTGAAATCAATCTCAACCATTGATGAATTTTAGGAAAGTCTATTTAAGAGACCTTCATCTCTTCATTTTGAATGGTTGCATGAGAATTTGCATCAAATTGTTGCTAGAATTCATACTCACATTTGCTCATATTCACATACGCAAAGTGCAAGTTTGACCAAAAGTTGACCAGATTTAACCACGGTTGACTTGAGATGACTAGTTTCGAAAAAAATTTTGAAATAATTAAATAAAATTATTTAATTAAATGATGTACTTACTTCTAATTAATTAAACAAAGTTATTTAATTAAATGAGAAGCCATTCCTAATTAATTAAATGAAGTTATTTAATTAAATAAGAAAAGTCTCTCTAATGAATTAAAGATTATTTAATTAAATAGAAAAAGTAATTATAAGAGTATATCTCATTTTATTAAATTAAATATCTCAACAAAATCTCTCTTCAGTTCAAAAAGGGAAATTTCTAGTTCACTATTGATCAAAAATTAGTTAAATCATTAACTCCTTTTTCTACTCAAATTGAATCATTTAACTCTTTATTTTACTCAAATTAAATCTGTTAACTCCCTTTAATTTGGAAATCTCCCTTTAGGACTGAACTTCACATTTAATCCTGACCGTTGATTGAAAACGATCTCAACCGTTGATGAAGTGCAGGAATGTCTATTTAAGAGACCCTCATCTCTTTATTTTGAAAGGTTGAATGAGAATTTGCATCGAATTGCTGCTAGAATTCATGCTCACATTTTCTCATATTCACATATGCAAAGATCAAGTTTGACCAAAAGTTTATCAGATTTAACCACGGTTGACTTGAGTTGACTAGTTTTGAAAAGAATTTTAAAATAATTAAATGAAATTATTTAATTAAATGGAGTACTTACTTCTAATTAATTAAACAAAATTATTTAATTAAATGAGAAGCCATTGCTAACTAATTAAATGAAGTTATTTAATTAACTAAGAAAAATGTCTCTAATTAATTAAAAATTATTTAATTAAATAGAAAAAGTAATTATGAGAGCATATCTCATTTTGTTAAATTAAATATCTCAACAAAATATCTCTTTAGTTCAAAAAGGGAAATTTTTAGTTCACTATTGATCAAAAATGAGTTGAATCAATTAACTCATTTTTTTACTCAAATTGAATCAGTTAACTCCTTATTTTATTCAAATTAAATTTCTTAACTCCCTTTAATTTGAAAATCTCCCTTTATGACTGAACTTCACCTTCAATCCTAACCGTTGATTGAAATCGATCTCAACCGTTGATGAATTCCAGGAAACTCTATTTAAGAGACCCTCATCTCTTCATTTTGAATGGTTGAATGAGAATTTGCATCGAATTGTTGCTGGAATTCATACTCGCATTTGGTCATATTCACATACGCAAATATCAATTTTGACCAAAAGTTGACCAAATTTAACCACAGTTGACTTGAGTTGACTAGTTTCGAAAAGAATTTTGAAATAATTAAACGTAATTATTTAATTAAATGGAGTACTTACATCTAATTAATTAAACAAAGTTATTTAATTAAATGAGAAGCCATTCCTAACTAATTAAATGTAGTGATTTAACTAAATAATAAAAGTGTCCCTAATTAATTAAATAGAAAAAGTAAATATGAGAGCATATCTCATTTTATTAAATTAAATATCTTAACAAAATCTCTCTTCAGTTCAAAAAGAGAAATTTCAATTTCACTATTGATCAAAAATGAGTTAATTTAGTTAACTCCTTTTTTTACTCAAATTGAATCAGTTATCTCCTTATTTTACTCAAATTAAATCTGTTAACTCTCTTTAATTTGGAAATATCTCATTATCACTGAACTTCACCTTTAATCCTGACTACTGATTGAAATCTATCTCAACCGTTGATAAATTCCAGGAAACTCTATTTAAAAGACCCTCATCTCTTCATTTTTAAAGGTTGAATGAGAATTTGCATCGAATTGTTGCTGGAATTCATACTCACATTTGCTCATATTGACATACGCAAAGATCAAGTTTGACCAAAATTTGACCAGATTTAACCACGGTTGAGTTCAGTTGATTAGTTTCGAAAAGAATTTTAAAATAATTTAACAAAATTATTTAATTAAATGGAGTACTTACTTCTAATTAATTAAACAAAATTATTTAATTAAATGAGAAGCCATTCCTAATTAATTAAATGAGGTTATTTAATTAAATAACAAAAGTGTCTCTAATTAATTAAAGATTATTTAATTATATAGAAAAAATAATTATGAGAGCATATATCATTTTATTAAATTAAATATCTCAACAAAAGCTCTCTTCAGTTCAAAAAGGGAAATTTTCAGTTCACTATTGATCAAAAATGAGTTAAATGAGTTAACTCTTTTTTCTACTCAAATTGAATCAGTTAACTCCTTATTTTACTCAAATTAAATCTGTTAACTCCTTTTAATTTGAAAATCTCCTTTTATGACTGAACTTCACCTTTAATCCTGACAGTTTAGTGAAATCGATCTCAACCGTTGATGAATTCTAGGAAAGTCTATTTAAGAGACCCTCATCTCTTCATTTTGAAAGCTTGAATAAGAATTTGAATCGAATTGTTGCTGGAATTCATACTCACATTTGCTCATATTCACATACGCAAAGATCAAGGTTGACAAAAAGTTGACCAAATTTAACCACAATTGAGTGGAGTTGACTAGTTTCGAAAAAAAATTTGAAATATTTAAATAAAATTATTTAATTAAATGAAGTACTTACTTCTAATTAATTAAACAAAGTTATTTAATTAAATGAGAAGACATTCTTAATTAATTAAATCAAGTTATTTAATTAAATAAAAAAAGTGTCTCTAATTAATTAAAGATTATTTAATTAAATAGAAAAAGTAATTATGAGAGCACATCTCATTTTATGAAATTAAATATCTCAACCAAATCTCTCTTCAGTTGA
This sequence comes from Cupressus sempervirens, assembly GCA_028749045.1. Lineage (NCBI taxonomy): Eukaryota > Viridiplantae > Streptophyta > Pinopsida > Cupressales > Cupressaceae > Cupressus > Cupressus sempervirens. The sequence goes on along the minus strand of CM053784.1, from coordinate 612,581,758 downwards.
AAAAGGGAAACTTCCAGTTCACTATTGATCAAAAATGAGTTAAATCAGTTAACTCTTTTTTGTAGTCAAATTGAATTAGTTAACTCCTTATTTTACTCAAATTAAATCTATTAACTCCCTTTAATTTGTAAATCTTCCTTTATGACTGAACTTCAACTTTAATCCTGACCATTGATTAAAATCGATCTCAACCGTTGATGAATTCTAGGAAAGTCTATTTAAGAGACCCTCATCTATTCAATTTGAAAGGTTGAATGAGAATTTGCATCGAATTGTTATTGGAATTCATACTCACATTTGCTCATATTCACATATGCAAAGATCAAGTTTGACAAAAATTTGACCACATTTAACCACGGTTGACTTGAGTTGACTCCTTTCGAAAAGAATTACAAAATAATTAATTTAATGAAGTTATTTAATTAAATAAGAAAAGTGTCTTTAATTATTTAAAGATTACTTAATTAAATAGAAAAGGTAATTATGAGAGCATATCTCATTTTATTAAATTCAATATCTCAACAAAATCTCTTTTCAGTTCAAAAAGCGAAATTTCCAGTTCACTATTGATAAAAAATGAGTTAAATCAGTTAACTATTTTTTCTACTCAAATTGAATCAATTAACTCCTTCTTTTACTCAAATTAAATCTGTTAAGTGCCTTTAATTTGGAAATCTCCTTTTATGACTGAACTTCACCTTTAATCCTCATCGTTGATTGAAATCGATCTCAACCGTTGATGACTTCTACGAAAGTCTATTTAAGAGACCCTCATCTCTTCATTTTAAAAGGTTGAATGAGAATTTGCATCGAATTGTTGCTAGAATTCATACTCACATTTGCTCATATTCACATACGCAAAAATCAAATTTGACCAAAAGTTGACCAGATTTAACCACGGTAGACTTAAGTTGACTAGTTTCGAAATGAATTTTGAAATAATTAAACGAAATTATTTAATTAAATGGAGTACTTACTTCTAATTAATTAAACAAAGTTATTTTATTAAATGAGAAGCCATTCGAAATTAATTAAATGAAGTTCTTTAATTAAATTAAAAAAGTGTCTCTAATTAATTAAAGATTATTTAATTAAACAAAAAAAGTAATTATGAGAGCATATCTCATTTTATTAAATTAAATATCTCAACAAAAGCTCTCTTCAGTTCGAAAAGAGAAATTTTCAGTTCACTGTTGATAAAAAATGAGTGAACTCAGTTAACTCCTTTTTCTACTCAAATTGAATCAGTTAACTCCTTATTTTACTCAAATTAAATTTGTTAACTCCTTTTAATTTGGAAATCTCCCTTTATGAATGAACTTTACCTTTAATCCTGACCGTTGATTGAAATCGATCTCAACCGTTGATGAATTTGAGGAAATTCTATTTAAGAAACCCTCATCTCTTCATTTTGAAAGGTTGAATGAGAATTTGCATCGAATTGTTGCTAGAATTCATACTCACATTTGCTCATATTCTCATACGCAAAGATCAAGTTTGACCAAAAGTTGACCAGATTTAACCACGGTTGACTTGAGTTGACTAGTTTCAAAAAGAATTTATAAATAATTAACCAAAATTAATTAATTAAATGGAGTAATTAGTTCTAATTAATTAAACAAAGTTATTTAATTAAATGAGAAGCCATTCCTAATTAATTATATGAAATTATTTAATTAAATAAGAAAAGTGTTTCTAACTAATTAAATATTATTTAATTAAATAAAATAAGTAATTATGAGAGCATATCTCATTTTATTAAATTAAATATCTCAACAAAATCTCTCTTCAGTTTCACATACGCAAAGATCAAGTTTGACAAAAAGTTGACCAGATTTAACCACGGTTGACTTGAGTTGATTAGTTTCGAATTTTTTTTTGAAATAATTAAACGAAATTGTTTAATTAGATGGAGTACTTACTTCTAATTGGTTAAACAAAGTTATTTAATTAAATGAGAAGCCATTCCTAATTAATTAAATGAAGTTATTTAATTAAATATGAAAAGTGTCTCTAATTAATTAAAGATTAAATAATTATATAAAAACAGAAATAATGGGAGCATATCTCATTTTATTAAATTAAATATCTCAAAAAAATCTCCTTTCAGTTCAAAAACAGAAATTTTCAGTTACTTATTGATAAAAAATGAGTTACATTAGTTAACTCCTTTCTCTACTGAAATTGAATTAGTTAACTCCTTATATTACTCAAATTAAATCTGTTAACTCCCTTTAATTTGGAAATCTCCCTTTATGACTGAACTTCACCTTTAATCCTAACCGTTGATTGAAATCGATCTCAACCGTTGATGAATTCCAGGAAAGTCTATTTAAGATACCCTCATCTCTTCATTTTGAAAGGTTGAATGAGAATTTGCATCGAATTGTTGCTGGAATTCATACTCACATTTGCTCATATTCACATATGCAAAGATCAAGTTTGACCAAAAGTTCACCAGATATAACCACAGTTGACTTGAGTTGACTAGTTTCAAAAAGAATTTTGAAATAATTCAAAGAAATTAATTAATTAAATGGAGAACTTACTTCTAATTAAATAAATAAAGTTATTTAATTAAATGAAAAGCCATTCCTAATTAATTAAATAAAGTTATTTAATTAAATAAGAAAAGTGTCTCTAATTAATTAAAGATTATTTAATTAAATAAAAAAAGTAATTATGAGAGCATATCTCATTTTATTAAATTAAATATCTTAACAAAATCTCTCTTCAATTTCACATACGCAAAAATCAAGTTTGACCAAAAGTTGACTAGATTTAACCACAGTTGACTTGAGTTGATTAGTTTCGAAAAGAATTTTGAAATAATTAAACAAAATTATTTAATTAGATGGTGTACTTACTTCTAATTAATTAAACAAATATATTTAATTAAATGAGAAGCCATTCCTAATTAATTAAATGAAGTTATTTAATTAAATAAGAAAAGTGTCTCTAATTAATTAAAGATTATTTAATTAAATAAAAAAAGTAATTATGAGAGCATATATTATTTTATTAAATTAAATATCTCAACAAAATCTCTCTTCAGTTCAAAAATGAAAATTTTCAGTTCACTATTGATCAAAAATGAGTTAAATCAGTTAACTCCTTTTTCTACTCAAATTGAATCAGTTAACTCCTTATTTTACTCAAATTAAATCTGTTAACTCCCTTTAATTTGAAAATCTCCCTTTATGAGTGAACTTTACCTTTAATCCTGACCGTTGATTGAAATCCATCTCAACCATTGATGAATTCCAAGAAAGTCTATTTAAGAGACCCTCATCTCTTCATTTTTAAATGTTGAATGAGAATTTGCATCAAATTTTTGCTGAAATTCATACTCACATTTGCTCATATTCACATACGCAAAGATCAAGTTTGTCCAAAAGTTATTTAATTAAATGAGAAGCCATTCCTAATTAATTAAATTAAGTTATTTAATTAAATAAGAAAAGTGTTTCTAATTAATTAAAGATTATTTAATTAAATAGAAAAAGTAATTATGAGAGCATATCTCATTTTATTAAATTAAATATCTCAACAAAATCTCTCTTCAGTTCAAAAAGGGAAATTTTCAGTTCACTATTGATAAAAAATGAGTTAAATCAGTTAACCATTTTTCTAGTCAAATTGAATCAGTTAACTCTTTATTTTACTCAAATTAATTCTGTTAACTCCCTTTAATTTGGAAATCTCCCTTTATGACTGAACTTGACCGTTGATTGAAATTGATCTCAACCGTTGATGAATTCTAAGAAAGTCTATTTAAGAGACCCTCATCTCTTCATTTTGAAAGGTTGAATGAGAATTGCATTGAATTGTTGCTGGAATTCATACTCACATTTAATCATATTCACATATGCAATGATCAAGTTTTACCAAAAGTTGACCTGATTTAACGACGGTTGACCTGAGTGGACTAGTTTCAAAAAGAATTTTGAAATAATTAAACAAAATTATTTAATTAAATGAGAAGTCATTCCTAATTAATTAAATGAAGTTATTTAATTAAATAACAAAAGTGTCTCTAATTAATTAAAGATTATTTAATTAAATAGAAAAAGTAATTATGAGAGCATATCTCATTTTATTAAATTAAATATCTGAACAAAATCTCTATTCAGTTCAAAAAGGGAAATTTCGAATTCACTATTGATCAAAAATGAGTTAAATCAGTCAACTCCTTTTTCTACTCAAATTGAATCAGTTAACTCCTTATTTTACTCAAATTAAATCTGTTAACTCCCTTTAATTTGAAAATCTCCCTTTATGACTGAACTTCACCTTTAATCCTGACCGTTGATTGAAATCGATCTCAACCGTTGATGAATTCCAGAAAAGTCTATTTAAGAGACCCTCATCTCTTCATTTTGAAAGGTTGAATGAGAATTTGCATCGAATTGTTGCTAGAATTCATACTCACGTTTGCTCATATTCACATATGCAAAGATCAAGTTTGTTCAAAAGTTGACGAGATTTAATCACGGTTGACTTGAGTTGATTAGTTTTGAAAAGAATTTTGAAATAATTAAATGAAATTATTTAATTAAATGGAGTACTTACTTCTAATTAATTAAACAAAGTTATTTAATTAAATGAGAAGCCATTCCTAATTAATTAAATGAAGTTATTTAATTAAATAAGAAAAGTGTCTCTAATTAATTATAGATTATTTAATTAAATAGAAAAAGTAATTATGAGAGCATATCTCATTTTATTAAATTAAATATCTCAGCAAAATCTCTCTTCCGTTCAAAAAAAAAATTTCTAGTTCACTATTGATCAAAAATGAGTTAAATCTGTTAACTCCTTTTTCTACTCAAATTGAATCAGTTAACTCCTTATTTTACTCAAATTAAATCTATTAGCTCCCTTTAATTTGGAAATCTCCCTTTGTGACTGAACTTCACCTTTAATCCTGACCGTTGATTGAAATCGATCTGAACCGTTGATGAATTCCAGGAAAGTCTATTTAAGAGACCCTCATCTATTCATTTTGAAAGGTTGAATGAGAATTTGCATCGAATTGTTGCTGGAATTCATACTCACATTTGCTCATATTCACATACGCAAAGATCAAGTTTGACCAAAAGTTGACCAGATTTAACCACAGTTGACTTGAGTTGACTAGTTTCGAATTTTGTTTTGAAATAATTAAACGAAATTATTTAATTAAATGGAGTACTTACTTCTAATTAATTTTAAAAAGTTATTTAATTAAATGAAAAGCCATTCCTAATTAATTAAATGAAGTTATTTAATTAAATAAGAATAGTGTCTCTAATTAATTAAAGATTATTTAATTAAATAGAAAAAGTAATTATGAGAGCATATCTCATTTTATTAAATTAAATATCTCAACAAAATCTCTCTTCAGTTCAAAAAGGGAAATTTCTAGTTCACTGTTGATCAAAAATGAGTTAAATCAGTTAACTCCTTTTTCTACTCAAATTGAATCAGTTAACTCCTTATTTTACTCAAATTAAATCTGTTAACTCCTTTTAATTTGGAAATCTCCCTTTATGACTGAACTTCACCTTTAATCCTTACCGTTGATTGAAATCGATCTCAATCGTTGATGAATTCCAGGAAAGTCTATTTAATAGACCCTCATCTCTTCATTTTGAAAGGTTGAATGAGAATTTGCATCGAATTGTTGCTGAAATTCATACTCACATTTGCTCATATTCATATACGCAAATATCAAGTTTGACCAAAAGTTGACCATATTTAACCACAGTTGACTTGATTTGACTAGTTTCGAAAAGAATTTTGAAATAATTAAATGAAATTATTTAATTAAATGAAGTACTTACTTCTAATTAATTAAACAAAGTTATTTAATTAAATGAGAAGCCATTCCTAATTAATTAGATGAAGTTATTTAATTAAATAAAAAAATTGTCTCTAATTAATTAAAGATTATTTAATTAAATAGAAAAAGTAATTATGAGAGCATATCTCATTTTATTAAATTAAATATCTCAACAAAATCTCTCTTCAGTTCAAAAAAGGAAATTTCCAGTTCACTATTGATCAAAAATGAGTTAAATCAGTTAAGTCCTTTTTCTACTCAAATTGAATCAGTTAACTTCTTATTTTACTCAAATTAAATCTATTGACTCCCTTTAACTTGGAAATCTCCCTTTATGACTGAACTTCACCTTTAATCTTGACCATTGATTGAAATTGATCTCAACCGTTGATGAATTCTAGGAAAGTCTATTTAAGAGACGCTCATCTCTTCATTTTGAAAGGTTGATTGAATAGATGCACTTCAGACTTTGATCGGTGTAGTTCAGCAGAGTATAGTAGCTTTGGTTCAGCCAGTTCAACAGATTCCAGTAGTGGATGTAGAGGGAGCCGGAGGAGGCAAGTCCAGAGTCAGAGAGAGGACTAGGAGTCCCCCACCAAGACAGTTATAGGGCAGGATGAGCATGAAGTTGAGTCAATACACCAGAGGAGACCCCCACTTGACAGACTTCCTAGACATGTAAGAGATGATATCAGAGAATTGATTCAACTTGGGCCACCATTATTTATTTTTTCTACTGAGGGGACAGTAGTAGAGGCATGGTTGCAGAGCCTACAATGGTGCTTTGTATTACGACCCTATGGGAGTAATCTAAAGGCATGCCTAGCAGTTCATCAGCTGAGAGAGAATGCCTCCAATTTTTTCCATCAGGAGGAGATCATAGGTGGAGTGAGGATGGATACCCTCAAATGGGAATCATTCCTAGAAAGATTTTTAGAAAGGTACTTGTTAGAGCATTTCTGACAGAAACAGATAGAGGAGTTCCATTCTCTTGATCAGAGAGGTCTTACAGCGGCACAGTATGAGAGCAGGTTTCTCGAGCTCCTTCCTTATGTGGAATACATGAAGGACGAGAAACTATGGGTACATCATTTTATCATGGGGCTAAATTTCTCACTTTAGGGACTAGTTCGGATGGCCTTCCCTACCACCTTCAGACAGGTAGTGGAGATAGCACTAGTGGCAGAGGATACTCGGGGTAGACAGGAGTCATGGGATCGGTCCCAGAACTGAAACTCTACTCAATAGAAACCCCCTTGGAAAGGGAATCAGAACTATACACCAGGGTCCTCTAAGGGCCAACAGTCTCAACAACAGCAACAAGAATTCTCACAGGGTTACCAGGGCTCTAAGCCCTGGCAGTGGTAGTCACAGCAGGATCAGAAAGTACATACCCCACAACCACAATCAGTGCAGACTAGCAATCTTCTAGGGGTAGATACAGTGGGTCTAGTAGATTAGGAGGCCCACAACAGTCAAGATCACAGGATACATGATCTTATACCTGAGGGCCATGCTACGCTTGTGGTGGCATGGGTCATATAGCTAGAGAGTGTTCGCAGGGGCAGTCATCTAGTGGTCAGAGAGGGGTTTTTTAGAGCCAACAGTTGGAGACTTGGGCAGGTCTCACAGAGTTTTTACAGCGGTTGACAACTGCCAGACTGAGCATCAGGCTACAGATATTGAGGCTACAAGTGGAGTTGGTCAGCCAATTAGTGCTAGATACTATCCATATTATTGCCCGACAGACCCTAGCTCCTCGAGGTCGAGAGCTGGACCAAGTTAGGGTCTAGCGGGAATGTTATGACGAGGTCACGATTTCCTTGGGGAATGCAGCATGGATGCGATCTCTATACCCTTATCTTTTGATGAACTCTAGGAGGAAGTTCATGCCTAGTGGGGGAGGATGTGAGGCCTCGCCCTGACCCTTCATAGCCTTAGTTATTACTTTATCTTTTTGATACTCACGATTTGAGATGTTGAGACATTATCTGATGCTTAGAACATATCATATTATTTCATGTTGTGTGATGTTATTTTTAGATATTTGATGTCCATCATTTAATGTTTTATGTATATATATATGTCGATGAATTAAGTAAAAGGTAGGATTAACATTTTGGTTTAAGATATTTTAAATGGTTAAGAATTGAATATGATGAGAGGAACCCTGATTTTTGTTATAGATGGATGTTTTAATTTATGTGATTCATAATACGTATATATATACATATGTACATGTGATTTTTGGGACTACTGATGTGTGCAATGAGTGTGCAGATATTTTAGCCGAAAAAACTAATGGAGGAACAAAACTAATCCCTATGTGTTAATTTTGGAAATCTTTTTGTTCGTAATTCAAGTATTGTACAGTGAGATGTATGTATTTTATTTATGTGTTCAGTGAATGTTAATGTTCGTAACTATGTTCTTTTAGTGTCACTTGACACTCATGAATTGTTTGTGCTCCTGAGCGTGCTAGTTAGGGTTAGCTGTGTAGCCTTTGGACCTAAGTCGATTTAAGTTAGTGTCAGTTTGCTAATTGAGTTCTTAATCAGAGTTAGTCATCCCTAATCCGAACTAGTGCTTAATTTGCATTTTAGAGTTGTTAGTTGGTCCTAATTATTTCCTAGCTTTTGTTTGGCTCTAACCTATTCCTAAGGCTTTATATCATAAAATTATTATACCCAAAGGGTATGGGTATGGGTTAGGTGTCTTTTCCAACCCCTGAGCCCCTTTTTTTGACTTTTGAGGCCACTCAAAAAGTCTCTTTTTGCCTTTGTGCGAAAATTGCAAGTGGCTACCATGAGTTTCATCACACCACCTCCACTTAGTGTTTAACCATGGTGTGGGTTGAGTTAGGAGTTTCTAAAATTGTAAGTGGGTGGGTGTAGTTATTGATCCTTTTGGGTGGTTGAGTTTGAGGCTTATTTAGAGGCCTTTCTTAGACTAGTAGAGGTTGTTACCCAATCTCTACATTTAGAGAAGAGTTCTTGAAGATTGAAGGAAAGAGAAAGAAACTCTACTCAAACTTGTTCATTACCATTACCTCTTGTGAAGGTTGGAATTCTCATCTCCCTTGTTCAAATTTCATTCTTGTTTCATGCTTATGCTACCTTGTTGTTGTTTCAATGTTTGTACGTTTGTGGATATGTTGAGAAGCTTGAAAACCATGTTATTTTTTTGATGATTTTCTTTCATGTTTATGCTTGCATTTTTTTTTTTGAGATTTTTCTTGCATGGGTGTTTTAGTATTACTCACCCTTAGAGAGGGCAGAAGTGACCAATTTTGCGAAAGGTATGTTTAGTCGGACTCCAACCAGTGTAGAGTCTCTTCTCAGGATGAGAAGAGGGAGAAAGGGTAGGGTGTTATGGGCCCCTACCTTTCATCACAAAACTTGTATGATTATGGTATGTTGAAATGGAAGAACAGAAGTTCTTGGTATATAGCCCCGATTGGGCATTTGTTAGTGTTGTGCTTGACTTCTCCTGGTTGAAAGAATCCACCTTTCCCTAGTTTTGATTCATTGTGTAAACCATGTATGAATATGCATGTTTGATTGTCTCTTGGTTATTCTTGGTTGTCACCTGATCAGATTTTGTTTCCTCCACGGTTCGTAGAAATGTGTTGAAAAATTGGATATGGAACCCTTGTTGAGGGTCATGAAGGAAATTTCATTTAAGTGTTGTAATTTAGGATTGAAATCCCATGTAAATTGTATCTCAAAACTTTGTTGGATTGGCAACGAAGCCAGGTTTTCTCCCTGATTCTTTCTTGGCTGAGCCTTTGAATCAGGTTTGCTAATAAAATTGGTCTTTGAGTATAATTGTTTATCATGTTATTTAATCATAATTTTAGTTTAGATGGATGCATATCAAAGATAGGATGAAAATGATGACATTCAATTATGCAAATTTTGAGTTTAAGTATGTTAAGAAAGGAAGATGGATATAATTAATTTTTTTAATTCAATTTCGTACCTATTAGAAGATAAAATAAATATTGTATTGTTGTGAACAAATTTTTGAACCTATGTTTTAAAGCCATTAAGAACATAAAATAATAATATCTATTTCAGAACAATCAAATACATTGCTTGTAAATCTTTACTTAGAAAAATTTAGCTAAAAAAAAAAATATGTACCAAAAGAGCAAAAGCTCTTTGAATTTTTGTATGGGGAGCAATTTAAATGCTCACTCTTCAGACAGAGAATCTAAGAGATTCTCTTATTATCCATTTTGTTTATTTTAGATATTGTTTTATTTCTAATTAAATATAGTAATGGAATTAACAAAGTCAAATTTAAAAAAAAGAGAAATTTTCAACTAAGGTAATATCCTTAATATATACTTTTCCTACCTAGAAAACTTTATGTGTTTAATGCTTCCATCCCTTCTTGGGTGTTAGTTCCCATGATATTGAATAAGTTTTGTTTAAAAAATATGTTTTATTGCAAAGTCATTAGTCATCATACATATGACGTCACCCGGTCACATCAACCTGTGTTGCAGACCCTCGAAAAAGTTTGAATTTTGTTATGAGTTTGTTTTTTTTTGCTTTGATTGTTTTGGGCGCCTCCCTTTTTGTTTAGGCCTGTGCCTGCTTTGGCTTTGGGCAGAGCACTGTCCTTGGTCAGCGCTTGGGCAACGCTTCACCCTGGGAAGCGCTCACCCAAGTTAGGGTTAGGTGATCATAGGGGGGGCAAAGGGTTAGTAGATTAGAGTTAGTCTTGTTAGGTGTTAGAATTAGGTTAGTATGTAGGTTAGCTTGTTTGTATTAATTTAGTTATGTTTTATTAAACGTTTTTTTTAGTTAGAATGATAAGGGGTTAGTAGAGGTTAGTTAAGTTAGTTTAGTATATGTTTGTGAGTGTATGTTAACTTTAGTTAGTAAGTGGATTTAACCACGGTTGACTTGAGTTGTCTAGATTCGAAAAGAATTTTGAAATAATTAAACAAAATTATTTAATTAAATGGAGTACTTACTTCTAATTAATTAAACAAAGTTATTTAATTCAATGAGAAGCCATTCCTAATTAATTAAATGAAGTTATTTAATTAAATAAGAAAAGTGTCTCTAATTAATTAAAGATTATTTAGTTAAATAGAAAAAGTAATTATGAGAGCATATCTCATTTTATTAAATTAAATATCTCAACAAAATCTCTCTTCAGTTCAAAAAGGGAAATTTCCAGTTCACTATTGATCAAAAATGAGTTAAATCAGTTAACTCCTTTTTCTACTCAAATTGAATCAGTTAACTACTTATTTTACTCAAATTAAATCTATTAACTCCCTTTAATTTGGAAATCTCCCTTTATGATTGAACTTCACCTTTAATCCTGACCGTTGATTGAAATCGATCTCAATCGTTGATGAATTCCAAGAAAGTCTATTTAAGAGACCCTCATCTCTTCATTTTGAAAGGTTGAATGAGAATTTGCATCGAGTTGTTGCTGGAATTCATACTCACATTTGCTCATATCCACATACGCAAAGATCAAGTTTGACCAAAAGTTGACTAAATTTAACCACAATTGACTTGAGTTGACTAGTTTCGAAAAAAATTTAAAATAATTAAACGAAATTATTTAATTAAATGGAGTACTTACTTCTAATTAATTAAAAAAATTTATTTAATTAAATGAGAAACCATTCCTAATTAATTAAATGAAGCTATATAATTAAATAAGAAAAGTGTCTCTAATTAATTAAAGATTATTTAATTAAATAGAAAAAGTAATTATGAGAGCATATCTCATTTTATTAAATTAAATATCTCAACAAAATCTCTCTTCAGTTCAAAAAGGAAAATTTCCAGTTCACTATTGATCAAAAATGAGTTAAATCAGTTAACTGCTTTTTTTACTCAAATTGAATCAGTTAACTCCTTATTTTACTCAAATTAAATCTGTTAACTCCTTTTAATTTGGAAATATCCCTTTATGACTGAACTTCACCTTTAATCCTGACCGTTGATTGCAATCGAACTCAACCGTTGATAAATTCCAAGAAAGTCTATTTAAGAGACCCTCATCTCTTAATTTTGAAAGGTTGAATGAGAATTTGCATCGAGTTGTTGTTGGAATTCATACTCACATTTGCTCATATTCACATACGCAATGATCAAGTTTAGCCAAAAGTTGACCATATTTAACCACAATTGACTTGAGTTGACTAATTCCGAAAAGAATTTTAAAATAATTAAACGAAATTATTTAATTAAATGGAGTACTTACTTCTAATTAATTAAATAAAGTTATTTAATTAAATGAGAAGCCATTCCTAATTAATTAAATGAAGTTATTTTATTAAATAAGAAAAGTGTCTCTAATTAATTAAAGATTACTTAATTAAATAGAAAACGTAATTATGAGAGCATATCTCATTCTATTAAATTAAATATCTCAACAAAATCTCTCTTCAGTTAAAAAAGGGAAATTTTCAGTTCACTATTGATCAAAAATGAGTTAAATCAGTTAACTCTTTTTTCTACTCAAATTGAATTAGTTAACTCCTCATTTTACTCAAATTAAATCTATTAACTCTTTTTAATTTGAAAATCTCCCTTTATGACTAAACTTCACCTTTAATCCTGACCGTTGATTGAAATCGATCTCAACTGTTGATGAATTCCAAGAAAGTCTATTTAAGAGACCCTCATCTCTTCATTTTGAAAAGTTGAATGAGAATTCGCATCGAGTTGTTGTTGGAATTCATACTCACACTTGCTCATATTCATATATGCAAAGATCAAGTTTGACCAAAAGTTGATCAGATTTAACCACGGTTGACTTGAGTTGACTAGTTTCAAAAAGAATTTTGAAATAATTAAATGAAATTATTTAATTAAATAGAGTACTTACTTCTAATTAATTAAACAAAATTATTTAATTAAACGAGAAGCCATTCTTAAATAATTAAATGAAGTTATTTAATTAAATAAGAAAACTGTCTCTAATTACTTAAAGATTACTTAATTAAATAGAAAAAGTAATTATGAGAGCATATCTCATTTTATTAAATTAAATATCTCAACAAAATCTCTCTTCAGTTCAAAAAGGGAAATTTTCAGTTCATTATTGATCACAAATGAGTTAAATGAGTTAACTTCTTTTTCTACTCAAACTGAATCAGTTAACTCCTTATTTTACTAAAATTAAATCTGTTAACTCCCTTTAATTTGGAAATCTCCCTTTATGACTGAACTTCACCTTTAATACTGACCGTTGATTGAAATCGATCTCAACCGTTGATGAATTCAAGAAAAGTTTACTTAAAAGACCCTCATCACTTCATTTTGAAAGGTTGAATGAGAATTTGCATCGAGTTGTTGCTAGAATTCATACTCAGATTTGCTCATATTCACATACGCAAAGATCAAGTTTGACCAAAAGTTGATCAGATTTGACCACGGTTGACTTGAGTTGACTAGTTTCGAAAAAAAATTTGAAATAATTAAACAAAATTATTTAATTAAATGGAGTACTTACTTCTAATTAATTAAACAAAGTTATTTAATTAAATGAGAAGCCATTCCTAATTAATTAAATAAAATTATTTAATTAAATAAGAAAAGTGTGTCTAATTAATTAAAAATTACTTAATTAAATAGAAAAAGTAATTATGAGAGCATATCTCATTTTATTAAATTAAATATCTTACCAAAATCTCTCTTCAGTTCAAAAAGAGAAATTTCTAGTTCACTGTTGATAAAAAATGAGTTAAATGAGTTAACTCAATTTTCTAGTCAAATTGAATCAGTTACCTCCTTATTTTACTCAAATTAAATCTGTTAACTCCCTTTAATTTAGAAATCTCCCTTTATGACTGAACTTCACCTTTAATCCTAACCATTGATTGAAATCGATCTCAACCGTTGATGAATTCCAAGAAAGTCTATTTAAGAGACCCTCATCTCTTCATTTTGAAAGGTTGAATGAGAATTTGCATCGAATTATTGCTAGAATTCATACTCACATTTTCTCATATTCATATACGCAAAGATCAAGTTTGACCAAAAGTTGACTAGATTTAACCACGATTGAGTTGAGTTGACTAGTTTAGAAAAAAATTTTGAAATAATTAATCAAAATTATTTAATTAAATGGAGTACTTACTTCTAATTACTTAAACAAAGTTATTTAATTAAATGAAAAGTCATTCCTAATTAATTAAATGAAGTTATTTAAATAAATAAGAAAAGTGTCTCTAATTAATTAAAGATTATTTAATTAAATAGAAAAAGTAACAATGAGAGCATATCTCATTTTATTAAATTAAATATCTCAACAAAATCTCTCTTCAGTTCAAAAAGGGAAATTTTTAGTTCATTATTGATAAAAAATGAGTTAAATCAGTTAACTCCTTTTTCTACTCAAATTGAATCAGTTCATTCCTTATTTTACTCAAATTAAATCTGTTAACTCCCTTTAATCTGGAAATCTCCCTTTATGACTGAAGTTCACCTTTAATCCTGACCGTTGATTGAAATCGATCTCAACCGTTGATGAATTCCAGGAAAGTCTATTTAAGAGACCCTCATCTCTTCACTTTGAAAGGTTGAATGAGAATTTGCATCGAATTGTTGCTGGAATTCATACTTACACTTGCTCATATTCACATACGCAGAGATCAAGTTTCACCAAAGGTTGACCAGATTTAACTATGGTTGACTTGAGTTGACTAGTTTCGAAAAGAATTTTGAAATAATTAAACGAAATTATTTAATTAAATAGAGTACTTACTTCTAATTAATTAAAAAAAGTTATTTAATTAAATGAGAAGCCATTCCTAATTAATTAAATAAGAAAAGTGTCTCTAGTTAATTAAAGATTATTTAATTAAATAGAAAAAGTAATTATGAGAGCATATCTCATTATATTAAATTAAATATCTGAACAAAATCTCTATCCAGTTCAAAAAGAGAAATTTTCAATTCACTATTGATCAAAAATGAGTTAAATCAGTTAACTCCTTTTTCTACTCAAATTGAATCAGTTAACACCTGATTTTACTCAAATTAAATCTGTTAACTCCCTTTAATTTAAAAATCTCCCTTTATGACTGAACTTCACCTTTAATCCTGGCCGTTGCTTGAAATCGATCTCAACCGTTGATGAATTCCAGGAAAGTCTATTTAAGAGACCCTCATCTCTTCATTTTGAAAGGTTGAATGAGAATTTGCATCGAACTGTTGCTAAAATTCATACTCACATTTGCTCATATTCACATACGCAAAGATCAAGTTTGACCAAAGGTTGACCTGATTTAACCACAGTTGACTTGAGTTGACTAGTTTTGAAAAGAATTTTAAAATAATTAAATGAAATGATTTAATTAAATAGAGTACTTACTTCTAATTAATTAATCAAAGTTATTTAATTAAATGAGAAGCCATTCCTAATTAATTAAATGAAGTTATTTAATTAAATAAGAAAGGTGTCTCTAATTAATTAAAGATTATTTAATTAAATAGAAAAAGTAATTATGAGAGCATATCTCATTTTATTAAATTAAATATCTCAACAAAATCTCTCTTCAGTTCAAAAAGGGAAATTTCCAATTCACTATTGATAAAAAATGAGTTAAATGAGTTAACTCCTTTTTCTACTCAAATTGAATCAGTTAACTCCTTATTTTACTCAAATTAAATCTGTTAACTCCCTTTAATTTGGAAATCTCCCTTTATGACTGAACTTCATCTTTAATCCTGACCATTGATTGAAATCGATTTCAACCGTTGATAAATTCTAGAAAAGTCTATTTAAGAGACCCTCATCTCTTCATTTTGAAAGGTTGAATGAGAATTTGCATTGAATTGTTGCTGGAATTCATACTCACATTTGCTCATATTCACATACGTAGAGATCAAGTTTGACCAAAAGTTGACCAGATTTAACCACGGTTAACTTGAGTTGACTAGTTTGGAAATTTTTTTAAAAATAATTAAACAAAATTATTTAATTAAATGAAGTACTTACTTCTAATTTATTAAACAAAGTTATTTAATTAAATGAGAAGCCATTCCTAATTAATTAAATGAAGTTATTTAATTAAATAAGAAAAGTCTCTCTAATTAATTAAAGATTATTTAATTAAATAGAAAAAGTTATTATGAGAGCATATCTCATTTTATTAAATTAAATATCTCAACAAAATCTCTCTTCAGTTCAAAAAGGGAAATTTCTAGTTCACTATTGGTCAAAAATGAGTTAAATCAGTTAACTCCTTTTTCTACTCAAACTAAATCAATTAACTCCTTACTTTACTCAAATTAAATCTGTTAACTCCCTTTAATTTGGAAATCTCCCTTTATTACTGAACTTCACCTTTAATCCTGACTGCTGATTGAAATCGATCTCAACCTTTGATGAATTCCAGGAAAGTCTATTTAAGAGACCCTCATCTCTTCATTTTGAAAGGTTGAATGAGAATTTGCATCGAATTGTTGCTGGAATTCATACTCACATTTGCTCATATTCACATACATAGAGATCAAGTTTGACCAAAACTTGACCAGATTTAACCACAGTTGACTTGAGTTAACTAGTTTCGAAAAGAATTTTGAAATAATTAAACGAAATTATTTAATTAAATGGAGTACTTACTTCTAATTAATTAAACAAAGCTATTTAATTTAATGAGAAGCCATTCCTAATTAATTAAATGAAGTTATTTAATTAAATAAGAAAATTGTCTCTAATTAATTAAAGATTATTTAATTAAATAGAAAAAGTAATTATGAGAGCATATCTCATTTTATTAAATTAAATATCTTAACAAAATCTCTCTTCAGTTCAAAAACGGAAATTTCCAGTTCACTATTGATAAAAAATGAGTTAAATCAATTAACTCCTTTTTCTACTCAAATTGAATTAGTTAACTCTTTATTTTACTCAAATTAAATCTGTTAACTTGTAATGCCCCGCCAAGGGATCCAAAGAATTAACCTAGAATTTCACTAAGTTTGGTAACATATATATATTTTTTTTAAAATAACATGAAAGTAAATACCTCATATAACTTGTACATAATAACGAAAGCAATAGCAATGTCCATCTAAAAGTAAACATAACATACATAACCGATTTCATTCTTTAAGAATCCGTTAACGTTGAGTTAAATCTAAATTAACTAACATACATGAATCCATCTAGTACAACATCCACATAAAATAATAATGATAAGTCCAATTTTCATACATTACATTTCCAAATGCTCAATCATCCTCTGTACATGTCACAAGGTATGACAAGCTCAAAGAATATACATATGTGAAATAAGGTACATTATCCTATTCTAATCCATGATACATCAAAAACAATCACATTATACTCATGATATATCATCATAGAATACATATACATTAATCATAAGATCAAACATAATTAATTAAGTGCACGGTTTTTCCCAATCGTTAATAACATCATTAGACCATCGTGGGCCCTAGCCATCCCTCCATGCGTAACATCCCAAATCACCGAAGAGATCATCAATTTTAACATAGTAGGAATGTCACTCCTAACATATATAACATCATATGTAGAAAAAAATCTAACATGCAAATATAAGCATAAGATAACATCATCTAACATATGCTAACCATCAGTGAAAGGATACATATCCACCATCATGAAGGATGCATCAACCACGATGTCTCAATGAATCTCAAATGATAAGAGTGGAAAATAAACTACCACCTGATCGCATGGTACTTAAGTGGTCCACTCCCATCGTGTTGAGGAGATAATCTCAAGTCCCAAACAGGCTATCCATAACACATAGCACAAACCTCTATAGTCCAGGAATCCTAAAATTATACTAACTCAAAAGTTCCAATCACGAAACTGACATCTACTTCCCAGAGGCAAACAATGACATGTAGGAGCCTACTATGCAAGCGAGAAAGTGTCATCGCATTTATCACGTACAAGTTACCCTGGCAATTAGCTAAACTCCACGGGTCCATACTGATCTCATGCGGCCACTAGTATCCTCTCATACTGACAAGGCATACTATGGAATGCAAGGTCGCAACCATGCATTCTCACTACTCCCATCCTAGCCTATACAAGCACTCAAGGCATGGGTGAGAACCAAAACACTTATCTTTTTAGGTTCATCCAGTTAGTATTAGGTGTGAATGTTATCACTTATTAATCCAACTTACAATGAGTTACCCTGGTAGCCTCTTAGGGCCCCGGCCCCCATTGCAAGCCACTTCCCGTCACTACATGCAGATATCCTACCCTAATGCTCATGGATTCATAAATGTCAAAATCATAATAATAATCCATAATAAAATCATCAAATAAAAGCATCAAATCTCCATGAGCAAACATCCATAGAAAATCATGACCACAACAGCTCTCTATTGGCAACTGAAGCATCACTGATAATCAAAAGTATCCAATGGTTCTCAATTACCAACAATATATCTCAAACACACTGATTGAAGACTCCAAAAATGGTTGAGTCAAACATATCACAACATGACATCATCAACAATAAATCCACATTTCAGTCCCATCATGGCGACTAGAAAATAACCAAGGATAACTTATCGATGACCAAAAATAATGGTTAAGTCTCATAAATAAGAATCTCAACTATAACAATCAGTATTCACATCCAATACACAAAGAATTCCATCACATAACCATGGTTGGGTTATAAAGATCGAGATTAAAACATCATCATGGCATCACAATCACATAACCCCCAAGCCTTTGGTAGACGTCCTATACTGGTCAACTCTAGTCAACCCAAAACCCAAAACAATAGCATAAAGAATACACAATGTAAACACATGTTTTGATTTTGCTAAATTTTTGAATTTTAAAAGTCTTAGTTTACATTTTTCCAAATTATATCAAGTGGAGAAATTTCACGTTTTTCCTAACCCAAGTATTCGTTTGATAGTTAAAAGGTTCTCCATCAGACTCAATTTTCTAATTGATTTATATGACATTGTTTGAAAATTGACATTCTCAATGAATCAAAAACTTCGATTATATATTCTAATAATTAATCTTAATTAAAAAAAAACTAAGTTTATTTAAATTAATTGTTAATATCTCTTCATAATTGACAAGCTTAATAGCAATATTTTAATCATTAAAAGAGTGATCCATTAATTGAGAACTTTATAATAATCATTTATAGTTAATAATATAAATATTCTTATATATATATATATACTTGTATATATATATATACATAAATATACATCTATACATATAAAAAAAAAACATTTTATAAAACAAAATATAATAATCAAACCGCAATTCGCAAATCGCAAATCGCAAATTGCAAAATTGCGTCACAACTTTGGAAGTCAATTCATATATCTCTATATCACTGCACAAAGGAGGTACCGTACGGGCCTGCTGTCGCAGAGCCTGCTACAGTAGTGTCGTTGGCCTCTGCCACATATACGTAGTGGGGTGGGGGTATGGGCTTGGCCCTCCCCGCCCGCCTCAATTTGCATTAAATTTCTTTTAAAAAAAAATAAAAAAATTGCTTATGCATTTTCCATTCGCGAGTATGCAATTCGATTTTTAAATAAAGTTCAACGTTTTTCAAAAAATGTTTTCAATTAATGATATTCATTTTTTTTAAATTAAATATATATACATATGTATGTATATATATATGTATATATGTGTGTGTGTGTGTGTGTGTGTGTGTGTGTGTGTGTGTGTGTGTGTATACTTGCAGAATTTAAAAAAAAATCACAGCATATAATCATGTATACATATTTATATATATAATTGCATATATATGTGTGTGTGTGTGTGTGTGTGTGTGTGTGTGTGTGTGTAGATTAAAAAATATAAACATGTATGTACACGGTTTATTTAGAAATTCTAATTTTCAGAAATTTTCTATAAACTTTGATCTCAAATTTATCCAATAAATAATCTAATGGGTTTGGCTATGAATTAACCCTAGCCCCGTTTTCTCTTTTTTTTAAAAAAATCCATGCATATAAAATTCTCAAATAAATTTAATTGCCCAAATTGAAAATGCATATAATAAAAATATTAAATTCCTCAGAAGACATATGGAAGACACAAAGAAGACAGGAATGCATGATGCGGAAATAGCATAAGAAAAATCACAAAAATCTACCCAGATTCTGATGCTAATTCATTTTTCTTCAAAAAACCCACAGAGCAAGCTCCCTTCTTCAAAGTTCTTGAGTCCTCCAATCCTCCAATTGCTCTCCACGCTCTCTCTAAGCTTCTATGAATGCCTGAATATAAAGAGCTCTCCAGAAACCTTTGGAATGCTTCTTGAAACCGCTGAAAGGTGTCACCAACTAAGCATGGATCTCTTTCAACCTTTTTGCTAAGTCATAGAGTTGTAGACACCTTGTGCTTAATTGATGCACTAACCCCCCGTGTTGTTGACACATGTTAATTCCCATGCAAGCTTATAACTCCAATAATTTCTATTTAAATTTTATAATTTTAATTTTAATTTTTATAACTTTTATTATTATTATTATTTTTATTACTTTATTATTATTTTATAATTATTATTAATTTTGATTTCTAGTTTTCTTTTATTTAATTCCTTTTCCCAAATAATTCACATTTAATTAATTACAATCAAAATATCAAAGATCATGATATTTTTTTAATTTTCTCAAATAAATAATTTATTAATTAAATCTATTTGTTAAGACTTAATTAATGGAAAATTCACCATAGACCTCCAAGATAAAATATGAAAATCCATCATAAAACAAATCATACAAAATAAATCTAAAGGGTTAAAAATCATGAAATATGTCATCCGACACATCCGGTGGGTATTCAACTCTGATACTTGTCCTAACTCACTAGGACAAATGGTTTTTAGGTTTGGGATTTGGACTTGAGAATTTATCTCCCTTCTCTTATCATTGAGATAGTATAATAGGGTACGCTCATCCTGGCAATTCAGGAAAGTCGATACCCGATACCTGCAACCTGCAAAAAAACTATGCATGTACATACAATATATAATGCTAAGCTAAACAGACAATGGCAGGAAGTGGTGCATCTTATAGATCCCGACTAAGCAGGTGACTACGACTCCCTTCCTTAACCACATCAGAAATGCTATACAATAAGAAGACAAGCACACCATACACACACAAGTATGGAGTAAGCAACCATAATAAAACACATGAGATAATAAACCATCTAACTAATCATCATTAACAACTAAAAACAATGTAATGATCATCATACATACATGAAATGTAAAGTATAAATGATCTCATCATATATCAACTGAATCCTTATCATAATATCTGATAGTGTCAAAACAACACCACTGAACCATCAACATAAAACTAGTCTACATAGTTTGAAAATAATAGCAACAATAAGTCTAGAAAAGATGTGAACGAGGGTAGGCACTACATAACTCTATTTAATTTGGAAATCTCCCTTTATCACTGAACTTCACCTTTAATCCTGACCACTGATTGAAATCGATCTCAACCGTTGATGAATTTCAGGAAAGTCTATTTAAGAGACCCTCATCTCTTCATTTTGAAAGGTTGAATGAGAATTTGCATCGAATTGTTGCTGAAATTCATACTCACATTTCCTCATATTCACATACGCAAAGATCAAGTTTGACCAAAAGTTGACCAGATTTAACCACGGTTGACTTGAGTTGACTAGTTTTGAAAAGAATTTTAAAATATTTAAACGAAATTATTTAATTAAATGGAGTACTTACTTCTAATTAATTAAACAAAGTTATTTAATTAAATGAGAATCCATTCCTAATTAATGAAATGAAGTTATTTAATTAAATAAGAAAAGTGTCTCTAATTAATTAAAGATTACTCAATTAAATAGAAAAGGTAATTATGAGAGCATATCTCATTTTATTAAATTAAATATCTCAACAAAATCTCTCTTTAGTTCAAAAAGAGAAATTTTCAGTTCACTATTGATCAAAAATGAGTTAAATCAGTTAACTCCTTTTTCTACTCAAATTGAATCAGTTAACTCCTTATTTACTTAAATTAAATCTGCTAAGTCCCTTTAATTTGGAAATCTCCCTTTATGACTGAACTTCACCTATAATCCTGACCACTGATTGAAATCGATCTCAACCGTTGATGAATTTCAGGAAAGTCTATTTAAGAGACCCTCATCTCTTCATTTTGAAAGGTTGAATGAGAATTTGCATCGAATTGTTGTTGGAATTCATCTCACATTTTCTCATATTCACATACGCAAAGATCAAGTTTGACCAAAAGTTGACCAGATTTAACCACGGTTGACTTGAGTTGACTAGTTTCGAAAATAATTTTAAAATAATTAAACGAAATTATTTAATTAAATCGAGTACTTACTTCTAATTAATTAAACAAACTTATTTAATTAAATGAGAAGCCATTCCTAATTAATTAAATGAAGTTATTTATTTAAATAAGAAAAGTGTCTCTAATTAATTAAAGATTACTCAATTAAATAGAAAAAGTAATTATGAGAGCATATCTCATTTTATTAAATTAAATATCTCAACAAAATCTCTCTTTAGTTCAAAAAGGGAAATTTTCAGTTCACTATTGATAAAAAATGAGTTAAATGAGTTAACTCCTTTTTCTACTCAAATTGAATCAGTTAACTCCTTATTTTACTCAAATTAAATCTGCTAA
Source organism: Cupressus sempervirens (assembly GCA_028749045.1). Lineage (NCBI taxonomy): Eukaryota > Viridiplantae > Streptophyta > Pinopsida > Cupressales > Cupressaceae > Cupressus > Cupressus sempervirens. The sequence goes on along the minus strand of CM053784.1, from coordinate 612,559,258 downwards.
GTTTCTTTAATTTGGAAATCTCCCTTTATGACTAAACTTCAACTTTAATCCTGACCGCTGATTAAAATCGATCTCAACCATTGATGAATTTCAAAAAAGTCTATTTAAGAGACCCTCATCTCTTCCTTTTGAAAGGTTGAATGAGAATTTGCATCGAATTGTTGTTGAAATTCATACTCACATTTGCTCATATTCACATACGCAAAGATCAAGTTTGACCAAAAGTTGACCAGATTTAACCACGATTGACTTGAGTTGACTAGGTTCAAATTTTTTTTTGAAATAATTAAACGAAATTACTTAATTAAATGGAGTACTTACTACTAATTAACTAAACAAAGTTATTTAATTAAATGAGAAGCCATTCCTAATTAATTAAATGAACTTATTTAATTAAATAAGAAAAGTGTCTTTAATTAATTAAAGATTACTTAATTAAATAGAAAAAGTAATTATGAGAGCATATCTCATTTTATTAAATTAAATATCTCAACAAAATCTCTCTTTAGTTCAAAAAGGGAAATTTTTAGTTCACTATTGATAAAAAATGAGTTAAATTAGTTAACTCCTCTTTCTACTCAAATTGAATCAGTTAACTCCTTATTTTACTCAAATTAAATCTGTTAACTCCGTTTAATTTGAAAATCTCCCTTTATGACTGAACTTCACCTTTAATCCTGACCGCTGATTGAAATCGATCTCAACTATTGATGAATTCCAAGAAAATCTATTTAACAGACCCTCATCTCTTCATTTTGAAAGGTTGAATGAGAATTTGCATCGAATTGTTGCTAGAATTCACACTAACATTTGCTCATATTCACATACGCAAAGATCAAGTTTGACAAAAAGTTGACCAAATTTAACCACGATTGATTTGAGTTGACTAGTTTCGAAAAGAATTTTGAAATAATTAAACAAAATTACTTAATTAAATGGAGTACTTAATTCTAATTAATTAAACAAAGTTATTTAATTAAATGAGAAGCCATTCCTAATTAATTAAATGAAGTTATTTAATTAAATAAGAAAAGTGTCTCTAATTAATTAAAGATTACTTAATTAAATAGAAAAACTATTTATGAGAGCATATCTCATTTTATTAAATTAAATATCCCAACAAAATCTCTCTTCGGTTCAAAAAGGGAAATTTCTAGTTCACTATTGATAAAAAATGAGTTAAATCAGTTAACTCCTTTTTCTACTCAAATTGAATAAGTTAACTCCTTATTTTACTCAAATTAAATCTGTTAACTCCCTTTAATTTGAAAATCTCCCTGTATGACTCTACTTCACCTTTAATCCTGACCGCTGATAGAAATCGATCTCAACCATTGATGAATTCCAAGAAAGTCTATTTAAGAGACCCTCATCTCTTCATTTTGAAAGGTTGAATCAGAATTTGCATCGAATTGTTGTTGGAATTCATACTCACATTTGCTCATATTCACATATGCAAAGATCAAGTTTGACCAAAAGTTGACCAGATTTAACCACGATTGACTTGAGTTGACTAGTTTGGAAAAGAATTTTGAAATAATTAAACGAAATTACTTAATTAAATGGAGTACTTACTTCTAATTAATTAAACAAAGTTATTTAATTAAATGAGAAGCCATTCCTAATTAATTAAATGAAGTTATTTAATTAAATAAGAAAAGTATCTCTAATTAATTAAAAATTACTTAATTAAATAGAAAAAGTAATTATGAGAGCATATCTCATTATTAAATTAAATATCTCAACAAAATCTCTCTTCAGTTCAAAAAGGAAAATTTTCAGTTCACTATTGATCAAAAATGAGTTAAATCAGTTAACTCCTTTTTCTACTCAAATTGAATCAGTTAACTCCTTATTTTCCTCAAATTAAATCTGTTAACTCCCTTTAATTTGGAAATCTCCCTTTCTGACTGTACTTCACTTTAAATCTTGATCGCTGATTGAAATCGATCTCAACCGTTGATGAATTCAAGGAAAGTCTATTTAAGAGACCCTCATCTCTTCATTTTGAAAGGTTGAATGAGAATTTGCATCGAATTGTTGCCGGAATTCATACTCACATTTGCTCATATTTACATATGCAAAGATCAAGTTTGACCAAAAGTTGATTAGATTTAACCACGGTTGACTTGAGTTGACTAGTTTTGAAAAAAAATTTGAAATAATTAAATGAAATTACTTAATTAAATGGAGTACTTACTTCTAATTAATTAAACAAATTTATTTAATTAAATGAGAAGCCATTCCTAATTAATTAAATGAAGTTATTTAATTAAATATGAAAAGTGTCTCTAATTAATTAAAGATTACTTAATTAAATAGAAAAAGTAATTATGAGAGCATATCTCATTTTATTAAATTAAATATCTCAACAAAATCTCTCTTCAGTTGAAACAGGGAAATTTCCAGTTCACTATTGATAAAAAAATGTGTTAAATCAGTTAACTCCATTTTCTACTCAAATTGAATCAGTTAACTCTTTATTTTACTCAAATTAAATCTGTTAACTCCCTTTAATTTGGAAATCTCCCTTTATGACTGAACTTCACCTTTAATCTTGACCAATGATTGAAATCGATCTCAACCGTTCATGAATTTCAGAAAATTCTATTTAAGAGACCCTCATCTGTTCATTTTGAAAGGTTGAATGAGAATTTGCATCGAATTGTTGCTGGAATTCATACTCACATTTGCTCATATTCACATACGCAAAGATCAAGTTTGACCAAAAGTTGACCAAATTTAACTACGGTTGACTTGAGTTTACTAGTTTCAAAAAAGAAATTGAAATAATTAAACGAAATGATTTAATTAAATAGAGTACTTACTTCTAATTAATTAAACAAAGTTATTTAATTAGATGAGAAGCCATTCCTAATTAATTAAATGAAGTTTTTTAATAAAATAAGAAAAGTGTCTCTAATTAATTAAAGATTATTTAATTAAATTAAAAAAGTAATTATGAGAGCATATCTCATTTTATTAAATTAAATATCTCAACAAAATCTCTTTTCAGTTCAAAAAGAGAAATTTCCAATTCACTATTGATCAAAAATGAGTTAAATGAGTTAACTCCTTTTTCTACTCAAATTGAATCAGTTAACTCCTTATTTTACTCAAATTAAATCTATTAACTTCCTTTAATTTGAAAATCTCCCTTTATGACTGAACTTCACCTTTAGTCCTGACCGCTGATTGAAATCGATCTCAATCATTGATGAATTTCAAGAAAGTCTATTTAAGAGACCCTCATCTATTCATTTTGAAAGGTTGAATGAGAATTTACGTTGAATTGTTGCTAGAATTCATACTCACCTTTTCCCATATTCACATACGCAAAAATCAAGTTTTATCAAAAGTTGACCAGATTTAACCACGGTTGACTTAAGTTCATTAGTTTCGAAAAGAATTTTGAAATAATTAAATGAAATTATTTAATTAAATGGAGTACATACTTGTAATTAATTAAACAAATTTATTCAATTAAATGAGAAGCCATTTCTTATTTAATTAAAGATTACTTAATTAAATAGAAAAAGTAATTATGAGAGCATATCTCGTTTTATTAAATTAAATATCTCAACAAAATCTCTCTTCAGTTCAAAAAGGGAAATTTCTAATTCACTATTGATAAAAAATGAGTTAAATCAGTTAACTCCTTTTTCTACTCAAATTGAATTAGTTAACTCCTTATTTTACTCAAATTAAATCTGTTAGCTCCCTTTAATTTGGAAATCTCCTTTTATGACTGAACTTCACCTTTAATCTTGACCGCTGATTGAAATCGATCTCAACCATTGATGAATTCCAGAAAAGTCTATTTAAGAGACCCTCATCTCTTTCTTTTGAAAGGTTGAATGAGAATTTGCATCGAATTGTTGCTAGAATTCATACTCACATTTGCTCATATTCACATACGCAAAGATCAAGTTTGACCAAAACTTGACCATATTTAACTACGGTTGACTTGAGTTGACTAGTTTCAATTTTTTTTTTTGAAATAATTAATCGAAATTATTTAATTAAATAGAGTACTTACTTCTAATTAATTAAACAAAGTTATTTAATTAAATGAGAAGCCATTCCTAATTAATTAAATGAAGTTATTTAATTAAATAAGAAAAGTGTCTCTAATTAATTAAAGATTACTTAATTAAATAGAAAAAGTAATTATGAAAGCATAACTCATTTTATTAAATTAAATATCTCAACAAAATTACTCTTCAGTTCAAAAAGAGAAATTTCCAGTTCACTATTGATAAAAAATGAGTTAAATCAGTTAACTCCTTCTTTTACTCAAATTGAATCTGTTAACTCTTTATTTTATTCAAATTAAATATGTTAACTCTCTTTAATTTTGAAATCTCCCTTTATGACTGAACTTCACCTTTAATCCTGACCGCTTATTGAAATCGATCTGAACCGTTGATGAATTTCAAGAAAGTCTATTTAAGAGACCCTCATCTCTTCATTTTGAAAGGTTGAATAAGAATTTGCATCGAATTATTGCTGGAATTCATACTCACATTTGCTCATATTTACATACGCAAAAATCAAGTTTGACCAAAAGTTGACCAGATTTAACCACGATTAACTTGAGTTGACTAGTTTCGAAAAGAATTTTGAAATAATTGAACGAAATTATTTAATTAAATGAAGTACTTATTTCTAGTTTATTAAAAAAAGTTATTTAATTAAATGAGAAGCCATTCCTAATTAATTAAATGAAGTTATTTAATTAAATAAGAAAAATGCCTCTAATTAATTAAAGATTACTTAATTAAATAGAAAAAGTAATAGTGAGAGCATATATCATTTTATTAAATTAAATATCTCAACAAAATCTTTCTTCAGTTCAAATAGAAAAATTTCCAATTCACTATTGATAAAAAATGAGTTAAATGAGTTAACTCCTTTTTCTATTCAAATTGAATCATTTAACTCCTTATTTTACTCAAATTAAATATGTTAACTCCCTTTAATTTGGAAATCTCTCTTTATGACTGAATTTCACCTTTAATCTTGACAGCTGATTGAAATTGATCTCAATCGTTGATGAATTCCAAGAAAGTCTATTTAAAAGACCCCCATCTCTTCATTTTGAAAGGTTGAATGAGAATTTGCATCGAATTGTTGCTGGAATTCATACTCACATTTGATAATATTCACATACGCAAATATCAAGTTTGACCAAAAGTTGACCAGATTTAACCACGATCGACTTGAGTTGACTAGTTTCGAAAAGAATTTTGAAATAATTAAACAAAATTATTTAATTAAATGGAGTACTTATAATTAAACAAATTTATTTAATTAAATGAGAAGCTATTCCTAATAAATTAAATGAAGTTATTTAATTAAATAAGAAAAGTGTCTCTAATTAGTTAAAGATTACTTAATTAAATAGAAAAAGTAAATATGAGAGCATATCTCATTTTATTAAATTAAATACCTCAACAAAATCTCTCTTCAGTTGAAAAAGGGAAATTTTTAGTTCACTATTGATAAAAAATGAGTTAAATCAGTTAACTCCTTTTTCTACTCAAATTGAATCAGTTAACTCCTTATTTTACTCAAATTAAATCTGTTAACTCCCTTTAATTTGGAAATCTCCCTTTATGACTTAACTTCACCTTTAATCCTGACCGCTGATTGAAATCGATCTCAACCGTTGATGAATTTCAGGAAAGTCGATTTAAGAGACCCTCATCTCTTCATTTTGAAAGGTTGAATGAGAATTTGCATCGAATTGTTGTTGGAATTCATACTCACATTTGCTCATATTCACATACACAAAGATCAAGTTTGACCAAAAGTTGACCAGATTTAACCACGGTTGACTTGAGTTGACTAGTTTCGAAAGGAATTTTGAAATAATTAGACAGAATTATTTAATTAAATGGAGTACTTACTTCTAATTAATTAAAAAAAGTTATTTAATTAAATGAGAAGCCATTCCTTATTAATTAAATGAAGTTATTTAATTAAAAAAGAAATGTATCTCTAATTAATTAAAGATTACTTAATTAAATAGAAAAAGTAATTATGAGAGCATATCTCATTTTATTAAATTAAATATCTCAACAAAATCACTCTTCAGTTCAAAAAATGAAATTTTCAGTTCACTATTGATAAAAAATGAGTTAAATCAGTTAACTCCATTTTCTACTCAAATTGAATCAGTTAACTTCTTATTTTACTCAAATTAAATCTGTTAACTCCATTTAATTTTGAAATCTCCCTTTATGACTAAACTTCACCTTTAATCCTGACCGCTGATTGAAATCGATCTCAACCGTTGATGAATTTCAGGAAAGTCTATTTAATAGACCCTCATCTCTTCATTTTGAAAGGTTGAATGAGAATTTGCATCGAATTGTTGCTAGAGTTCATTCTCATATTTTCTCATATTCACATATGCAAAGATCAAGTTTGACAAAAAGATGACCAGATTTAAGCATGGTTGACTTGAGTTGACTACTTTCGAAAAGAATTTTGAAATAATTAAATGAAATTATTTAATTAAATAGAGTACTTACTTGTAATTAATTAAACAAAGTTATTTAATTAAATGAGATGTCATTCCCAATTAATTAAATGAAGTTATTTAATTAAATAAGAAAAGTGTCTCTAATTAATTAAAGATTACTTAATTAAATAGAAAAAGTAATTATGAGAGCATATCTCATTTTATTAAATTAAATCTGTCAACAAAATCTCTCTTTAGTTGAAAAACGGAAATTTTCAGTTCACTATTGATAAAAAATGAGTTAAATGAGTTAACTCCATTTTCTACTCAAATAGAATCAGTTAACTCTTTATTTTACTCAAATTAAATCTGTTAACTCTCTTTAATTTGGAAATTGTGAGGCCTCACCCCGACCCATCGTAGCATAGTGATACATTACCCTTATTTTGTTATTCACGACTCGAGATGTCGAGACAGTATCTGATGCTTAGAACATATTTTATTATTTCATGTTGTGTGATATTATTTTTAGATATATTTGATGATTGTCATTTAATGTTTCATGTATATGTATGTTGATCAAATCAGTAAAGGTAGGATCGAGACTTTGATTTAAGATATTTTAAATGGTTAAGAATTAAGTAGGATAAAGAAACCCTTATTGATGTATGTTTTAATTTATGAGAATTTCTGAATACGTATACATTTATGTACATGTGATTTTACGGGACTACTGATGTGTGCAATGAGTGTGCAGATATTTTAGCTGAGAAACCCTACAGAGGAACAAAACTGATCTCTATGTGCTAAATTTGAAAATCTTGTTGTTCGTAATTCACATTTTTGTATTGTGAGATGTATGTATGCATCTTCCTTGTTCAGTGAATGTTAATGTCTGTAATTATGTTCTTACAGTGTCGCTTGACACTCGTAAAATGTTTATGTGCTTCGGTGTGCGATTTAAGGTTAATTGTTTAACCTTTTGACTCAAGTTGGTTCAAGTTAGTGTCAATTTTCTATTAGGTTCTTAATCAAGGTTAGTCATCCCTTAATCCGGATTAGTGCTTATTTGCAAGTTAATGTAGTAAGTTGGACCTATTTTATTCCTAGATTTTATTTGACTCTAAACCTCTTTCCTGGGCTTTTAAACTTGTTATTATTCTAACCAAAGGGTATGGGTATGAGTTAGGGGTCTTTTCCAACCCCTAAGCCCCCTTTTTTGACTTTTGAGGTCACCCAAAAAGTCCCTTTTTGCCTTTGTGCGAAAATTGACCATGGTTATCTTGAGTTACCTCACCTCATCTCCACTTAGGGTTTAACCATAGTGTAGGTTGAGTTAGGAGTTTCTAGAGTTGCTAGTGGGTGGTTATAGTTATTGCTCCTTTTGGGTGGTTGAGTTGGAGGCTTATTTTAGAGGCCTTCCTTGGACTAGTTGGTTGTTACCCAATCTCTACATTTAGAGAAGATTTCTTGAAGCTTGAAGGAAGGAAAGGGATACTCTACTCAAACTTGTTTCATTGCCATTACCTCTTTGTGAAGGTAGAAAATTCTCATCTCCCTTATTCAGATTTTATGTTTGGTTTCATGTTCATGTTACCTTGTTGTTGTTTCACTGTTGTATAGTTGTGGGTATGTGGGAAGATTTGAAAACCATGTCATTTTGGTTGTTTTTCTTTCTTGTTTATGTTTGCAATTTTGAGTTTTTCTTACATGGGTGTTTTGGTATTACTCACCCTTGGAGAGGGCAGAAGTGACCAATTTTGGGAAAGGTCTGTTTAGTTTGACTCCAACCTATGTAGAGTCTCTTCTTAGGATGAGAAGAGGGATAAAGGGTAGGGTGTTATGGGCCCCTACCCGTCAGCACAAACTTGGTATGAGTATGGCAAGTTTAAATGGAAGAACAAAAGTTCTTGGTTATTAGCCCCGATTGGGCATCTGAATGGGTGTTGTGCTTGACTTCTCCTGTTGGAAGAATCCACCTTTCCCTAGTCTTGATTCATTGTGAATCCTATTGTGTAAACCATGTATGCTTATGCATGCTTGATGTTCTTTTGGTTCTGCTTGGTTGTCACCCGATCAGATATTGGTTTCCTCCATGGTTCTTGAAATGAGATTCAGAAAACATTACAAACTCCTTGATTTTGATTATGAGGAAAATTTGATAAAATTGTTGAAAATTGGGATTGAGATCCTATTGTAAATTGTATTTTAAACTTTATTGTAAATGGCAACGAAGCCGAGTTTTCTTCTTGATTCTTTCCCGGCTGAGCCTTTGAATTAGGTTAGCCAATAAAATAATGGTTGAGTGTATTTGCTTCTCATAATATTTGATCATCATGTTCAGTCGTATGAATGCTCATCAAAATAGGATGAATAATAGATAAAGGAAAAGACTTTGGGAATCTCCTTGCATGGTTCTCATGTGATTTCAAAAAAATAAAAATAAAAAATTTGCATATATAGATGGGAGAATAGAATCATAAATGATGTCTTGAATTGTGATATTTCAAGTTTTTAATTTGTTAATGAAGAATTATTTTGATATGATGAAACTTCCAAGTTGATGTATAAGAATTTAGGTGAATTAGAATTCCTACTTTGAGAACTCAATTATCTCTTCCTTATAAAATTTCCTTAGGCACAAGTCAATTTGAATAAAAGATTATGTAATTCCTTAAATTCAACAAGATAGATCATAAACCTGGATGTGTTATGATAAACAAAACATAAGTTATAGGAGACAAGGAGAAAATAATACCTTTTCTCATCCTTGTTAGTATACTTAAGAAACCATTGTCATCAATAAGATTATATTGATTCCAAGTTTAACAAGAAAATATTTAAATTTATGACTATACTTAGTCAAATTTTTGGCTTCCAAATTAAATGTGCACCCCCAAGCCTTAAAACCCTCTCTGGAAAATGTATGAAGAAAATTTTAATTCCCTCTTTTGCCACAGAGAATATTCTATGTTTTACTCCTTTGACTTGCAAGTGAAATCTAATATAAATTCATATAAAAGGATATTAACCAATTATTTTTGGAATTAAAAAAAAAATATATAATTCAATTCTTGCTTGTTGTCAATCATCAACCATAAAACTTTTTGTCTTCAATGCATTTCATCACTCTTGGTGGACATCAGATTCAAAATAATATTTTTAAATAGTTTTCTTTGAAAGTTTTTGGCAAGTCATATTGACTAGATGGGAGGGTGATGTCATCCTGTCACCCTGTCCCATCCCCACCTCCCTCACCAAGTTGAGCGCTCAGCTTGGAGGGAAAAACCTTTTTTTTATGGGGTTACCTTTTTGTAAAGTTTTGGTAAGCAAGTTAATTGCTTCCTCTCCTTTCTCATTACTCCCTTGGCCGTTGGTTTTAATCCAAGGATTGTTTGTGCTTGGGGATTTCATGGGGTAGAGCGTTGTCCCAAGAATAGCGCTTGGGAAGTGCATTTGTTCCTTGGGAAGCGCTTGCAGGTAGCACGTGGGGCTTAGGGTGTTAGGGATGTAGGGGGAGAGTTAGGATAGTTAGGCTAGTTTAGGTTTTAGATTTTGTCAGTAATTTTTAAATTTTAAGATTAAATTAGTTTTAATATGTTAGATTTTAGGTTTATGTTATTATTGTGTTGTTTATTGTTAATCTTTTTTAGATGTAAGTTAGCATAGGTTAGAATAGATTAGTATATGTTAGTTAGTTTAAGTTTTAGATAACTTTGTTTAAGAAATGTTTTTTTTGTGTTTTAGAATCTAGTTAATTAATGTAATAAATGGATTAGTAGTAAAATTTGGGTATGTAATACATTTATGTAAGTTTATTGTTTTAAAATTTATATTAATGTAATATAGTTTAAATTTTAATTAGTTAGTAATTTTAAAATAGATATATATTTTAATATAGTTAGTAGCTATTATAGTTTTAATTTGGCATTATTCGAAATGGATTTAGTATGGTGATTTTATTAGAAATTAAAAAAACAAGATAAGTTTAATTTTGGTTATAATTTAAGTATCATGTTAAATTTATATTATATTATAGGTTCTATCATTTTTTAACTTATGCAACTTTAGTTCTCTACTAAATATGTCTCCTTCCTAAGCTAATTGTCGAAATGTTTAAAGTTACTAAATTTTAGATATATATATATTCAGTTTTAAATTTTAGTTAATCATTTTTTTTTTAAAAGTGACTTTACAATATCGGTCAGATTGTTAATCAATAATTGTCAAAGAGATTTATAGTTGTTTTTGATTTAGATACCTTTCAATTAATCTAAATCGCAAATACACTTACATTATCATTTAAATAATTGTTTCATATTATTGTAAGCTAATAAAATAACATATCTTATGATCGATATCAATCTTAACGATGTATTCCTCCACTAGAGTTTAAAACTTAAGATGAATTGTAGTGAACCTTTACTTCTCTTGCAAGAATCTGATTTAAACTTTGAGCGCTCTAATTATAATTTTATAAAAATAAAAAATAAAAAAAATTGTGTGTTTTTGCCCTCGTAGTTTGGGCATGACAGAAATCTCCCTTTATGACGAAACTTCACCTTTAATCCTGACCGCTGATTGAAATCGATCTCAACCATTGATGAATTTCAGGAAAGTCTATTTAAGAGACCCTCATCTCTTCATTTTGAAAGGTTGAATGAGAATTTGCATCGAATTGTTGCTGGAATTCATACTCACATTTGCTCATATTCACATATGCAAAGATTAAGTTTGACCAAAAGTTGACCAGATTTAACCACGGTTGACTTGAGTTGACTAGTTTTGAAAATAATTTTGAAATAATTAAATGAAATTATTTAATTAAATGGAGTGCTTTCTTCTAATTAATTAAAAAAAGTTATTTAATTAAATGAGAAGCCATTCCTAATAAATTAAATGAAGTTATTTAATTAAATAAGAAAAGTGTCTCTAATTAGTTAAAGATTATTTAATTAAATAGAAAAAGTAATTATGAGAGCATATCTCATTTTATTAAATTAAATAACTCAACAAAATCTCTCTTCAATTCAAAAAGGGAAATTTTCAGTTCACTATTGATCAAAAATGAATTAAATAAGTTAACTCCTTTTTCTACTCAAATTGAATCAGTTAACTGCTTATTTTACTCAAATTAAATCTGTTAACTCTCTTTAATTTGGAAATCTCCCTTTATGAATGAACTTCACCTTTAATCCTGACTGTTGATTGAAATCGATCTCAACCGTTGATGAATTCAAAGAAAGTCTATTTTAAGAGACCCTCATCTCTTCATTTTGAAAGGTTGAATGAGAATTTGCATCGAATTGTTGCTGGAATTCATACTCACATTTGCTAATATTCACATACGCAAAAATCAAGTTTGACCAAAAGTTGACCAAATTTAACCACAGTTGACTTAAGTTGACTAGTTTCGAAAAGAATTTTGAAATAATTAAACAAAATTATTTAATTAAATGGAGTAAATACTTGTAATTAATTAAACAAATTTATTTAATTAAATGAGAAGCCATTCCTAATTAATTAAATGAAGTTATTTAATTAAATAAGAAAAGTGTCTCTATTTAATTAAAGATTACTTAATTAAATAGAAAAAGTAATTATGAGAGTATATCTTGTTTTATTAAATTAATTATCTCAACAAAATCTCTCTTCAATTCAAAAAGGAAAATTTCCAATTCACTATTGATAAAAAATGAGTTTTATCAATTAACTCCTTTTTCTACTCAAATTCAATCAGTTAACTCCTTATTTTACTCAAATTAAATCTGTTAGCTCCCTTTAATTTGGAAATCTCCCTTTATGACTGAACTTCACCTTTAATCTTGACCGCTGATTGAAATCGATCTCAACCATTGATGAATTCCAGGAAACTCTATTTAAGAGACCCTCATCTCTTCATTTTGAAAGGTTGAATGAGAATTTGCATCGAATTGTTGCTGGAATTCATACTCACATTTGCTCATATTTACTTACGCAAAGATCAAGTTTGACCCAAAGTTGACTAGATTTAACTACGGTTGACTTGAGTTGACTAGTTTCGAAAAGAATTTTGAAATAATTAAACAAAATTATTTGATTAAATGGAGTACTTACTTGTAATTAATTAAACAAAGTTATTTAATTAAATGAGAAGCCGTTCTTAATTAATTAAATGAAGTTATTTAATTAAATAAGAAAAGTGTCTCTAATTAATTAAAGATTACTTAATTAAATAGAAAAAGTAATTATGAGATTATATCTCATTTTATTAAATTAAATATCTCAACAAAATCTCTCTTCAGTTCAGAAAGGGAAATTTTCAGTTCACTATTGATAAAAAATGAGTTAAATCACTTAACTCCTTTTTCTACTCAAATTGAATCAGTTAACTCCTTATTTTACTCAAATTAAATCTGTTACGTCCTTTTAATTTGGAAATCTCGCTTTATGACTGAACTTCACCTTTAATACTGACCGCTGATTGAAATCGATCTCAACCGTTGATGAATTCCAGGAAAGTCTATTTAAGGGACCCTCATCTCTTCATTTTAAAAGGTTGAATGAGAATTTGCATTGAATTGTTGCTGGAACTCATACTCACATTTGCTCATATTCACATATGCAAAGATCAAGTTTGACCAAAAGTTGACCAGATTTAACCACGGCTGACTTGAGTTAACTAGTTTTGAAAAGAATTTTGAAATAATTAAACGAGATTATTTAATTAAATGGAGTACTTACTTCTAATTAATTAAATAAAGTTATTTAATTAAATGAGAAGCTATTCTTAATTAATTAAATAAAATTATTTAATTAAATAAAAAAAGTGTCTCTAATTATTTAAAGATTACTTAATTAAATAGAAAAAGTAACTATGAGAGCATTTCTCATTTTATTAAATTAAATATCTCAACAAAATCTCTCTTCAGTTCAAAAAGGCTAATTTCCAGTTCACTATTGATAAAAAATGAGTTAAATCAGTTAACTCTTTTATCTACTCAAATTGAATTAGTTAACTCCTTATTTTACTCAAATTAAATATGGTAACTCCCTTTAATTTGGAAATCTCCCTTTATGACTGAACTTCACCTTTAATCCTGACCGCTGATTGAAATCGATCTCAACCGTTGATGAATTTCAGGAAAGTCTATTTAAGAGACCCTCCTCTCTTCATTTTGAAAGGTTGAATGAGAATTTGCATCGAATTGTTGCTGGAATTCATACTCACATTTACTCATATTCACATAAGCAAAGATTAAGTTTGACCAAAGTTGACCAAATTGAACTACGGTTGACTTGAGTTCAATAGTTTTGAAACTTTTTTTGAAATAATTAAATGAAATTATTTAATTAAATGGAGTACTTACTTCTAATTATTTAAACAAAGTTATTTAATTAAATGAGAAGCCATTCCTAATTAATTAAATGAAGCTATTTAATTAAATAAGAAAAGTATCTCTAATTAATTAAAGATTACTTAATTAAATAAAAAAAGTAATTATGAGAGCATATCTAATTTTATTAAATTAAATATCTCAACAAAATCACTCTTCAGTTCAAAAAGGGAAATTTCCTGTTCACTATTGATAAAAAATGAGTTAAATCAGGTAACTCCTTTTTCTACTCAAATTGAATCAGTTAACTCCTTATTTTACTCAAATTAAATCTGTTGACTCCCTTTATTTTGAAAATCTCCCTTTATGACTGAACTTCACCTTTAATCCTGATTGCTGATTGAAATCGATCTCAACTGTTGATGAATTCCAAGAAAGTCTATTTAAGAGACCCTCATCTCTTCATTTTGAAAGGTTGAATGAGAATTTGCATCGAATTGTTGCTGGAATTCATACTCACATTTGCTCATATTCACATACGCAAATATCAAGTTTGACCAAAAGTTGACTAGATTTAACCATGGTTGACTTGATATGACTAGTTTCGAAAAGAATTTTGAAATAATTAAATGAAATTATTTAATTAAATGGAGTACTTCTAATTAATTAAACAAATTTATTTACTTAAATGAGAAGCCATTCCTAATTAATTTAATGAAGTTATTTTATTAAAATAAGAAAATTGTCTCTAATTAATTAAAGATTACTTAATTAAATAGAAAAAGTAATTATGAGAGCATATCTCATTTTATTAAATTAAATATCTCAACAAAATCTCTCTTTAGTTCAAAAAGGAAAATTTCTATTTCACTATTGATCAAAAATGAGTTAAATCAGTTAACTCCTTTTTCTACTCAAATTGAATCAGTTAACTCCTTATTTTACTCAAATTAAATCTGTTAACTCCCTTTAATTTGGAAATCTCTCTTTATTATTGAACTTCACCTTTAATCCTAACCGTTGATTGAAATCGATCTCAACCGTTGATGAATCCCAGGAAAGTCTATTTAAGAGACCCTCATCTCTTCATTTTGAAAGGTTGAATGAGAATTTGCATCGAATTTTTGCTGGAATTCATACTCACATTTGCTCATATTCACATATGCAAAGATCAAGTTTGACCAAAAGTTGACCAAATTTAGTTGACTTGTTTCAAAAAGAATTTTGAAATAATTAGACGAAATTATTTAATTAAATGGAGTACTTACTTCTAATTAATTAAACAAAGTTATTTAATTAAATGAGAAGCCATTCCTAATTAATTAAATGATGTTATTTAATTAAATAAGAAAAGTGTCTCTGATTAATGAAAGATTATTTAATTAAATAGAAAAAGTAATTATGAGAGCATATCTCATTTTATTAAATTAAATATCTCAGCAAAATCTCTCTTCAGTTCAAAAAGGGAAATTTTCAATTCACTATTGATCAAAAATGAGTTAAATGAGTTAACTCCTTTTTCTACTCGAATTGAATCAGTTAACTCCTTATTTTACTCAAATTAAATTTGTGAACTCCTTTTAATTTGGAAATCTCCCTTTATGACTGAACTTCACCTTTAATCCTGACTATTGATTGAAATCGATCTCAATCGTTGATGAATTAGAGACACTTTTCTTATTTGATTAAATAACTTCATTTAATTAATTAGGAATGGCTTCTCATTTAATTAAATAACTTTGTTTAATTAATTAGAAGTAAGTACTCCATTTAATGTAGTGCCTGCCCTCATTCACATCTTTTCTAGACTCATTGTTGCTATTATTATCAGACTTTGATGGACTAGTTTTATGTTGATGGTTTGGTGGTATTGTTTTGACACTATCAGATATTATGATATGGATTCAGTGTTATGTGATGAGATCATTTAGACTTTACATTTCATGTATGTATGATAATCATTACATTATTTTTAGTTATTAATGATGATTAGTTAGATGGTGTCATGCCCAAAAATTATGGCCAAAAAACACACCAATTTTTTTTTTTTTTTTTTTTTTTTTTTTTTTTTAATATTTTAAATGTATTTATTTAAACTTAAGTGCACTAAGTTGATACAGTAAGTTCACATGAAACATGGATGCCAAGAAGGCGGTTACACGAACTCTTAATAATCAATTGATTCAGTTAACAACCCTTCTTATTTAATTAGAAGACCCAATTAATTGATAGATTTAATAAATCCCTTTAAAAGATTTACACTCTAAGAACATTAGTAAATTTCTTAAATACAATTTTATTTAAATTTTACATATGAATTTGTCGTCTACTTCGACAAGGAGTAAAACTAAAATTATCATTCATTTTATGAGTTAATCTGGATTGCATGACCCTCTAATAGACATAGATCAATTTTAAACTATAAAATTCTAATGTTTAAGGCTTATGAATTTAAACCACATTTTACTAATCCCGAAAATAAAACTTCCCATTAGGAACTGCTAATTGACTAATTAAACTTAATTAAGTTATCCTTAACTATATTAAATAATAACTATATTGCATTCACAGAATTTAATAATTAACGTTACAAATTAACGATTAATAAATAAACAGATAAAACTATTTTAGAACGATTCTTTAATTAATAATATTCATTAATTATTAAATTCGCTAAGCTAAAATTACTAAATTTATAAGTTGTTAATGAACTTCATTAATACACATTATCATTTAAACTAATAATTAAATAAAATAAAAATAAAAACTACTAACAACTATTTTTAACTAATCTATATAAACGAAAATTTAATTTAAACTAAACTATATAAATGAAAATTTAATTTAAACTAAACTATATAAATGAAAATTTAATTTAAACTAAACTAAATAATTGAAAATTTAATTTAAACTAAACTATATAAAAAAAAATTTAAAAAAAAACTAAATAAAAAAAAATGAAACGCCGCCCCACGCATATATATGCGTGGGGGATCCCACGCAATATATGCGTGGGCCTCACGCATACACATGCGTGGGGATCCCACGCATTTAAATGCGTGGTCCTCACGCATGGGTATGCGTGGGGTCTTCCACGCGTACGTGGACTGGCCGCCGGGTACGAGCCGCAGGCTCTGCCCGGAATTCGAAATTTTTTTGTTTTTTTTTTTTTTTAATTTTTTTTTTGATGGGTTGCATTAAATAAGGTAGGTCGCCCACCCTTTGAAGCCTTATAATAGGAGGGTGATTTACTATAATTTATTGACTGTAATAGAGGGGTCTCCCCTTTTTTTTTTGCCCATACATTTTCCAGCAAGTTTGAGCACCTACAGGCCTCTATTTTTTTTTTGAAGATTAAGTTTTTATCAAATTTCTCCATTGATCTTGAGACATGGGTGTCAATAGATTGGTGAATCTATACATTGCATATTACATCATGAACACAACCATACATTAATCAAATGATATGCTTATAACATTTTTTTTTTTTTCTTTTTTTTTAAACTAACTTTAGTTCCTCTTCCTTTGTTGTTGGATCAATACAATTCTATTTTCTTTCACATACAAATGCAACAACTGCATATGAATCCAATTTTAAACATAATGCAACTAATTACTCCATGGGAATGGAAAATAGGAAGATCACCATGGGTGTTTAAATTCTCTATAATTTCATATGCATATATTTTCTCCATACCATTCTAATGTCTAATTGAACTCAGCCTTTCCTAACATAATTCCTTCATATACAAGATTAACATTCACCATTCACAATCCATCACAATAATATGCATGAACAAAAAGGTGGTTGAATTGGCTATAACAAGTTTCACAAAATGAGAAGACCATTTAACTTACATTACGCAAATTTTCCAAAGAACATGGGAGCAATGCAAGGAATTTCTCATAATCTCTTTTTTTTTGTATTATTCATCCTGGTTCAAAGGCTCCACTCGGGAAAGAACCAGTAAGAAAACCCAAGGTCATTGCCCAATACTTCCAAGTTTCCAATCCATTTTACATCATTTTACAACTCACATAAATCTCTACAAACTTCCAACATGTGCTACCTTCCAAATAACTTCAAAATCACAATAAAGGATAATGGGGAAGACAAAACTAAAACAAGGTGGATAATCACAACAACATCAAATCAAACATACACTCCAAACCCGGTTTGCACAATAGATCTATACATGGAATCAAAACAAGGGGGGAGGTGGATTTTCCCAATGGGAGAAGTCAATCACCATTCCATTACATGGCCCTTTCGGGGCTTGAATTTTAAGAATTTCCATTCTATATAAGGCCCTTTCGGGGCTCCAATCACAAGGATACTCATTTTCTCTTCATACACATGATTTCACAACATCAATAAGGAAGGTGATGACAAGTAGGGGCCCATACACCCTACCCTTTTTCCTTCCTCTCACCATGAAAGGAGACTCTCACCAATGAGGTCCAACTAAAGCCCTACCCCCATACATGGCCACTTCTTCCCTATCCAAGGGTGAGTGATGCCATCACAATCCCCATGAAAACTCAAAGAACAAGGTCTCAACAAAGCAAGAAATGAAATCCAAAACAAGGTAAAATTCCCTCCAATATCCTCCCAATACACACAACATAAAAGGACAAGAACCTTCACAATACTATAACAAGATTCACACATGATCAACAAAAAGGAAAGCTAAGCCCATGAGAGAGAAATTCCTACCTCCACAAGTGTTATGGCAACAATGGAAGTTTTTTTTGAGAAGAGCTTCTTTCCTTTCTCCTTCCTTCAATCTTCAAGCTTGCTCTCCCCAAACTAGAGATTGGGTAAAAAAAAACCCCCATTCACTACTTCCCAAGTGCCTCTAAATAAGAATCTACTTAACTAGGCTTAGGGTAACCCCTTGGTGGAGTCAAGGTCACCTACCTATGAAGTGACAACCAATTTCGAATTCAAGCAAAGATGGAGTGTTTGAGTGACCATAAAGGTCAACCAAGGAGACTTGGGGAGTGGAAAACACTCCCAACCCAAACCCTTACCCTTAGGGTAATTAATTTTGAAGTTTTAAGGCTTAAGGATTTAATAAGGACAATAAAACTAGGGGAAACAAACTACCAAAAGAAATACACCTTAAAGATGGACTAGGTAAAAAAAAAGAATATAGCACAAAATAAACATGGGGTTCAGCTTTTGTCTTCCCATTGGATTTCCCGGCTAAATTTCCTGCACACTCATTGCACACGTCAGTAATTCGAGAAGCACATGTATATATATAAATATAAAAATACGCATCAACAATTTCATGAAATTTAAAACATCCATTCTTCCATAATCTATTCATTCATCTCATTCTACTCATTAAAATTGGAGATTCAAAGTGTTAGTTTGCATTCATTCATTTTATCAGCATATACGTTATAAAACATTAAACTACAGAAATCAAATATCTGAAATAAAGCATCATACATCATAATTAGCAAAATAATGTTCAGTGCCACAAATAATGCTCTGACATATCGAGCCATAAAAAAAATAATATATAGTATCATCGAGGCTAGGATGGGTCGAGGCGGGGCCTCACATCCTCCCCCACTAGGCATGAACTTCCTCCTGGAGTTCATCAAAAAGATATGGGTACTGAGATCGCATCTGCGTTGTATCCTCCCATGTGGCCGTGATCTCATCGTAGCAGTCCCACTGGACCCTAACCTGGTCCAGCTCTCGACCTCGAAGTGCGAGGGTCCGTCGGGCAATAATACGGATGGGCTCCAGCGCTAACTGGCCGTCCGACTCCACCTGCAAAGCATCCCAATCTATAATATGAGACTCATCATAGATATATCTTCTAAGTACTGAAATGTGAAACACATCGTGGATGCGTGACAGGCTAGGTGGCAAAGCTAGACGGTAGGCAACTGGTCCTATCCTCTCTAGGATCTCGAATGGCCCAACGAAACGGGGTGCCAACTTAGAGCCCTTTCCGAATCGAATCGGACTCTTGTGTGGCCGCACCCTCAAGAAAACTCTATCCCCAACCTGATACTCTCGATCCATCCTATTTGCATCAGCATACTTCTTCTGTCGATCCTGTGCCTCTTTCAGGCGCTGCCTAATCCAAATCACCTGCTGTTCCATATCTCTAACTAACTGAGGTCCAATGGAAACTCGATCCTCGATCCTGTCCCAACTCAAAGGCGTCCTACAAGGTCTCCCATACAGGGCCTCATAAGGCGGCATACCTATGGAGGAATGGTGCCCATTGTTATAGGCAAACTCAACTAGGTGGAGGTATTCCTCCCACTTGACCTGATGATCCATCACGTACATACGCAACATGTCCTCCAACACTTGATTCACACGCTCAGTCTGCCCATCAGTCTGAGGGTGGTACGCTGTACTGAAATTGAGCCTAGTGCCCAAAGCTGACTGCAACTCTCTCCAAAACGATGAGGTGAATAGTGAGTCCCTATCAGAGATAATCTTACGGGGAATGCCATGAAGTCTGACAGTGTCTCGCAAAAACACCTGAGCTATGTCTCGGGCTGTGTACGTAGTACGCACAGGTGAGAAGTGAGCAACCTTGGTCAATGTGTCAACTGTCACCATAATGGCATCATGACGACGAGAAGACAAAGGAAGACCAACAATAAAGTCCATCGATATAACATCCCACTTCCACTCTGGAATCTCATGAGGCTGAAGGAGCCCACCGGGATGACGATGTTCTGCCTTCACCCTCTGACACTCGAGGCATCTCGCCACTATGTCGGCAATCTGCGCTCTCATGCCTGGCCAATGGTACAACTGCCTCAAATCTGCATGCAACTTCTTAACACCAGGGTGTGCCGCATAAGGTGCTCTGTGAGCCTCAAGTATGATGAGCTCGCGCAAACCCCCGATGGAAGGTACATACACACGTCCTCTATGACGTAAGAGTCCATCAGACTCCAAGGAATACTCTGAATACTTCCCCTCCAAGGGTCTCTGAGAATGCACAACCTGACTAACCTCTGTAAAAAGCTCATCTGCTGGCAAGTGCTGTAAAATCTGCTCTCTCAAATCGGTGCTCGTAGTCATAGATGAGAGCTCATGGCGCCTTCTACTTAAGGCGTCTGCAACTACATTCTCCTTTCCCTTGATGTAATGTACATCAAAATTGTACTCGCAAAGGAACTCCATCCACCTTCTCTGTCTAGCATTCAGGTTTGGCTGCGTGAATAGGTACTGCAAGCTCTGATGGTCGGAATGAAGTTCAAATCTATGACCTAGTAGGAAGTGTCGCCACTTCACTAATGCATGAACCACCGCTGCAAGCTCTAGGTCATGAGTAGGGTAGTTGAGTTCATGAGTCTTCAACTTCCTAGACTCGAAGGAAATAGGCCGACCATCCTGCATAAGCACTGCCCCAATGCCATCCAAAGATGCATCAGTGCACACCACAAAGTCCGCCAATGGGTCTGGTACTGCAAGAATAGGTGCACTCGTGAGGGCTCTCTTGAGCTCTAGAAAAGCTCTCTCGCACTTCTCTGTCCATTCAAACTTCTTTCCTTTCCTCTGCAGCGATGTAATGGGGTGTGCCAATCTAGAAAATCCTGCAATGAAGCGTCGATAATAGCCTGCTAATCCCATGAAGCTCCTCACCTCAGTGACACTAGCAGGTGCAGGCCAATCCATGATGGCTCTAATCTTCGATGGGTCTACCGAGATACCCTCGCCTGATATGATATGGCCCAAATAATGGATCTCTGATCGGAAGAATGCACACTTCGATAAGCTACCAAACAACTGATTCTCTCTCAGCTTCTGCAACACCTGCCTCAGGTGTTTCTCGTGCTCTTCCTCATCATGGGAATATATCAGGATGTCATCCAGGAACACAACTACGAACTTATCCAAGAAGGTACGAAATACTCCGTTCATGAGGCTCATGAATACAGCTGGAGCATTTGTGAGACCGAATGGCACCACTGTGAACTCATAGTGTCCATACCTAGTACGGAAAGCGGTCTTAGGAATATCACTCCCCACAATCCTCAACTGGTGGTACCCTGACTTAAGATCAATTTTTGAAAATACACGAGCACCCTGCAACTGATCAAATAGGTCATCAATTCTGGGAAGGGGATATCGGTTCTTGATGGTTACTTTGTTCAATTGCCGATAATCAATGCATAACCTAAGTGATCCATCCTTCTTCTTAACGAAGATCACTGGTGCACCCCAAGGTGACACACTAGGTCGAATATGCCCCTTCTCTAGGAGTTCCTCCAACTGAACCTTTAGTTCACTAAGCTCATGTGTAGTCATCCTGTATGGTGCTCTTGATACTGGTTCCGCGCCTGGCACAAGATCAATATGAAAGTCTACTGCCCTAGGTGGGGGTCTGCCAGGGAGCTCTGAAGGAAAAACATCTGCAAACTCCTGCAATATAGGAAAGTCATCAAGGGATGGTTCCCCTTCTGAGCCTTCCTCTCTATCACTAATGGTGATTGCAAACAGCTGACACCCCTTCCGCATGCACCGCCTAAGCTGCATAGCGGATATCATACGAAGGGATATGGGTCTCTTAACCCCAAGAATCACTCTACCGATACCATCATCATCCACACATTCCACTGTCTTCTGTCGACAATCCATCTTGGCGCTGTGGGAATAAAGCCAATCTATGCCAAGAACAACATCATAAGAACCTAGTGGGTTAATGCGTAGATCAGACACCGTGAATGTGGCTCCCATCTGAATCGGGCAACTATGCACCATGGAACTAACTGACACTCTAGCTCCTGAGGCTAACTCTACCTCCTAACCGACATCTTGTCTAACTGCCACCAGCCCACAACGCTCCACAGCAAAAGGAGATATAAAGGAGTCAGTAGCTCCTGAATCAAATAAAACTGTAACCACGCTACCCTGAATGATACCTGTAGCCTCAATGACTGTAGCCTGATGCTCGGCCTGGCGGTTGTCAACTGCTGCAAATACTCTGTGTGATCTGCCTACATCACCAACTGTCGGCTCTGAAAAAGCCCCTCCCTGACCACTGGAGGGTTGTCCCTGTGGACACTCTCTAGCTATATGACCCATGCCACCACAAGTGTAGCATGGTCCCCGTGCATGAGGCCGTGCACCCTGTGAACTAATCTGCTGTGGCCCTCCTGACCTGCTAGACCCACTGAAACCACCCCTAGAAGACTGCTGAGACTTCGCTGGCTGAGACTGTGGAGCCTGTACTTTCTGATCCTGCCTCGGTCCCTGTGAGTACCACTGCTTGGGCTTGGAGCCCTGATAACCCTGTGAGGGTTTCTGGTGCTGCTGCTGCTGAGGTTTCTGTTGCTGAGACTGTTGGCCCTTAGAGGGCCCTGCTGAGTAGTTCTGATTCCCCTTCCAAGGGGGTTTCTGCTGGGTAGAGTTTCGGTTCTGAGATCGATCTCGTGACTCCTGTCTACTCCGAGTATCCTCTACAACCAAGGCCATCTCAACTACCTGTCTGAAAGTAGTAGGAAAAGCCATACGCACTGGACCCTGAAGAGAGAAATTTAGGCCCATGATAAATCTATGCACACGCTGTTTCTCGTCCTTCATGTACTCGACATATGGAAGGAGCTCGAGAAACCTGCTCTCATACTGAGCTACAGTGAGACCTCTCTGATGAAGAGAATGAAACTCCTCTATCTGCTTCTGCCTGAAATGCTCAGACAGGAATCTCTCTCTGAATCTCTCCAAAAAGGTCTCCCACGTGAGGGTATCCATGCTCATCCCTCTGATCGTCTCCTCCTGATGCCACCAATTGGAGGCATCT
Organism: Cupressus sempervirens; assembly: GCA_028749045.1. Taxonomy (NCBI): domain Eukaryota; kingdom Viridiplantae; phylum Streptophyta; class Pinopsida; order Cupressales; family Cupressaceae; genus Cupressus; species Cupressus sempervirens. The sequence goes on along the minus strand of CM053784.1, from coordinate 612,535,679 downwards.
CCTCTCAACTGATGGACTGCAACACGTGCCTTCAGATTACTCCCATAGGAACGTAATCCAAAACACCGCTGGAGGCTCTGCAACCAAGCCTCTGCCACTGTCCCTTCTGTGGAACCGGTAAAAAGTGGGGGTCCAAGACGTATCAGCTCTCTGATGTCATCTCCTATGTGTCTAGGAGGTCTCTCGGGTGGTGGTACTCTCTGATGAATGGATTCCCCCTCGTGCTCACCTTGTCCCTCATCCTGCCTCGGTGGGGGACTCCTACTCCTCTCTCTACCACCAGGATCCTGTGCTTCCCTTTCGGGAACCTGCTGAACTGGCTCTGCTACAGGTGGGGGTAGTCTCTGCTGAACTACACCAATCAGCGTCTGAAGGGCATCCAAAATGTCCTGATTCGGGTTCTGAGGTGGTGGTGGTGGTGGTGGAGGTGGTGGTCCATCCTCCTGTCTGACTCCACTACCTCTCGCCCTACGACCTCTACCTCGGCGGTTGTTCCGTGTAACAGGAGGCATCCTACACAATGAAAGTTTTTTAATTAATTTCAGAAGCATAGTGGTTAAGGTTCCTAGTGTTGAAACTAGGCTCTGATACCAAAATGTCATGCCCAAAAATTATGGCCAAAAAACACACCAAATTTTTTTTTTTTTTTTTTTTTTTTTTTTTTTTTTTTTTTTTTTTTTTTTTTAATATTTTAAATGTATTTATTTAAACTTAAGTGCACTAAGTTGATACAGTAAGTTCACATGAAACATGGATGCCAAGAAGGCGGTTACACGAACTCTTAACAATCAATTGATTCAGTTAACAACCCTTCTTATTTAATTAGAAGACCCAATTAATTGATAGATTTAATAAATCCCTTTAAAAGATTTACACTCTAAGAACATTAGTAAATTTCTTAAATACAATTTTATTTAAATTTTACATATGAATTTGTCGTCTACTTCGACAAGGAGTAAAACTAAAATTATCATTCATTTTATGAGTTAATCTGGATTGCATGACCCTCTAATAGACATAGATCAATTTTAAACTATAAAATTCTAATGTTTAAGGCTTATGAATTTAAACCACATTTTACTAATCCCGAAAATAAAACTTCCCATTAGGAACTGCTAATTGACTAATTAAACTTAATTAAGTTATCCTTAACTATATTAAATAATAACTATATTGCATTCACAGAATTTAATAATTAACGTTACAAATTAACGATTAATAAATAAACAGATAAAACTATTTTAGAACGATTCTTTAATTAATAATATTCATTAATTATTAAATTCGCTAAGCTAAAATTACTAAATTTATAAGTTGTTAATGAACTTCATTAATACACATTATCATTTAAACTAATAATTAAATAAAATAAAAATAAAAACTACTAACAACTATTTTTAACTAATCTATATAAACGAAAATTTAATTTAAACTAAACTATATAAATGAAAATTTAATTTAAACTAAACTATATAAATGAAAATTTAATTTAAACTAAACTAAATAATTGAAAATTTAATTTAAACTAAACTATATAAAAAAAAATTTAAAAAAAAACTAAATAAAAAAAAATGAAACGCCGCCCCACGCATATATATGCGTGGGGGATCCCACGCAATATATGCGTGGGCCTCACGCATACACATGCGTGGGGATCCCACGCATTTAAATGCGTGGTCCTCACGCATGGGTATGCGTGGGGTCTTCCACGCGTACGTGGACTGGCCGCCGGGTACGAGCCGCAGGCTCTGCCCGGAATTCGAAATTTTTTTGTTTTTTTTTTTTTTTAATTTTTTTTTTGATGGGTTGCATTAAATAAGGTAGGTCGCCCACCCTTTGAAGCCTTATAATAGGAGGGTGATTTACTATAATTTATTGACTGTAATAGAGGGGTCTCCCCTTTTTTTTTTGCCCATACATTTTCCAGCAAGTTTGAGCACCTACAGGCCTCTATTTTTTTTTTGAAGATTAAGTTTTTATCAAATTTCTCCATTGATCTTGAGACATGGGTGTCAATAGATTGGTGAATCTATACATTGCATATTACATCATGAACACAACCATACATTAATCAAATGATATGCTTATAACATTTTTTTTTTTTTCTTTTTTTTTAAACTAACTTTAGTTCCTCTTCCTTTGTTGTTGGATCAATACAATTCTATTTTCTTTCACATACAAATGCAACAACTGCATATGAATCCAATTTTAAACATAATGCAACTAATTACTCCATGGGAATGGAAAATAGGAAGATCACCATGGGTGTTTAAATTCTCTATAATTTCATATGCATATATTTTCTCCATACCATTCTAATGTCTAATTGAACTCAGCCTTTCCTAACATAATTCCTTCATATACAAGATTAACATTCACCATTCACAATCCATCACAATAATATGCATGAACAAAAAGGTGGTTGAATTGGCTATAACAAGTTTCACAAAATGAGAAGACCATTTAACTTACATTACGCAAATTTTCCAAAGAACATGGGAGCAATGCAAGGAATTTCTCATAATCTCTTTTTTTTTGTATTATTCATCCTGGTTCAAAGGCTCCACTCGGGAAAGAACCAGTAAGAAAACCCAAGGTCATTGCCCAATACTTCCAAGTTTCCAATCCATTTTACATCATTTTACAACTCACATAAATCTCTACAAACTTCCAACATGTGCTACCTTCCAAATAACTTCAAAATCACAATAAAGGATAATGGGGAAGACAAAACTAAAACAAGGTGGATAATCACAACAACATCAAATCAAACATACACTCCAAACCCGGTTTGCACAATAGATCTATACATGGAATCAAAACAAGGGGGGAGGTGGATTTTCCCAATGGGAGAAGTCAATCACCATTCCATTACATGGCCCTTTCGGGGCTTGAATTTTAAGAATTTCCATTCTATATAAGGCCCTTTCGGGGCTCCAATCACAAGGATACTCATTTTCTCTTCATACACATGATTTCACAACATCAATAAGGAAGGTGATGACAAGTAGGGGCCCATACACCCTACCCTTTTTCCTTCCTCTCACCATGAAAGGAGACTCTCACCAATGAGGTCCAACTAAAGCCCTACCCCCATACATGGCCACTTCTTCCCTATCCAAGGGTGAGTGATGCCATCACAATCCCCATGAAAACTCAAAGAACAAGGTCTCAACAAAGCAAGAAATGAAATCCAAAACAAGGTAAAATTCCCTCCAATATCCTCCCAATACACACAACATAAAAGGACAAGAACCTTCACAATACTATAACAAGATTCACACATGATCAACAAAAAGGAAAGCTAAGCCCATGAGAGAGAAATTCCTACCTCCACAAGTGTTATGGCAACAATGGAAGTTTTTTTTGAGAAGAGCTTCTTTCCTTTCTCCTTCCTTCAATCTTCAAGCTTGCTCTCCCCAAACTAGAGATTGGGTAAAAAAAAACCCCCATTCACTACTTCCCAAGTGCCTCTAAATAAGAATCTACTTAACTAGGCTTAGGGTAACCCCTTGGTGGAGTCAAGGTCACCTACCTATGAAGTGACAACCAATTTCGAATTCAAGCAAAGATGGAGTGTTTGAGTGACCATAAAGGTCAACCAAGGAGACTTGGGGAGTGGAAAACACTCCCAACCCAAACCCTTACCCTTAGGGTAATTAATTTTGAAGTTTTAAGGCTTAAGGATTTAATAAGGACAATAAAACTAGGGGAAACAAACTACCAAAAGAAATACACCTTAAAGATGGACTAGGTAAAAAAAAAGAATATAGCACAAAATAAACATGGGGTTCAGCTTTTGTCTTCCCATTGGATTTCCCGGCTAAATTTCCTGCACACTCATTGCACACGTCAGTAATTCGAGAAGCACATGTATATATATAAATATAAAAATACGCATCAACAATTTCATGAAATTTAAAACATCCATTCTTCCATAATCTATTCATTCATCTCATTCTACTCATTAAAATTGGAGATTCAAAGTGTTAGTTTGCATTCATTCATTTTATCAGCATATACGTTATAAAACATTAAACTACAGAAATCAAATATCTGAAATAAAGCATCATACATCATAATTAGCAAAATAATGTTCAGTGCCACAAATAATGCTCTGACATATCGAGCCATAAAAAAAATAATATATAGTATCATCGAGGCTAGGATGGGTCGAGGCGGGGCCTCACAGATGGTTTATTATCTCATGTGTTTTATTATGGATACTTACCCCATACTTGCATGTGTATGATGTACATGTTTTCTTATTGCATGGTGTTTCTGATGTGGTTAAGGAAGGGAGTCATAGTCACTTGCTTAGTCGGGATCTATACGATGCACCACTTCTTGCCATTTTTTGTTTAGCTTAGCATTATATATTGTATGTACATGTATGGTTTTCCTGTAAGTTGCAGGTATCGAGTATCGACTTCCCTGAATTGCTAGGATGAGCGTACCCTATTACACTATCTCAATGATAAGAGAAGGGAGATAAATTCTCAAGTCCAAATCCCAAATCCTTAAACCATTTGTCTTAGTGAGTTAGGACAAGTATCAGAGTTGAGTACCCACCGAATGTGTCAGAATGACATATTTTATGATTTTTAACCCTTTAGACTGATTTTGTATGATTTGTTCTATGATGAGTTTTCATATTTTATCTTGGAGGTCTATGGTGAATTGTTTATTAATTAAGTCTTAATAAATAGATTTAATTAATAAATTATTTATTTTAGAAAATCAATATTGTGATTATAATTAATCAAATGAGAATTAATTGAGGAAAAAGAATTAAATAAAAGAAAAATTAGAAATTAAAATTAATAATAATTATAAAATAATAATAAATAAATAAATAAATAATAATAATAAAAGTTATAAAAATTAAAATAAAAGTTATAAAAAAAATTAAAATGAAAGTTATAAAATTTAAATAAGAATTATATAAAAAGTAAATTGGAGTTATAAGCTTGCATGGGAATTAACGCACTTTTCTATTTCTCATGTGTCAACAACATGGGGGTTAGTGCATCAATTAAGCACATGGTGTCTACAACCCAATGACTCATCAAAAAGGTTGGAAAAGACCCATGCTTAGTTGGTGACACCTTTTAGCTGATTCTAGAAGCATTCTAGAAGTTTCCTGAGAGCTCTTTATATTGAAGCATTCTTAGAAGCTTAAACATAGTGTTTGGAGTGCAATTGGAGCATTGGAGGATTTGAGAGTTCTGAAGAAGGGAGCTTGCTCTGCAGGTTTTCTGAGGAAGAGCGATTTAGCATCAGAATTCAGGTAGATTCTTGTGATTTTACTTATGTTATTTTCGCATCTTGCATTCTCTGTCTTCTTCGTGTCTTCCTTATGTCTTCTGAGGAATTTCATATTTTTATGCATTTTCAGTATGGGCAGTTAAATTTATTTGAGAATTTTATTTGCATAGATTTGAAAGGAAGATGGGGCTAGGGTTTAAATTGTGGCCAAATCTATTAGATTAATATTTGGATAATTTTGTGGTTTAAAAACTTATAGGAAAATTCTGAGAACTGAAATTTATATATATATATTTATATTCCCAAATTTGAATACATATATATATATATATATATATGTTTATAAACTGTGATATTTGATTAAATTCTATATATATATATATATATACACACACACACACACACATATATACATATATATCTTTATATATATATATATATATATATACATATAGTATGCATATATACATATATATATATATATATATTTCATTAAAAATTTGAATGTCACATATTTCACAGCAAGCGAATGATGCATCGCGATCGAGGAAGGCATTTTAATAAAATGCAACATTTAAAAAAATAATTTAAAATGTGAATGGGCGGAGGGGACGTGATTTTTTTCTCACCCCTGCCGGCGGCAATGCCAAATGGACTACGGTACTGCAAAGTACCTGCGGTCTGCAGTGTACCTGCGACCGCAATGTACCCTACGATCCGCGGGTCACATATATATGCTTGCTTAAAAGTTCTTTTAACATTTGTGTGAGGCCTCGCCCCGACCCATCGTAGCATATTGATGCATTACTATTATTTTTTGATATTCATGACTCGAGATGTCGAGACATTATCTGATGCTTAGAACATATTTTATTATTTCATGTTGAGTGATGTTATTTTCAGATATATTTGATGATTGTCATTTAATGTTTCATGTATATGTATGTTGATGAACTCGGTAAATGTAGGATTGAGACTTTGATTTAAGAGATTTTAAATGATTAAGAATTAAGTAGGATAAGGAAACCCTTATTGATGTATGTTTTAATTTATGAGAATTTCTGAATACATATACATTATGTACATGTGATTTTACGGGACTACTGATGTGTGAAATGAGTGTGCAGATATTTAGCCGAGAAACCCTATGGAGGAACATGACTGATCTCCATGTGCTAAATTTGAAAACTTTGTTGTTCATAATTCACGTATTGTATTGTGAGATGTATGTATGCATCTTCTTTGTTCAGTGAATGTTAATGTTCGTAATTATGTTCTTTCAGTGTCGCTTGACACTCGTAAAATGTTTGTGTGCTTCGGTGTGCTGTTTAGGGTTAATTGTTTAACCTTTGGACCAAGTTGGTTTAAGTTAGTGTCAGTTTTCTATTGGGTTCTTAATCAAGGTTAGTCATCCCTTAATCCGGATTAGTGCTTATTTGCAAGTTAATGTAGTAAGTTGGACCTATTTTATTCCTAGATTTTATTTGACTCTAAACCTCTTTCCTAGGCTTTAAAACATGTTATTATTCTAACTAAAGGGTGTGGGTATGGGTTAGGGGTCTTTTCCAACCCCTAAGCCCCTTTTTTTTAACTTTTGAGGTCACCCAAAAAGTCCCTTTTTGCCTTTGTGCGAAAATTGACCATGGTTATCTTGAGTTACCTCACCTCATCTCCACTTAGGGTTTAACCATAGTGTAGGTTGAGTTAGGAGTTTCTAGAGTTGCTAGTGGGTGGAAATAGTTATTGCTCCTTTTGGGTGGTTGAGTTGGAGGCTTATTTAGAGGCCTTCCTTGGACTAATTGGTTGTTACCCAATCTCTACATTTAGAGAAGATTTTTTGAAGCTTGAAGGAAGAAAAGGGATACTCTACTCAAACTTGTTCATTGCCATTACCTTTTTGTGAAGGTAGGAAATTCTCATCTCCTTTTTCAGTTTTTATGTTTGGTTTCATGTTCATGTTACCTTGTTGTTGTTTCATTGTTGTATGGTTGTGGGTATGTGGGAAGATTTGAAAACCATGTCATTTTGGTTGTTTTTCTTTCTTGTTTATGTTTGCAATTTTGAGTTTTCCTTACATGGGTGTTTTGGTATTACTCACCCTTGGAGAGGGCAGAAGTGACCAATTTTGGGAAAGGTCTGTTTTAGTTGGACTCCAACTAGTGTAGAGTCTCTTCTCAGGATGAGAAGAGGGAGAAAGGGTAGGGTGTTATGGGCCCCTACCCGTCAGCACAAACCTGGTATGAGTATGGCAAGTTTAAATGGAAGAACGGAAGTTCTTGGTTATTAGCCCCGATTGGGCATCTGAATGGGTGTTGTGCTTGACTTCTCCTTTTTGAAGAATCCACCTTTCCCTAGTCTTGATTCATTGTGAATCCTATTGTGTAAACCATGTATGATTATGCATGCTTGATGTTCTTTTGGTTCTGCTTGGTTGTCACCCGATCAGATATTGGTTTCCTCCATGGTCCTTGAAATAAGATTCAGAAAATAGTACAAACTCCTTGATTATGATCATGAAAAAAATTTGATATAATTGTTGAAATTTGGGATTGAGATCCTATTGTAATTTGTATTTAAACCTTATTGTAAATGGCAACGAAGCCGGGTTTTCTTCCTGATTCTTTCCCGGCTGAGCCTTTGAATCAGGTTTGCCAATAAAATTGGTGTTGAGCATATTTGGTTATCATGAGATTTAAATTGTGTATTAAATTTAATATGGTTGCACAAAAACAAAAGCAAAAAAAAAAAAGAGTAACGGATAATGTTATGAATTGTGATATTTCAAGTTTTTAAATTGTTAGGGAAGAACAATTTGATAGAATGAATTTCCAAGTTGATGTATAAGTATCAGATGAATCAGGATTCCTACCTTGAGAACTCAATTATCTCTTCTTTGTTAAATTTCCTTATGAACGAATCAATTGGACTAAGAGATCTTGTATCTCCTTAAATTTTTAAAGCATAAATCAGTTAGTTATCTTTAACCTTGCCATGGATTGCTTATCGGCTGCATTAAGTTTTATGTTGATTGTTATATGAATTATCATCCTAAACCATACTTAGTCTTGTGAGTAACTTAGACTATTGGAGTAATATACCAAGTAGGAAGGAATTGATGATGTTAAATTTGACAAAATTCTAAGCTTTCATAATGTTGAAAACAAAAGCTATGATCATGCATGCAAATTCACTTTTTATGATTGTTAGATCCAAATGATAAAGTATTGCACTATTGACTGAAACAAAAAATTTAAACTCTTGATAGGTTATGGTTGTATCAAGTCATTATAGATTTTCCAAAAAAAAAAAGGGAATTTAACAACGAATTTAGTCCTTGAATCAATCTATTTAGGTGTGATAGAAATTGCATTGAATCCTACCTTAATCATCTAATAGATTTAAAAGAAGCATTATTAATTTTGTAAGCCATAAGAAACTTTAAAAATTAATACTTGGGATAATATTATCAATATGTTAGTCTTTCAATTTTTGATCCAAAAAAAAAAGAGTAAAATAACTTTTCTTACCATCCTTAAGAGAAAATTTCCAAAACATCCACCTATAGGATGCTGGAAATTGTATGGAGAAGGAATTTATCCTCTTGTTGAGACAGAGAATATTCCTTTTGATCTCTTTAAGAAAATAAAAATATAAAATATATTCTAATTTAAATAATATTTAAATTTGTTATGAGCAATTTTTGGATATCTTTAATATCCTATAACTACCTAGAAAACTTTTTGCATTAATGTTTCCTTTTCAAATCCCCTAGTTGAGACACAGCTTTTTGATTGGAGTTGAAAGGACTTATGCTTGCAATGGTTAACAAGTCAGCTTGCCATCATTTAAGATGACATCACCCCTATCCCTCCTTCCTTATTCGCTAGCCATGGCTTGGGTTAAAGCGTTTTGAAATTTTAAAAAGAAAAACATTTAATGTAATTCTTCATGGGCGGCCACCTTGCGCTGAAGTATTACTGACACAAGGTCAGTACTTGGCAGCGCGCTTTACAAGCGCTTAGGGAAGCGCAAGGCTTGAGGGGAGATCTATGGGACAGGTGGCAGGGTGTAGGGTTAGGGTAGAGTTAGGTGTTAAAGGGGTGTGGTTAGTAAATAGGTTAGGGGGTTAGTAATTGGTGTTAATTTATTTATTTATTTATGTTATTTGAATTAGTTCAGGTTAGCATGCACTTATAATTTAGTGTAAGTTATTAAATTGTTGTTAGTTAGTTTATTTAATTGTTGTGTAAGTTGTTATTAGTTTAAGTTATTAATATTAGCATTATATTAAAGATGTTAGTTTAGTAATGATAATGAAATAGGAATTAGTTTTAATTTTATTTAAGTTTTAAAGTTTTAAGTTATACTGTTAAGTTTTATCTTGAGGATTAGTTGTGGTTAATTATGTTTGTTTAATTAGTTAAGTTGTAAATGTAAATTAAGTAAACTTTTAGCTGGTTATAACTCGTGTTATTTGTGTAAGCCATTGTTCAAAATTTAATTTCTTTTTTTGTAATATTAGTTTTTATATTAATGTTACTTAGTTTTGAATTATAGGTTACTAATTAATCATATTTAAGAATAATATATATAAGTGTACGGGTAGAAGTGATAATTCTTTTAATTAAATTTTAAGTGCATTTAGTTTTAGTATTGAGGTTAGTTTGAATTTTTGGCGAGTGTTAATTGGTTTTAGATTTAAGGTTATTGTCTATTTGAAATAAGCATAAATGTAGATTATATTTGATTAAATTTTACAATTAATTTTGAAACCCGAATTCATGTACATAGTTATTTAAGAAATTTTTGCATATCGGTATAAGTTAATATAATAACATAACCTTGGTTGATGTCAACTTAATAATGTAAGTATTAGTTTAACATTGTACTGAACCCCTTTTTCTGTTGCTTGGGTTGTAACTCATCAACTTAGAAATTTCTAATTATTAATTATTATTCAAAAAAAAAAAAAAATTGTGCGTTTTTTTTTGCCCTCGTAGTTTGGGCATGACAATTTGATATAAATGTTATCATAATCTGTTTTCATATGTTATTTTGTTTCAATCGAATTTGATGTTATTCAATTTTATAAAATGCGATTATAATAAAATCGATGTTATTCGATAATAATAAATATTTATATATTATATATGTATGTATATATATATTTAAATATATATATATATATATATATATATATATATATATATATGTATATGTATATGTATATGTATATGTATATGTATATGTATATGTATATGTATATGTATATGTATATGTATATGTATATGTATATGTATATGTATATATGTAATATGTAAATATGTTATTAATAAATTTAAAATTATTTGATAAAAGATTTAAGAAATCTTTTTTTATAATAATGAATAATTTTGTAATTTTATAATTTAACTATTAAAATTTAATTAATAGTTTTAAATTATAAAATATATAAAGTATATGAAATTTAATTAAAAGTTGGTGGGGAACAATTTCAACAGAATATTGTAATTGGAAATAGGATTTTAGTTTTATAAAGAGAAACTTTTATCCAACCAAAAACAATACATGGAAAAAAAAACGTACAAAATGTTCCTCTAATTCTTTCTCTAAACTTGGAAACGTAAACTGAGACTTTTGCATTTGAATTCAAAATTGAAAACATAGCAAAACCAAAACATGTGTTTACATTGTGTATTATTTATGCTATTGTTTTGAGTTTTGGATTGACTAGTGTTGATCAGTTATAGGACGTCTACCAGAGGCTTGGGGGTTATGTGATTGTGATGTCATGATGATGTTTTAATCTCGATCTTTATAAACCCAACCATGGTTTGTGATGGAATGCTTTATGTATTGGATGTGAATACTGATTGTTATAGTTGAGATTTTTATTTATGAGACACTTGACTTAACCATTATTTTGGTCATCGATCAATTATCCTTGATTATTTTCTAGTCGCCATGATGGGACTAAGATGTGGATTTATTGTTGATGATGTCATGTTGTGACATGTTTGACTCAACCATTTTTTGAGTCTTCGATCAATATGATTGAGATATATTTTGGTTATTGAGAACCATTGGATACTTTTGATTATCAGTGATACTTCAGTTGCCAATAGAGAGTTGTTGTGTTCATGATTTTTTATGGATCTTTGCTCATGGAGATTTGATGCTTTTATGCATATTTGATGATTTTATGGATTATCTTTTGTAATTTTGAGATTTATGAACCCATGAGCATTAGGGTAGGATATCTGCATGTAGTGACGGGAAGTGGCTTGCAATGGGGGTCGGGGCCCTAAGAGGCTACTAGGGTAACTCATTGTAAGTTGGATTAATAAGTGATAACATTCACATCTAATACTAACTGAATGAACCTAAAAAGATAAGTGTTTTGTTCTTGCCCATGCCTTGAGCGCTTGTACAGGCTAGGATGGGAGTAGTGAGATGCATGGTTGTGACCTTGCATTCCATAGTATGCCTTGTCAGTATAAGAGGATACTAGTGGCGCATGAAATCAGTATGGACCCGTAGAGTTTAGCTAACTGCCAAGGTAACTTGTACATGATAATTGCGATGACACTTTTCCACTTGCATAGTAGGTTCCTACATGTCATTGTGTGCCTCTAGGATTAGATGTCAGATTTTGTGTTTGGAACCTTTGAGTTAGTATACTTTTAGGATTCCTGAACTTATAGAGATATGTGCTATGTGATTTTGATAGCTTGTTTGTGACTTGAGATTATCTCCTTAGCACGGTGGGAGTGGACCACTTAGGTACCACGCGGTTAGGTGGTAGTGTATTTTCCACTCTTATCATTTGAAATTCATTGAGACATCGTGACTGATGCGTCCTTCATGATGGTGGATATGTATCCTTTTTCATTGATGATTAGCATATGTTAGATGTTATCTTATGCTTTTATTTGCATGTTATATTACTTTCTACATATGATGTTGTATATGTTAGAAGTGACATTCCTACTATGTAAATACCGATGATCTCTTCGGTGATTTGGGATGTTATGCACGGAGGGATGGCTAGGATCCACGATGGTCTAATGATGCTATTGATAGTTGGGAGGAACCGTGCACTTAGTTTATTATGTTTGATTTTTTATGATGGATGTATATGTTCTCTATCATGTGTATCAGGCGTTTATGTCTACTTTGATGTATCATGAGTTGGAATAGGATGATGTACCTTATTGTACATATGTATATTCTTTGAGCTTTTCATACCCTATGACATGTACAGTGGATGATTGAGTATTTGAAATGTAATGTATAAACATTGGACTTATCATTAATAATTCATGTGGATATTGTACTAGATGGATTCTTGTATGTAATTCAATGTTAAGGGATCTTTAAAGAATGTAATCTGTTATGTATGTTATGTTTACTTTCAGATGGTCATTGCTATTGCTTCTGCTATTATGAATAAGTTATGTATGGTATTTACTTTCATGTAAAAAAAAAAAAAATGTTACCAAACTTAGTGAAACTCTAGGTTAATTCTTTGGATTCCTTGGCGGGGCATTACATTTAATTAAATAATTTCGTTTAATTATTTCAAAATTTTTTTCAAAACTAATCAACTCAAGTCAACCGTGGTTAAATCTGGTCAACTTTTGGTCAAACTTGATCTTTGCGTATGTGAATATGAGAAAATGTGAGTATGAATTCCAACAACAATTCGATGCAAATTCTCATTCAACCTTTCAAAATGAAGAAATGAGAGTCTCTTAAATAGACTTTCCTGAAATTCATCAATGGTTGAGATCGATTTCAATCAACGGTCAGGATTAAAGGTGAAGTTCAGTCATAAAAGGAGATTTTCAAATTAAACGGAGTTAATAGATTTAATTTGAGTAAAATAAAGAGTTAACTAATTCAATTTGAGTAGAAAAAGGAGTTAACTCATTTAACTCATTTTTTATCAATAATGAACTGGAAATTTCCCTTTTTGAACTGAAGAGAGATTTTGTTGAGATATTTAATTTAATAAAACGAGATATGCTCTCATAATTACTTTTTGTATTTAATTAAGTAATCTTTAATTAATTATAGACACTTTTCTTATTTAATTAAATAACTTCATTTAGTTAATTAGGAATGGCTTGTCATTTAATTAAATAACTTTGTTTAATTAATTAGAAGTAAGTACTCCATTTAATTAAATAATTTTGTTTAATTATTTAAAAATTCTTTTCAAAACTAGTCAACCATGGTTAAATCTGGTCAACTTTTGGTCAAACTTGATCTTTGCGTATGTGAATATGATCAAACGTGAGTATGAATTCCAGCAACAATTCGATGAAAATTCTCATTCAAACTTTCAAAATGAAGAGATGAAGGTCTCTTAAATAGACTTTCCTTGAATTCATCAACAGTTGAGATCGATTTCAATCAACGGTTAAGATTAAAGGTGAAGTTCAGTCATAAAGGGAGATTTCCAAATTAAAGGGAGTTAACAGATTTAATTTGAGTAAAATAAGGAGTTAACTGATTCAATTTGAGTAAAAAAAGGAGTTAACTAATTTAACTCATTTTTGATTAATAATGAATTGGAAATTTCTCTTTTTGAACTGAAGAGAGATTTTGTTGAGATATTTAATTTAATAAAATGAGATATGCTCTCATAATTACTTTTTCTATTTAATTAAATAATCTTTAATTAATTAGAGACACTTTTCTTATTTAATTAAATAACTTCATTTAATTAATTAGGAATGGCTTCTCATTTAATTAAATAACTTTGTTTAATTAATTAGAAGTAAATACTCTATTTAATTAAATAATTTCGTTTGATTATTTCAAAATTCTTTTCGAAAATAGTCAACTCAAGTCAACCGTGGTTCAATGTGGTCAACTTTTGGTCAAACTTGATCTTCGCGTATGTGAATATGAGAAAATGTGAGTATGAATTCCAGCAACAATTCGATGCAAATTCTCATTCAACCTTTCAAAATGAAGAAATGAGGGTCTCTTAAATAGACTTTCCTAGAATTCATCAATGGTTGAGATCGATTTCAATCAACGGTCAGGATTAAAGGTGAACTTCAATCATCAAGGGAGATTTCCAAATTAAAGGGAGTTAACAGATTTAATTTGAGTAAAATAAGTAGTTAACTGATTCAATTTGAGTAGAAAAAGGAGTAAACTCATTTAACTCATTTTTGATCAATAGTGAACTGAAAATTTCCCTTTTTGAACTGAAGAAAGATTTTGTTGAGATATTTAATTTAATAAAATGAGATATGCTCTCATAACTACTTTTTCTATTTAAGTAAATAATCTTTAATTAATTAGAGACACTTTTCTTATTTAATTAAATAACTTCATTTAATTAATTAGGAATGGCTTCTCATTTAATTAACTAACTTTGTTTAATTAACTAGAAGTAAGTACTCCATTAAATTAAATAATTTCATTTAATTATTTCAAAATTCTTTTTGAAACTAGTCAACTCAAGTCAACCTTGGTTAAATTTGGTCAACTTTTGGTCAAACTTGATCTTTGCGTATGTGAATATGAGAAAACGTGAGTATGAATTCCAGCAACAATTCGATGCAAATTCTCATTCAACCTTTCAAAATGAAGAGATGATGGTATTTTAAATAGAGTTTCCTAAAATTCATCAACGGTTCAGATTGATTTCAATCAACGGATACGATTAAAGGTGAAGTTCAGTAATAAAGGGAGATTTCCAAATTAAAGGGGGTTAAAAAATTTAATTTGAGTAAAATAAGGAGTTAACTGATTCAATTTGAGTACAAAAAGGAGTTAACTGATTTAACTCATTTTTGATCAATAGTGAACTGGAAATTTCTCTTTTTGAACTAAAGAGAGATTTTGTTGAGATATTTAATTTAATAAAATGAGATATGCTCTCATAATTACTTTTTCTATTTAACTAAATAATCTTTAATTAATTAGAAACACTTTTCTTATTCAATTAAATAACTTCATTTAATTAATAAGGAATGACTTCTCATTTAATTAAATAACTTTGTTTAATTAACTAGAAGTAAGTAATCCATTTAATTAGATAATTTCGTTTAATTATTTTAAAATTCTTTTCGAAACTAGTCAACTCAAGTCAACCGTGGTTAAATCTGGTCAACTTTTGGTCAAAGTTGATCTTTGCGTATGTGAATATGAGCAAACGTGAGTATGAATTCCAACAACAATTCGATGCAAATTCTCATTCAACCTTTCAAAATGAAGAGATGAGGGTTTCTTAAATAGACTTTCCTGAAATTCATCAACGGTTGAGATAAATTTCAATCAACGGTCAGGATTAAAGGTGAAGTTCAGTCATAAAGAGAGATTTCCAAATTAAAGGGAGTTCACAAATTTAATTTGAGTAAAATAAGTAGTTAACTTATTCAATTTAAGTAGAAAAAGGAGTTAATTGATTTAACTCATTTTTTATCAATAGTGAACTGGAAATTTCTCTTTTTGAACTGAAGAGAGATTTTGTTGAGATATTTAATTTAATAAAATGAGAAATTCTCTCATAATTACTTTTTCTATTTAACTAAACAATTTTTAATTAATTAGAGACACTTTTCTTATTTAATTAAATAACTTCATTTAATTAATTAGAAATGGGTTCTCATTTAATTAAATTTGTTTAATTAATTAGAAGTAAGTACTCCATTTAATTAAATAATTTCGTTTAATTATTTCAAAATTCTTTTCGAAACTAGTCAACTCAAGTCAACCGTGGTTAAATCTGGTCAACTTTTGGTCAGACTTGATCTTTGCGTATGTGAATATGAGCAAATGTGAGTATGAATTCCAGCAACAATTCGATGCAAATTCTCATTCAACCTTTCAAAATGAAGAGATGAGGGTTTATTAAATAGACTTTCCTGGAATTCATCAACGGTTGAGATCGATTTCAATCAACGGTCAGGATTAAAGGTGAAGTTCAGTCATAAAGGGAGATTTTTAAATTAAAGGGAGTTCACAGATTTAATTTGAGTAAAATAAGGAGTTAACTGATTCAATTTGAGTAGAAAAAGGAGTTAACTGATTTACCTCATTTTTTATCAATAGTGAACTAAATTTCCCTTTTTGAATTGAAGAGAGATTTTGTTGAGATATTTAATTTAATAAAATGAGATAGGCTCTCATAATTACTTTTTCTATTTAACTAAATAATCTTTAATTAATTAGAGACACTTTTCTTATTCAATTAAATAACTTAATTTAATTAACTAGGAATATCTTTTCATTTAATTAAATAACTTTGTTTAATTAATTAGAAGTAAGTACTCCATTTAATTAAATAATTTTGTTTAATTATTTCAAAATTCTTTTGGAACTAGTCAACTCAAGTCAATCGTAGTTAAATCTGGTCAACTTTTGGTCAAACTTGATCTTTGCGTATGTGAATATGAGCAAACGTGAGTATGAATTCCAGCAACAATTCGATGCAAATTCTCATTCAACTTTTCAAAATGAAGAGATGAGGGTCTATTAATTAGACTTTCCTGGAATTCATCAACAGTTGAAATCGATTTCAATCAACGGTCAGGATTAAAGGTGAAGTTCAGTCATAAAAGGAGATTTCCAAATTAAAGGGAGTTCTCAGATTTAATTTGAGTAAAATAAGGAGTTAACTGATTCAATTTGAGAAGAACAAGGAGTTAACTGATTTAACTCATTTTTTATCAATAGTGAACTGGAAATTTCCCTTTTTGAACTGAAGAGAGATTTTGTTGAGATATTTAATTTAATAAAATGAGATATTCTCTCATAATTACTTTTTCTAATTAACTAAATAATCTTTAATTAATTAGAGACACTTTTCTTATTTAATTAAATAACTTCATTTAATTAATTAGGAATGGCTTCTCATTTAATTAAATAACTTTGTTTAATTAATTAGAAGTATGTACTCCATTTAATTAAATAATTTCGTTTAATTATTTCAAAATTCTTTTCAAAACTAGTTAACTCAAGTTAACCGTGGTTAAATCTGGTCAACTTTTGGTCAAACTTGATCTTTGCGTATGTGAATATGAGCAAATGTGAGTATGAATTCCAGCAACAATTCGATGCAAATTCTCATTCAACCTTTCAAAATGAAGAGATGAGGGTCTCTTAAATAGACTTTCCTGGAATTCATCAACGGTTGAGATCGATTTCAATCAACGGTCAAGATTAAAGGTGAAGTTCAGTCATAAATGGAGATTTGCAAATTAAAAGGAGTTAACAGATTTAATTTGAGTAAAATAAGGAGTTAATCGATTCAAATTGAGTAGAAAAAGGATTTAATTGATTTAACTCATTTTTTATCAATAGTGAATTGGAAATTTTCTTTTTTGAACTGAAGCGAGATTTTGTTGAGATATTTAATTTAATAAAATGAGATATGCTCTCATAATTACTTTTTGTATTTAATTAAATAATATTTAATTAATTAGAGACACTTTTCTTATTTAATTAAATAATTTCATTTAAATAATTAGGAATGGCTTCTCATTTAATTAAATAACTTTGTGTAATTACTTAGAAGTAAGTACTTCATTTAATTAAATAATTTCATTTAATTATTTTAAATTTTTTTTCGAAACTAGTCAACTCATGTCAACCATGGTTAAATCTAGTCAACTTTTGGTCAAACTTGATCTTTGCATATGTGAATATGAGCAAATGTGAGTATGAATTCTAACAACAATTCGATGCAAATTCTCATTCAACCTTTCAAAATGAAGAAATGAGGGTCTCTTAAATAGACTTTTCTGGAATTCATCAACGGTTGAGATCGATTTCAATCAATGGTCAGTTTTAAAGGTGAAGTTCAGTCATAAAGGGAGATTTCCAAATTAAAGGGAGTTAACAGAGTTAATTTGAGTAAAATAAAGAGTTAACTGATTCAATTTGAGTAGAAAAATGAGTTAACTCATTTTTTATCAATAGTGATCTGGAAATTTCTCTTTTTGAACTGAAGCGAGATTTTGTTGAGATATTTAATTTAATAAAATGAGATATGCTCTCATAATTACATTTTCTATTTAATTAAGTAATCTTTAATTAATTAGAGACACTTTTCTTAATTAATTAAATAACTTCATTTAATTAATTAGGAATGTTTTCTCATTTAATTAAATAACTTTGTTTAATTAATTAGAAGTAAGTACTCCATTTAATTAAATAATTTTATTTAATTATTCTAAAATTATGTTCGAAACTAGTCAACTCAAGTCAACTGTGGTTAAATCTGATCGACTTTTGGTCAAACTTGATCTTTGCGTATGTGAATATGAGTAAATGTGAGTATGAATTCCAGCAACAATTCAATGCAAATTCTCATTCAACCTTTCAAAATGAAGAGATAAGGGTCTCTTAAATAGGCTTTCCTTGAATTCATCAACAGTTGAGATCAATTTCAATCAACGGTCAGGATTAAAGGTGAAGTTCAGTCATAAAGAGAGATTTTCAAATTAAAGGGAGTTAACAGATTTAATTTGAGTAAAATAAGAAGTTAACTGATTCAATTTGAGTAGAAAAAGGAGTTAACTGATTTAACTCATTTTTTATCAATAGTGAACTGGAAATTTCCCTTTTTGAACTGAAGAGAGATTTTGTTGAGATATTTGATTTAATAAAATGAGATATGCTCTCATAATTACTTTTTCTATTTAATTAAATAATCTTTAAATAATTAGAGACACTTTTCTTATTTAATTAAATAACTTCATTTAATTAATTAGGAGTGACTTCTCATTTAATTAAATAACTTTGTTTAATTAATTAGAAGTAAGTACTTCATTTAATTAAATAATTTCGTTTAATTATTTTAAAATTATTTTCGAAACTAGTCAACTCAAGTCAACCATGGTTTAATCTGGTCAACTTTTGGTCAAACTTGATCTTTGCGTATATGAATATGAGCAAATGTGAGTATGAATTCCAGCAACAATTCAATGCAAATTCTCATTCAACTTTTCAAAATGAAGAGATGAGGGTCTCTTAAATAGACTTTCTTGGAATTCATCAACGATTGAGATCAATTTGAATCAACAGTCAGGATTAAAGGTGAAGTTCAGTCATAAAGGGAGATTTAAAAATTAAAGGGAGTTAACAGATTTAATTTGAGTGAAATAAGGAGTTAACTGATTCAATTTGAGTAGAAAAAGGAGTTAACTGATTTAACTCATTTTTGATCAATAGTGCACTGGAAATTTCCCTTTCTGAATTGAAGAGAGATTTTGTTGAGATATTTAATTTAATAAAATGAGATATGTGCTCATTATTACTTTTTCTATTTAATTAAATAATCTTTAAATAATTAGAGACACTTTTCTTATTTATATTAAATAACTTCATTTAATTAATTAGGAATGGCTTCTCATTTAATTAAATAACTTTGTTTAATTAATTAGAAGTAAGTACTCCATTTAATTAAATAATTTTGTTTAATTATTTCAAAATTCTTTTCGAAACCAGTCAACTCAATTCAACCGTGGTTAAATTTGGTCAACCTTTGGTCAAACTTGATCTTTGCGTATGTGAATATGAGCAAATGTGAGTATGAACTCCTGCAACTATTCGATGCAAATTCTCATTCAACCTTTCAAAATGAAGAGATGAGGGTCTCTTAAATACACTTTCCTAAAATTCATCAATGGTTGAGATCGATTTCAATCAACGGTTAGGATTAAAGGTGAAGTTCAGTCATAAAGGGAGATTTCCAAATTAAAGGGAGTTAACATATTTAATTTGAGTAAAATAAGGAGTTAACTGATTCAATTTGAGTAGAAAAAGGAGTTAACTGATTTAACTCATTTTTGATCAATAGTGAACCGAAAATTTCCCTTTTTGAATTGAAGAGAGACTTTGTTAAGATATTTAATTTAATAAAACGAGATATGCTCTCATAATTACTTTTTCTATTTAATTAAATAATCTTTAATTAATTAGAGACACTTTGCTTATTTAATTAGGAATGGCTTCTCATTTAATTAAATAATTTTGTTTAATTAATTAGAAGTAAGTACTCCATTTAATTAAATTATTTAGTTTAATTATTTCAAAATTCTTTTCAAAACTAGTCAACTCAAGTCAACCGTGGTTAAATCTGGTCAACTTTTGGTCAAACTTGATCTTTGCGTAGGTGAATATGAGAAAATGTGAGTATGAATTCTAGCAACAATTCGATGCAAATTCTCATTTAACCTTTCAAAATGAAGAGATGAGGGTCTCTTAAATAGACTTTCTTGGAATTTATCAACGGTTGAGATCGATTTCATTCAATGGTCAGGATTAAAGGTGAAGTTCAGTCACAAAGGGAGATTTCCTGTAGTGCCTACCCTCGTTCACATCTTTTCTGGACATTGTTATTATTATCAGACTTTGATAGACTAGTTTTATGTTGATGAATTAGTGGTACTGTTTTGACACTATCAGACATTATATTATGGATTCAGTGTTTATATGATGAGATCATTTAGATTTTACATTTCATGCATACATGATGATCATTATACTATTTTTAATTATTATTGATGATTAGATGGATGGTAATTATCTTATTTGTTTTATTATGGATACTTACCCCTTACTTGCATGTGTATGGTGTTCGTGTTTTCATATTGTATGGCATTTTTGATGTGGTTAAGAAAGGGATTCGTAGTTACCTGCTTAGTCAAGATCTACATGATGCACCACTTTTTGCCATTGTTTGTTTAGCTTATCATTATATATTGTATGTACATGCATGGTTTTTCTACAAGTTGCAGGTACCAAGTATTGACTTCCCTGAATTGCTAGGATGAGTGTACCCTATTAGACTATCTCAATGATAAGAGAAGGGAGATAAATTCTCAAGTCCAAATCTCAAACCCTTAGACCATTTGTCCTAGTGATTTAAGACAAGTATCAGAGTTGAGTACCCACCGAATATGTCGGATGACATATTTCATGATTTGTTCTATGATAGGTTTTCATATTTTATCTTGGAGGTCTATGGTGAATTTTCTATTAATTAAGTCTTAATAAATAGATTTAATTAATAAGTTAATTATTTTGGAGAAAATTAATAAAATATCATGATCTTTGATATTTTGAGTATAATTAATGAAATGAGAATTAATTGAGAGAAAAGAATTAAATAAAAGAAAATTAGAAATTAAAAATTATTAATAATAATAAAATAATAATAAAGTAATAAATAAATAAAATAATAAAAGTTACAAAAATTAAAGTAAAAGTTATAAACATTTAAATAGAAATTATATAAAAAGTAAATTGAAGTTATAAGCTTGCATGGGAGTTAACGTACTTTTCTATTTCTCATGTGTCAACAACATGGGGGTTAGTGCATGAATTAAGCACATGATGTCTACAACCCTATGGCTCATCTTGAAGGTTGGAAAAGACCCATGCTTAGTTGGTGACACCTTCCAGTTGTTTCTAGAAACATTCTAGAGGTTTCCTGAGAGCTCTTTATATTCAAGCATCGTTAGAAGCTTAGACATAGCGTTTGGAATGCAATTGGAGCATTGGAGGATTCAAGAATTCTGAAGAAGAGAGCTTGCTCTGCGGGTTTTCTGAGGAAGAGCGAATTAGCATCAGAATCTGGGTAGATTCTTGTGATTTTACTTATACTATTTCCGTATCTTGCATTCCCTGTCTTCTTCGTGTCTTCCATATGTCTTCTGAGGAATTTCATATTTTTATTGTATGCATTCTCAATATGGGCAATTGAATTTATGTGGAAATCTTTATATGCATAGATCTAAAAGAAAACAGGGCTAGGGTTTAAATTCATAGCCAAACCCATTAGATTATTTATTGGATAAATTTGAAGATCAAAGATTTAAAGAAAAATTCTAAAAATTAGAATTTCTAAGTAAACTGTGAATCTGCATACACATATACTTATATATCATTATATACATATATATGTATGTGCTGTGATGGTGATAAACTCTGCGGGTATATATATATATATATATATATATATATATATATATATATATATATATATATATATATATATATATATATATATATATACACATATATATACACATATATATATATATACACACATATATATATATATATATATATACACATATATATTTAAATAAATATATATACCCATATATATATACATACATATATATATATATATATACATATCTATATATTTATTTATATAATAATCGAATGTCAAATCGCGATAGAGTTTCATCTTAATAGTATTTCATATCGCATGGGAACATTTTTATTAAAAATGTTATTGAAAACCATGTTAAAAAATATATATATATGATGTTGGGCGGGTATTATATACCCTACCCCCCGCAGGCCTGCGAGATCACAGGGTACCTGCGACCGCAGTGTACCTACGATCCGTAGTGTACCTACGGTGCGGATGTATTGGGCCGCGTGATTTTAAAATCGCATTGCAATTTGAGTTTGGTTTTAAATTATATAAAATTTTATTTGCAACGTTATTTCATATGAGATTTGGATATGAATCTCGATTTTGTTGCAATTTCATTAATTATTAAATGTTATTATATATATATATTTATGTGTGTATGTATATATATATATATATATATATATATATATATATAAGAGTATATATGTATATAAGTATATATGTATATAAGTATATATGTATATATAATTAATTATAAATGAATATTATAAAGTTCAAAATTAATGGATCACTCTTTTAATGATTTAAAATATTGGTATTGAGCTTGTCAATTATGAAGAGATATTAATAATTAATTTAATTAAACTCAATTTAATTAAGATTAGTTATTAGAATATATAATCGAAGTTTTGATTCATTGAGAGTGTTAATTTTCAAACAATGTTATACAAACAAAATATTATTAGATCAATTAGAAAATTGAGTCTAATAGTTTTGGGGAGAAACTTTTATCTATCAAACAAATACATAGGTTAGGAAAAACGTGAAATTTTTCCACTTAATATAATTTGGAAAAATGTAAATTCAAACTTTTAAATTCAAATTTGAAAACTTAGCAAAATCAAAACATGTGTTTACATTGTGTATTCTTTATGCTATTGTTTTGGGTTTTGGGTTGACTAGTGTTGACCAATATAGGACGTCTACCAGAGGCTTGGGGGTTATGTGATTGTGATGTCATGATGATGTTTTAATCTCGACCTTTATAAACCCAACCATGGTTTGTGATGGAATTCTCTATGTATTGGAATTGATTACTGATTGTTATAGTTGAGATTCTTGTGTATGAGACTCTTGACTTAACCATTATTTTGGTCATCGATCAGTTATCCTTGATTATTTTCTAGTCACCATGATAGGACTGAGATGTGGATTTATTCTTGATGATGTTATGTTGTAACATGTTTGACTCAACCATTTTTGGAGTCTTTGATCAGTATGATTGAGATATATATTTTGGTTATTGAGAACCATTGGATATTTGATTATCAGTGATACTTCAGTTGCCAATAGAGAGCTGTTGTGTTCATGATTTTCTATGGATGTTTGCTCATGGAGATTTGATGCTTTTATGCATATTTGATGATTTTATTATGGATTATCTTTTGTGATTTTGGGATTTATGATTCCATGAGCATTAGGGTAGGATATCTGCATGTAGTGACGGGAAGTGGCTTGTAATGGGGGCCGGGGCCCTAAGAGGCTGCCAGGGTAACTCATTGTAAGTTGGATTAATAAGTGATAACATTCACACCTAATACTAACAAAATGAACCTAAAAAGATAAGAGTTTTTTTCTCGCCCATGCCTTGAGTGCTTGTACAGGCCAGGATGGGAGTAGTAAGACCCATGGTTGCGACCTTGCATTCCGTAGTATGCTTCGTCAATATGAGAAGATACTAGTGGCCGCATGAAATCAGTATGGACCCGTGGAGTTTAGCTAACTGCCAGGGTAACTTGTACGTGATAAATGTGATGACACTTTCCCGCTCGCATAGTAGGTTCGTACATGTCATTGTGTGCCTCTGGGATTAGATGACAAATTTTGTGTTTGGAACCTTTGAGTTATTATACTTTTAGGATTCTTGGACTTACAGAGATTTGTGCTATGTGATTTTGATAGCCTATTTGGGACTTGAGATTATCTCCTCAGCGCGGTGGGAGTGGACCACTTTGGTACCATGCGGTCGGGTGGTAGTGTATTTTCCACTCTTATCATTTTGAGATTCATTGAGACATCATGGTTGATGCGTCCTTCATGATGGTGGATATGTATCCTTTTTAATTGATGATTAGCATATGTTAGATGATGCTATCTTATGCTTTTATTTGCATGTTATATTACTTCTACATATGATGTTGTATTTAATAGGAGTGACATTCCTACTATGTTAATATTGATGATCTCTTTCGTGATTTGGAATGTTACGCATGGAGGGATGGCTAGGATCCACAATGGTCTAATGATACTATTAATGGTTGGGAGGAACTGTGCACTTAGTTTATTATGTTTGATCTTTATGATGGATGTATATGTTCTCTATGATGCTCTATCATATGATTATCTCTACTTTGATGTATCATAGATTAGAATAGGATGATGTACCTTATTCTACATATGTATATTCTTTGAGCTTATCATACCCTATGACATGTACAGTGGATGATTGAGTATTTGAAATGTAATGTATAAATATTGGACTTATCATTTCATTAGGATGTTGTACTAGATAGATTTTTGTATGTAATTCAATGTTAAGAGATTTTAAAGAATGTAATCTTTTATGTATGTTATGTTTACTTTCAGATGGACATTGCTATTGCTTCTGTTAATCTGCATAAGTTATATGTGATGTATACTGTCATGAAAACAAAAAAAAATTATTTCTAAACTTAGTAAAATTTTAGGTTAATTCTTTGGATCCTTTGGCGGGGCATTACATTTCCAAATTAAAGGGAGTTAACAGATTTAATTTTAATAAAACAAGGAGTTAACTGATTCAATTTGAGTAGAAAAAGGAGTTAATTGATTTAACTCATTTTTGTTCAATAGTGAACTGGAAATTTCCCTTTTTGAACTGAAGAGAAATTTTGTTGAGATATTTAAGTTAATAAAATGAGATATGCTCTCATAATTACTTTTTCTATTTAATTAAATAATCTTTAATTAATTAGAGACACTTTTTTTATTTAATTAGGAATGGCTTCTCATTCAATTAAAGAACTTTATTTAATTAATTAGAAGTAAGTAGTCCATTTAATTAAATAATTTTGTTTAATTATTTCAAAATTCTATTCGAAACTAGTCAACTCAAGTCAATCGTGGTTAAATCTGGTCAACTTTTAGTCAAACTTGATCTTTGTGTATGTGAATATGAGCAAATGTGAGTATGAATTCCAACAACAATTCGATGCAAATTCTCATTCAACCTTTCAAAATGAAGAGATGAGGGTCTCTTAAATAGACTTTCCTAGAATTCATCAATGGTTGAAATCAATTTCAATCAACGGTCAGGATTAAAGGTGAAGATCAGTCATAAAGGGAGATTTCCAAATTAAAGGGAGTTAACAGATTTAATTTGAGTAAAATAAGGAGTTAACTGATTCAATTTGAGTAGAAAAAAGAGTTAACTGATTTAACTCATTTTTTATCAATAGTGAACTAGAAATTTCCCTTTTTGAATTGAATAGAGACTTTGTTGAGATATTTAATTTAATAAAATGAGATATGCTTTCATAATTAATTTTTCTATTTAATTAAAGAATCTTTAATTAATTAGAGACACTTTTCTTATTTAAGTAAATAACTTCATTTAATTAATTAGGAATGGCTTCTCATTTAATTAAATAATTTTGTTTAATTAATTAGAAGTAAGTACTCCATTTAATTAAATAATTTCGTTTAATTATTTTAAAATTCTTTTCGAAACTAGTCAATTCAAGTCAACCGTGGTTAAATCTGGTCAACTTTTGGTCAAACTTGATCTTTGCGTATGTGAATATGAAAAAATGTGAGTATGAATTCCAGCAACAATTTGATGCAAATTCTCATTCAACTTTTCAAAATGAAGAGATAAGGGTCTCTTAAATAGACTTTCCTAAAATTCATCAACGGTTGATATCGATTTGAATCAACGGTCACGATTAAAGGTGAAGTTCAGTCATAAAGGAAGATTTCGAAATTAAAGGGAGTTAACAGATTTAATTTGAGTAAAATAAGGAGTTAACTGATTCAATTTGAGTAGAGAAAGGAGTTAAATCATTTAACTCATTTTTTAACAATAGTGAACTGAAAATTTCCCTTTTTGAACTGAAGAGAGATTTTGTTGAGATATTTAATTTAATAAAATAAGATATGCTCTCATAATTACTTTTTCTTTTAATTAAATAATCTTTAATTAATTAGAGGCACTTTTCTTATTTAATTAAATAACTTCATTTAATTAATTAGGAATGGCTTCTCATTTAAATAAATAACTTTGTTTAATTAATTAGAAGTAAGTACACCATTTAATTAAATAATTTCATTTAATTATTTCAAATTTTTTTTTGAAACTAGTCAACTCAAGTCAACCGTGGTTAAATTTGATCAACTTTTGGTCAAACTTGATCTTTGCGTATGTGAATATAAGCAAATGTGAGTATGAATTCCAACAACAATTCGATGCAAATTCTCATTCAACCTTATAAAATGAAGAGATGAAGTTCTCTTAAATAGACTTTCCTTGAATTCATTAATGGTTCAGATCGATTTCAATCAACGGTTAGGATTAAAAGTGAAGTTCAGTCATAAAGAAAGATTTCCAAATTAAAGGGAGTTAACATATTTAATTTGAGTAAAATAACGATTTAACTCATTCAATTTGAGTAGAGAAAGGAGTTAACTCATTTAACTCATTTTTGATCAATAGTAAACTAGAAATTTCCCTTTTTGAATTGAATAGAGACTTTGTTGAGATATTTAATTTAATAAAATGAGATATGCTCTCATAATTACTTTTTCTATTTAATTAAATAATCTTTAATTAATTAGAGACACTTTTCTTATTTAATTAAAAAACTTCATTTAATTAATTAGGAATGGGTTCTCATTTAATTCAATAACTTTGTTTAATTAACTAGAAGTAAGTACTCCATTTAATTAAATAATTTTGTATAATTATTTCAAAATTCTTTTTGAAACTAGTCAACTCAACTCAATCGTGGTTAAATCTGGTCAACTTTTGGTCAAACTTGTTCTTTGCGTATGTGAATATGAGCAAATGTGAGTATGAATTCCAGCAACAATTCAATGCAAATTCTCATTCAACCTTTCAAAATGAAGAGATGACGGTCTCTTAAATAGACTTTCTTGGAATTCATCAACGATTCAGATCGATTTTAATCAACGGTTAGGATTAAAGGTGAAGTTCAGTCATAAAGAGAGATTTCAAAATTAAAAAGAGTTAATAGATTTAATTTGAGTAAAATAAGGAGTTAACTGATTCAATTTGAGTAGAAAAAGGAGTTAACTCATTTAACTCATTTTTTATCAATAGTGACCTGAAAATTTCCCTTTTTGTACTGAAGAGAGATTTTGTTGAGATATTTAATTTAATAAAATGAGATATGTGCTCATAATTACTTTTTCTATTTAATTAAATAATCTTTAATTAATTAGAGACACTTTTCTTATTTAATTACATAGCTTCATTTAATTAATTAGGAATAGCTTCTCATTTAATTAAATAACTTTGTTTAATTAATTAGAAGTAAGTACTCCAATTAATTAAATAATTTTGTTTAATTATATCAAAAAAAAATTGAAACTAGTCAACTCAAGTCAACCGTGGTTAAATCTAATCAACTTTTGGTCAAACTTGATCTTTGCATATGTGAATATGAGCAAATGTAAGTATGAATTTCAGTAACAATTCGATGCAAATTCTCATTCAACATTTCAAAATGAAGAGATGACGGTCTCTTAAATAGACTTTCGTGGAATTCATCAACGGTTCAGATCGATTTCAATCAATGGTCAGGATTAAAGGTGAAGTTCAGTCATAAAGAGAGATTTCCAAATTAAAAGGAGTTAACAGATTTAATTTCAGTAAAATAAGGAGTTAACTGATTCAATATGAGTAGAAAAAAGAGTTAACTGATTTAACTCATTTTTGATCAATAGTGAACTGGAAATTTCCCTTTTTGAATTGAAGAGAGATTTTGTTGAGATATTTAATTTAATAAAATGAGATATGCTCTCATAATTACTTTTTCTATTTAATTAAATAATCTTTAATTAATTAGAGACACTTTTCTTATTTAATTAAATAACTTCATTTAATTACTTAGGTTTGGCTTCTCATTTGATTAAATAACTTTGTTTAATTAATTAAAAGTAAGTACTCCATTTAATTAAATAATCTCGTTTAATTATTTCAAAAAAAATTTTGAAACTAGTCAACTCATGTCAACCGTGTTTAAATCTGGTCTACTTTTGGTCAAACTTGATCTTCGCGTATGTGAATATGAGCAAATGTGAGTATGAATTCTAGCAACAATTTGATGCAAATTCTCATTCAACCTTTCAAAATGAAGAGATGAGGGTCTCTTAAATAGACTTTCCTAGAATCCATCAACGGTTGAGATCTATTTCAATCAACGGTCAGGATTAAAAGTGAACTTCAATTCTAAAGGGAGATTTCCAAATTAAAGGGAGTTAACAGATTTAATTTCAGTAAAATAAGGAGTTAACTGATTCAATTTGAGTAGAAAAAGGAGTGAACTGATTTAACTCATGTTTGATCAATAGTGAACTGGAAATTTCCCTTTTTGAACTGAAGAGAGATTTTGTTGAGATATTTAATTTAATAAAATGAGATATGCTCTCATAATTACTTTTTCTATTTAATTAAATAATCTTTAATTAATTAGAGACACTTTTCTTATTTAATTAAATAACTTCATTTAATTAATTAGGAATGGCTTCTCATTTAATTAAATAACTTTGTTTAATTAATTAGAAGTAAGTACTCCATTTAATTAAATAATTTAATTTAATTATTTCAAAAAAAAATTCGAAACTAGTCAACTCAAGTCAATCGTGGTTAAATCAGGTCAACTTTTGGTCAAACTTGATTTTTGCGTATGTGAATATGAGCAAATGTGAGTATGAATTCTAGCAACAATTTGATGCAAATTCTCATTCAACCTTTCAAACTGAAGGGATGAGGGTCTCTTAAATAGACTTTCCTGGATTTCATCAACGGTTGAGATCGATTACAATCAACGGTCAAGATTAAAGGTAAAGTTCAGTCATCAAGTGAGATTTCCAAATTAAAAAGAGTTAACAGATTTAATTTGAGTAAAATAAGGAGTTAACTGATTCAATTTGAGTAGAAGAACAAGTTAACTGATTTAATTCATTTTTTTATCAATAGTGAACTGGAAATTTGCCTTTTGGAACTGAAGAGAGATTTTGTTGAGATATTTAATTTAATTAAATGAGATATGCTCTCATAATTACTTTTTCTATTTAATTAAATAGTCTTTAATTAATTAGAGACACTTTTCTTGTTTAATTAAATAACTTCATTTAATTAATTAGGAATGGCTTCTCATTTAATTAAATAATTTTATTTAATTAATTAGAAGTAAGTACTCCATTTAATTAAATAATTTCGTTTAATTATTTCAAAATTCTTTTCGAAACTAGTCAACTCAAGTCAATTGTGGTTAAATCTAGTCAACTTTTGATAAAACTTGATCTTTGCATATGTGAATATGAGCAAATGTGAGTATGAATTCCAACAACAATTCGATGCAAATTCTCATTCAACCTTTCAAAATGAAGAGATGAGGGTCTCTTAAATAGAATTTCTTGGAATTCATCAATGATTGAGATCGATTGCAATCAACGGTCAGGATTAAAGGTGAAGTTCAGTCGTAAAGGGAGATTTTCAAATTAAAGGGAGTTAACAGATTTAATTTGAGGAAAATAAGGAGCTAACTGATTCAATTTGAGTAGAAAAAGGAGTTAACTGATTTAACTCATTTTTGATCTATAGTGAACTGAAAAGTTCCCTTTTTGAATTGAAGAGAGATTTTGTTGAGATATTTAATTTAATAAAATGAGATATGCTCTCATAATTACTTTTTCTATTTAATTAAATAATCTTTAATTAATTAGAGACGCTTTTCTTGTTTAATTAAATAAGTTCATTTAATTAGTTAGGAATGGCTTCTCATTTAATTAAATAACTTTGTTTAATTAATTAGAAGTAAGTACTCCATTTAATTAAATAATTTTGTTTAATTATTTCAAAATTTTTTTTGAAACTAGTCAACTCAAGTCAACTATGGTTAAATCTGGTCAACTTTTGGTCAAACCTAATCTTTGCGTATGTGAATATGAGCAAATGTGAGTATGAATTCCAGCAACAATTCGATGCAAATTCTCATTCAACCTTTCAAAATGAAGAGATGAGGGTCTCTTAAATAGACTTTCCTGGAATTCATCAACGGTTGAGATCGATTTCAATCAACGGTCAGGATTAAAGGTGAAGTTCAGTCATAAAGGGGGATTTCGAAAATAAAGGGAGTTAATAGATTTAATTTGAGTAAAATAAGGAGTTAACTGATTCAATTTGAGTAGAAAAAGGAGTTAACTGGTTTAACTTATTTTTGATCAATAGTGAACAGGAAATTTCCCTTTTTGAATTGAAGAGAGATTTTGTTGAGATATTTAATTTAATAAAATGAGATATGCTCTCATAATTACTTTTTCTATTTAATTAAATAATTTTTAATTAATTAGAGACACTTTTCTTATTTAATTAAATAACTTCATTTAATTAATTCGGAATAGTTTAGTGCCTACCCTCGTTCACATCTTTTCTAGACTTATTGTTGCTATTATTATCAGACTTTGATGGACTAGTTTTATGTTGATGGTTTAGTGGTGTTGTTTTGACACTATTAGATATTATGATAGGGATTAAGTTGATATATGATGAGATCATTTAGACTTTGCATTTCATGTATGTATGATGATCATTACATTATTTTCAGTTATTAACGATGATTAGTTAGATGGTTTATTATCTCATATGTTTTATTATGGTTACTTACCCCATACTTGCATGTGTATGGTGTGCGTGTTTTCTTATTGTATGACATTTTTGATGTGGTTAAGGAAGGGAGTCGTAGTCACCTGCTTAGTCAGGATTTACACGATGCACCACTTCTTGCCATTGTCTGTTTAGCTTAGCATTATATATATTGTATGTATATGCATGGTTTTTTTGCAGGTTGCAGGTACCGGGTATCGACTTCCCTGAATTGCTAGAATGAGCGTAACCTATTATACTATCTCAATGATAAGAGAAGGGAGATAAATTTTCAAGTCCA
The DNA here is from genome assembly GCA_028749045.1 of Cupressus sempervirens. NCBI lineage: Eukaryota > Viridiplantae > Streptophyta > Pinopsida > Cupressales > Cupressaceae > Cupressus > Cupressus sempervirens. The sequence goes on along the minus strand of CM053784.1, from coordinate 612,504,041 downwards.
AATCCCAAACCTAAAAAAAAAAAACCATTTGTCCTAGTGAGTTAGGACAAGTATTAGAGTTGAATACCCACCGAATGTGTCAGATGACATATTTCGTGATTTTTAACCCTTTAGATTGATTTTGTATGATTGTTCTATGATGGGTTTTCATATTTTATCTTGGAGGTCTATGGTGAATTTTCCATTAACTAAGTCTTAAATAGATTTAATTAATAAATTATTTATTTGAGAAAATTAATAAAATATCATGATCTTTGATATTTTTATTGTGATTAATTAAATGTGAATTATTGAGGAAAGGAATTAAATAAAAGAAAACAGAAATTAAAATTAATAATAATTATAAAATAATAATAAATTAATAAATAAAATAATAATAATAAAAGTTATAAAAATTAAAATGAAAATTATAAAATTTAAATAGAAAATATTGGAGTTATAAGCTTGCATGGGAATTAACATGTGTCAACAACATGGAGGTTAGTGCATCAATTAAGCACAAGGTGTCTACAACTCTATGACTCACCAAAAAGGTGGAAAAAGACCCATGCTTAGTTGGTGACACCTTTCAGCGGTTTCAAGAAGCATTCCAAAGGTTTCTTGAGAGCTCTTTATATTCAGGCATTCATAAAAGCTTAGGGAGAGAGGGTGGAGAGCAATTGGAGCATTAGAAGACTCAAGAACTTTGAAGAAGGCAACTTGCTCTACGGGTTTTCTGAGGAAAAGCGAATTAGCATCAGAATCTGAGTAGATTCTTGTGATTTTTCTTATGCTATTTCCGCATCATGTATTCCTGTCTTCTTCATGTCTTCCATATGTCTTGTGAGGAATTTCATATTTTTATTGTATGCATTTTCAATTTGGGCAATTAAATTTATTTGAAAATTTTATATGCATGGATTTAAAAAAAGAAGAAGAGAAAACGGGGCTAGGGTTAATTCATAGCCAAACCCATTAGATGAATTATTGGATAAATTTTAGATCAAAGTTTATAGGAAATTTTTGAAAATTAAAATTTCTAAATAAACCGTGTATATACATGTTTATATTTTTTAATCTGCATACACACACACACACACACACACATATATATATATATATATATATATATATATATATATATATATATATATATATATATATATATATATATATATATGCAATTATATATATAAATATGTATTCATGATTATATGATGTGATTTTTTTTTAATTCTGCAAGTATATATATATATATATATATATATATATATAATGTAGATATTTAATAAAAAAAAATGAATATCATTAATCAAAAATATTTTTTTGAAAAACGTTGAACTTTATTTAAAAATTGAATCGCATACTCGCGAATAGAAAACGCATAAGCGATTTTTTTTATAAAAAAAAGAAATTTAATGCAAATTGAGGTGGGCGGGGGGGTCGAGCTCGTACCCCCACCCCACTACGTATATGTGGCAGAGGCCGACATCACTGCTGTCGCAAGCTCTGCGACACTATCACAGGCCTGCGATAGCAGGACCGTACGGTACCTCCTCTGTGCAGTGATATAGATATATATGAATTGACTTCCAAGGTTGTGACGCAATTTTGTGATTTGCGATTTGCGAACTACAGTTTGATTATTATATTTTGTTTTATAAAATGTCATTTCTTATATGTGTATATATATATATATATATATATATATATATACAAGTATATATATATATTATTAACTATAAATGATTATTATAAAATTCTCAATTAATGGATCACTCTTTTAATGATTAAAATATTGCTATTAAGCTTGTCAATTATGAAGAGATATTAACAATTAATTTAATTAAACTTTTTTTTTTTAAGATTAATTATTAGAATATATATAATCAAAGTTTTTTTGATTCATTGAGAATGTCAATTTTCAAACAATGTCATATAAATCAATTAGAAAATTGAGTCTAATGGAGAAACTTTTATCTATTAAACGAATACTTGGGTTAGAAAAAACGTGAAATTTCTCCACTTGATATAATTTGGGAAAACGTAAACTGAGACTTTTAAAATTCAAAAAAACTTAGCAAAACCAAAACATGTGTTTACATTGTGTATTCCTTATGCTATTGTTTTGGGTTGACTAGTGTTGACCAGTATAGGACGTCTACCAGAGGCTTGGGGGTTATGTGACTGTGATGCCATGATGATGTTGTAATCTCGATCTTATATCCCAACCATGGTTATGTGATGGAATTCTCTGTGTATTGGATGTGAATACTGATTGTTATAGTTGAGATTCTTATTTATGAGACACTTGACCTAACCATTATTTTTGGTCATCGATCAATTATCCTTGGTTATTTTATAGTCGCCATGATGGGACTGAAATGTGGATTTATCCTTGATGATGTCATGTTGTGACATGTTTGACTCAACCATTTTTGGAGTCTTCGATCAGTGTGTTTGAGATATATTTTGGTTATTGAGAACCATTGGATACTTTTGATTATCAGTGATGCTTCAGTTGCCAATAGAGAGTTGTTGTGGTCATGATTTTCTATGGATGTTTGTTCATGGAGATTTGATGCTTTTATGCATATTTGATGATTTTATTATGGATTATTTTTGTGATTTTGAGATTTATGATTCAATGAGCATTAGGGTAGGATATTTGCATGTACTGACGGGAAGTGGCTTGCAATGGGGGCCGGGGCCCTAAGAGGCTGTCAGGGTAACTCATTGTAAGTTGGATTAATAAGTGATAACATTCACACCCAATACTAACTAAATGAACCTAAAAAGATAAGAGTTTTGGTTCTCGCCCATGCCTTGAGTGCTTGTATAGGCTAGGATGGGAGTAGTGAGAACGCATGGTTGCGACCTTGCATTCCATAGTATGCCTTGTTAGTATGAGAGGATACTAGTGGCCGCATGAGATCAGTATGGACACGTGGAGTTTAGCTAGTTTCTAGGATAACTTGTATGTGATAAATGCGATGACACTTTCCCGCTTGCATAGTAGGTTCCTACATGTCATTGTGTGCCTCTGGGAAGTAGATGTTAGTTTCGTGATTGGAACCTTTGAGTTAGTATACTTTTAGGATTCCTGGACTATAGAGGTTTGTGCTATGTGTTATGGATAGCCTGTTTGGGGCTTGAGATTGTCTCCTCAGCACGGTGGGAGTGGACCACTTAGGTACCATGCAGTCAGGTGGTAGTGTATTTTCCACTCTTATCATTTGAGATTCATTGAGACATCAGGGCTAATGCGTCCTTCGTGATGGTGGATATGTATCCTTTCATTGATGATTAGCATATGTTAGATGATGTTATCTTATGCTTATATTTGCATGTTAGATTTCTTTCTACATATGATGTTATATATGTTAGGAGTGACATTCCTACTATGTTAAAACTGATGATCTCTTTGGTGATTTGGGATGTTACACATGGAGGGATGGCTAGGGCCCATGATGGTCTAATGATGCTATTAATGGTTGGGAGGAACCATGCACTTAGTTATGTTTGATCTTACGATGGATGTATATGTATTCTATGATGATGTATCATGTGTATCATGTGATTGTCTTTGATGTATCATGGATTAGAATAGGATGATGTACCTTATTTCATATATGTATATTCTTTTAAGCCTTCATACTCTGTGACATGTACAGTGGATGATTGAGCATTTGGAAATGTAATGTATGAAAATTGGACTTATCATTATTATTTCATGTGGATGTTGTACTAGATGGACTCATGTATGTTAGTTAATTTAGATGTAACTCAACGTTAAGGGATTCTTAAAGAATGAAATCAGTTATGTATGTTATGTTTACTTTTAGATGGACGTTGCTATTGCTTCTGTTATTATGTACACGTTATATGTGGTATTTACTTTCATGTTATTTTTAAAATTTAAAAAAAATGTTGCCAAACTTAGTGAAATTCTAGGTTAATTCTTTGGATCCCTTGGCAGGGCATTAAATTTGGTATCAGAGCCCGCATTTCTACATTGGGAGCTCTGGGTATTTTGGAACAACTAGAACTATGAACTATTAAGTGTATCTCTTCAACTTGAAACTAGGATGGTGTTTGGGACTAGTTCTTCTGTTAGAGGCTGAGGAAGAGGCCGTGGCCATGGCAGAGCTGTCAGTGCCCATGAGTCTGCCTATGAGGGATCGACTCGTGTAGAGAGTAGGGAAGAGCACTCTAATAGGGAGCAGGAAGAGAGCCGTAGAGAGGACCAAGCTGAGTCTGATGAGGTTAGTCTAAGACAGATGATGTAGACTATTCTAGAATGTTTACCTCCTATTCAAGACAAGGTTTGCGATCACTAATTTAGAGAATTTTGGGGCCACTTGGTGGACAATTGAGGAGAAGAAGTTGGGAATCGATATGAGCAGTGTCACGTGGGAACTATTCTTAAAGAGTTTCTGTGAACGATTCCTACTAGAGGAATGGAAACCACAAAGGGCAGATGAGTTTCATAATCTCAAGCAGTACACTTTTCCAGTGACCGAGTATGAGCGTAAGTTTTATGAGCTTATGCCTTTTTCAGGGTTCAATGAAAATTCAGCTCAGTTGACACAACACTTTATTAGGGGTTTGAATAACTGTATAATTGGAGGTGTCAAGGTATTTGAGCCAAAAACTCTCAAGGATGCAGTACATCGAGCAATCCTTGTTGAGCAAAGTGTCAACCTTGGTCAAGGTGGTTTTGTAGGAGCACCAGCAGCATTAGGATCTAAAGGCAACTTCAATTCAGGTGGTAACAAGAAGCCTTTCTTTTCTAAGGGGAAACGGTATCAGCAGCAGTCTTAGCAGCAGAAGGGATCAAATTCTCAGGCTCAAGGTGGTGACAAAGGTTCTACCTTTAAGAAAAATTGTAATGCTCAACGCAATAAAAAGAATCAGTCCAATCAGCTAGCTTAGAGTAGCTAGACTTTTGTAAAGTAGGAACAGTTGCCAGCAATCTAATGTACCACCTATGGGAAGAGGATCTGGCAGGAATACAGAATTTTTTTCATGTGGTCAGATTGGACATTATGCAGCTCATTGTCCACAGTGAGTACCTCAGTTTTTAGGACCTAGGCCTATAGCTTCAAAACCCATAGTTGGTGATGCAGGGAGAGCTCATAGAGTTTTTGCAGCAGTTGGTCAATGTCAGGCAGATCATCAGGGAACATTGGTTGAGACAACAGGTGTTATTCGAGGTATATATCTTTCACTATTGTTTGATTCAAGAGCTACAGATTCATTTATTTCACCATCTATAGTTTCTAAGTGTAAGCTGGATGCGGTGAAGCAAGATCATGGTTGGCAAGTGGAACTAGCCTCAGGGATTAAGGCCTCCACAGATTCTGTAGTTCATAAGTGTGGGCTTAGCTTAGGGAGCTTTGATACAGCAGTGGATCTTTGAGTCATACCCCTTGGTTCCTATGATGTGGTTCTAGGCATGGACTGGCTTGGATCTCAGAGAGCCAGTATAGATTGTAGGAAGAAGATTATTTTGTGCCAAGATGACCAAGGGAATGATGTGAAGATAGTTGGGATACCGAGGCCTATATCTCTGCGGATGATTTCTGCTATGCAATTGAAGCAAAGTTTCCGTAAGGGATGTCAGATATTCGTTGTTATGGTAAATTATCTTGATGAGGAAGATCCTGTGAGGAAGACTTTAGATCACCCGATTTTACAGGAGTACGCAGATGTCTTTCCAAGTGAGATTCCAGGCATGCCTCCAAAGAGGGACATTGATTTTAGCATTGATCTAATTCCTGGAGCAGAGCCTATCTCTAAAGCTCCTTATCATATGACTACTCAGGAACTGGGTGAGCTACATCTTCAGCTAGAGGAACTTCTGGCCAAAGGGAGCATTTGACCTAGTGTATCACCATGGGGAGCTCCAGTGCTCTTTGTGAAGAAGAAAGACAGTTCTTTGTGCCTTTGTATTGACTACAAACAGTTGAACAAGGTGACTATTAAGAACAGGTATCCTTTGCCTAGGATTGATGACTTATTTGATCAGATCAAGGGAGCTACAATATTCTCCAAGATTGACCTTAAGTCAGGATACCACTAGCTTCGTATTAAGGAAGCAAATATTCACAAGACCGCTTTTCAAACACGCATGGGCATTATGAGTTCACAGTGGTACCTTTTGGGTTGACTAATGCTCCATCAGTATTCATGAGTTTGATGAATGGTGTTTTTTGAGCATATCTTGACAAGTTTGTTCTCGTGTTTCTTGATGACATATTGATATTTTCTAAGACTCAGAAGGAGCATGAGGATCACCTGCGGTTGGTATTACAGTGTTTGAGAGGCAATCAGCTTTATGCCAATGCCGCTGAGTGTGAAATCTTCAAATCAAAGATTTAGTATTTAGGGCATGTTATCTCAGGTGATGGTATTTCGGTGGATCCTACAAAGATTCAGGCGATAATATATTGGCCTACCCCGACTAATGTGTCAGAGATTCATAGTTTCACGGGTTTAGCTGGTTATTATTGCAGATTTGTCCAGAACTTCTCTAGGATAGCACATCCTATCACTTCTCTTCAGAGGAAAGGTAAGAAGTTTGTGTGGATAAAGAAATGTGAGGAAGCATTTCAAAGGCTTAAGGAGCTTTTGACTAGTGCATCAATTTTAGCTGTACCTAAACTAGAAGGTGATTTCATGGTGTGTACAAATGCTTCTCTTGAAGGAATTGGAGCAGTGTTGATGTAGAATGGATAGGTGATTGCGTATGAATCACGCAAGCTCAAGGATCATGAGTTAAATTACCCTACACATGATCTTGAGTTAGCAGCAGTAGTTCATGCTTTGACAAGGTGGAGACATTTCTTGTTGGGGCACAAATTTGAGCTACATAGTGATCATCGTAGTCTTCAGTACATTTTTACTCAGCCTAATTTGAATGCTCACCAGAGATGATGGATGGAATTTTTATGCGAGTATGATTTTGAAGTTAAGTACATTCAGGGTAAGGAGAATGTGGTGGCAGATGCTTTGAGTCACAGAAGACATGTGGTAACATCGATGACTTGTACTGTGGATTTGAGGAGTCAGATTCTTCAGGCACTTCCTACGAGTTCCTGGTATCAGGAAGTGTGCAGAGAGATAGACTCAAGAAGACCCTTGGAAGGTAAGTTTGCAGGTTACGTTCGAGAATCAGATGGTCTTTTGAGACATTTGGGGAGGATTTATGTGCCATTACTGGATGAGCTTCGCACCTTGATTCTAGCAGAAGCCCATCGTACACCTTACTCAGCACATCCAGGTGTCAAGAAGATGCATGCTAATTTGCGACGTTTGTTCTTTTGGTCCAGAATGAAGTGAGATATTGCTGATTTTGTGGCTAGGTGTCCTGAGTGTCAACGAGTCAAGGCAAAACAACAGCACTCGGCAGGACTATTGCAGCCTAATCTCATTCCTTCTTGAAAATGGGATATCATCTCCATGGATTTTATAGTAGGATTACCTATGACAGTTTGACGTCATGATGCTATCATGGTTACCGTTGATCGGTTGACTAAGGTGGCACATTTTTCACCGATCAGGTCTTCCTACACAGTAGCTTCTGTAGAAAATGTCTTCATGCATGACATTGTGAGATTACATGGTATTCCTAGAAAGATCATTTCTAATAGGGATCCTGTATTCACATCTGCATTTTGGACATCATTGCAGCATGAGCTAGGAGCGTAGCTAAACTTCAGTTTGGCATATCATCCATAGACTGATGGTCAGATAGAGAGGGTGAATCAGGTTTTGGAGGATATGTTATGGATGTATGTGATGGATAGGTAGACACATTGGGAGGACTATCTCTACCTAGTGGAGTTTGCTTACAACAATGGGTATCATAGTTCTACTGGCATGGCACCTTTTCAGGCATTATATAGACATCCTTGTCGTACACCATTGAGTTGGGACAGCCTCGAGGATCGCATTCTATTGGGACTTGAGATGCCTCGTGATATGGAGCAACAGGTAGTGCGTATCCATGAGCATTTGACTACGGCACAGGATAGGCAGAAGAAGTATGCCGATGCTCATAGGATTGTTAAGAAGTTTGCTGTGGGTGATAAGGTTTTCTTGAGAGTGTGACCACGAAATAGTCTGATCCAGTACAGAAAGGGTTCTAAGCTAGCACCTCGCTTTGTGGGACCATTCGAGATTTTGGAGAGGATTGGCCCGGTTGCTTACCGTCTTGCTCTACTGCCCAGCCTAGCTCGCATTCATGATGTTTTCCATGTTTCAGTGCTTAGGTAGTATATTTATGATATTGTGCATGTTCTTGATTGGAATGCCTTGCAGGTAGAGGACGGGCAACTGGCTTTGGAGCCGGTTCGTATTCTGGAGCAGCGGGAGTTGACCCTCAGGGGTCGAACCATCGAGCAGGTAAGGGTCCAATGGGACCCTACTGATGATTCTTCAGCTATTTGGGAGGATGCAACTAGATTGAGGGAGTTATATCCCTATTTTTTTGTAGGCTTCCAGGAGTAAGCCTAATCCAAGGGGGGGTGGATGTAGTGCCTACCCTCGTTCACATCTTTATAGGACTTATTGTTGCTATTATTATCAAACTTTGATGGACTAGTTTTATGTTGATGGTTTAGTGGTGTTGTTTTGACACTATCAGATATTATGATAGGGATTCAGTTGATATATGATGAGATCATTTAGACTTTACATTTCATGTATGTATGATGATCATTACATTATTTTCAGTTATTAACGATGATTAGTTAGATGGTTTATTATCTCATATGTTTTATTATGGTTACTTACCCCATACTTGCATGTGTATGGTGTGCGTGTTTTCTTATTGTATGGTATTTTTGATGTGGTTAAGGAAGGGAGTCGTAGTCACCTACTTAGTCGGGATCTACATGATCCACCACTTCTTGCCATTGTCTGTTTAGCTTAGCATTATATATATTGTATGTACATGCATAATTTTTTTGCAGGTTGTGGGTACTGGGTATCGACTTTCCCGAATTGCCAGGATGAGCGTACCCTATTATACTATCTCAATGATAAGAGAAGGGAGATAAATTCTCAAGTCCAAATCCCAAACCTAAAAAAAAAAAAACCATTTTTCCTATTGAGTTAGGACAAGTATCAGAGTTGAATACCAACCGAATGTGTCAGATGACATATTTCATGATTTTTAACCCTTTAGATTGATTTTGTATGATTGTTCTATGATGGGTTTTCATATTTTATCTTGGAGGTCTATGGTGAATTTTCCATTAACTAAGTCTTAAATAGATTTAATTAATAAATTATTTATTTGAGAAAATAAATAAAATATCATGATCTTTGATATTTTGATTATGATTAATTAAATGTGAATTATTGAGGAAAAGAATTAAATAAAAGAAAACTAGAAATTAAAATTAATAATAATTATAAAATAATAATAAAGTAATAAATAAAATAATAATAATAAAAGTTATAAAAATTAAAATGAAAATTATAAAATTTAAATAGAAAATATTGGAGTTATAAGCTTGCATGGGAATTAACATGTGTCAACAACACGGGAGTTAGTGCATCAATTAAGCACAAGGTGTCTACAACTCTATGACTCACCAAAAAGGTGGGAAAAGACCCATGCTTAGTTGGTGACACCTTTTAGCGGTTTCAAGAAGCATTTCAAAGGTTTCTTGAGAGGTCTTTATATTCAGGCATTCATAGAAGCTTAGGGAGAGAGGGTGGAGAGCAATTGGAGCATTGGAAAACTCAAGAACTTTGAAGAAGGGAGCTTGCTCTACAGATTTTCTGAGGAAAAGCGAATTAGCATCAGAATCCGGGTAGATTCTTGTGATTTTTCTTATGCTATTTCTGCATCATGTATTCCTGTCTTCTTCGTGTCTTCCATATGTCTTCTGAGGAATTTCATATTTTTATTGTATGCATTTTCAATTTGGGCAATTAAATTTATTTGAAAATTTTATATTCATGGATTTAAAAAAAAAAAGAGAAAACGGGACTAGGGTTAATTCATAGCCAAACCCATTAGATTAATTATTGGATAAATTTGAGATCAAAGTTTATAGGAAATTTTTAAAAATTAAAATTTCTAAATAAACCGTGTATATACATGTTTATATTTTTTAATTTGCATGCATACATACATACATACATACATACATACATACATACATACATACATACATATATATATATATATGCAATTATATATATAAATATGTATACATGATTATATGCTGTGATGTTTTTTTTAATTCTACAAGTATATATATATATATATATATATATATATATACATATATATATATATATATATATACATATATATATATATATATATACATATACATATATATATATACATATATATATATATATATATATATATATATATATATACATACATATGTATATATAATGTAGATATTTAATTTTTTTTAAAAATGAATATCATTAATCGAAAATGTTTTTTTGAAAAACGTTGAACTTTATTTAAAAATTGAATTGCATACTCGCGAATAGAAAACGCATAAGCGATTTTTTTTTTTTAAAAAGAAATTTAATGCAAATTGAGGTGGGCGGGGAGGGCCGAGCCCGTACCCCCACCCCACTACGTATATTTGGCAGAGGTCGGTGGCACTGCTGCCATAGGCTCTGCAATACTATCACAGGCCTGCGACAGCAGGCCCACACGGTACCTCCTCTGTGCAGTGATATAGATATATATGAGTTGACTTCCAAGGTTGTGATGCAATTTTGCGATTTGCGAATTGCAGTTTGATTATTATATTTTGTTTTATAAAATGTCATTTCTTATATATATATATATATATAAGTATATATGTGTATATATATTATTAACTATAAATGATTATTATAAAGTTCTCAATTAATGGATCACTCTTTTAATGATTAAAATATTGCTATTAAGCTTGTCAATTATGAAGAGATATTAACAATTAATTTAATAAAACTTAGTTTTTTTTAAGATTAATTATTAGAATATATATAATCGAAGTTTTTTTGATTCATTGAGAATGTCAATTTTCAAACAATGTCATATAAATCAATTAGAAAATTGAGTCTGATGGAGAAACTTTTATTTATCAAACGAATACTTGGGTTAGGAAAAACGTGAAATTTTTCCACTTGATATAATTTGGAAAAACGTAAACTGAGACTTTTAAAATTCAAAAAAACTTGGCAAAACCAAAACATGTGTTTACATTGTGTATTCCTTATGCTATTGTTTTGGGTTTTGGGTTGACTAGTGTTGACCAGTATAGGACGTCTACCAGAGGCTTGGGGGTTATGTGACTGTGATGTCATGAAGATGTTTTAATCTTGATCTTATATCCCAACCATGGTTATGTGATGGAATGCTCTGTGTATTGGATGTGAATACTGATTGTTATAGTTGAGATTCTTATTTATGAGACACTTGACCTAACCATTATTTTTGGTCATCGATCAGTTATCCTTGGTTATTTTCTAGTCGCCATGATGGGACTGAAATGTGGATTTATCCTTGATGATGTCATGTTGTGACATGTTTGACTCAACCATTTTTGGAGTCTTCGATCAATGTGTTTGAGATATATTTTGGTTATTGAGAACCATTGGATACTTTTGATTATCAGTGATGCTTCAGTTGCCAATAGAGAGCTGTTGTGGTCATGATTTTCTATGGATGTTTGCTCATGGAGATTTGATGCTTTTATGCATATTTGATGATTTTATTATGGATTATTTTTGTGATTTTGAGATTTATGATTCCATGAGCATTAGGGTAGGATATCTTCATGTAGTGACGGGAAGTGGCTTGCAATGGGGGCCGGGGCCTTAAGAGGCTGCCAAGATAACTCATTGAAAGTTTGATTAATAAGTGATAACATTCACACCTAATACTAACTAAATGAACCTAAAAAGATAAGAGTTTTAGTTCTTGCTCATACCTTGATTGCTTGTATAGGCTAGGATGGGAGTAGTGAGAATGCATGGTTGCGACCTTGCATTCCATAGTATGCCTTGTCAGTATGAGAGGATACTAGTGGCCGCATGAGATCAGTATGGACCCGTGGAATTTAGCTAACTGCCAGGGTAACTTGTACATGATAAATGCGATGACACTTTCCTGCTTGCATAGTAGGTTTCTACATGTCATTGTGTGCCTCTGGGAAGTAGATGTCAGTTTCGTGATTGGAACCTTTGAGTTAGTATACGTTTAGGATTCCTGGACTATAGAGGTTTGTGCGATGTGTTATTGATAGCCTGTTTGGGACTTGAGATTGTCTCCTCAGCACGGTGGGAGTGGACCACTTAGGTACCACGCAGTCGGGTGGTAGTGTATTTTCCACTCTTATCATTTTGAGATTCATTGAGACATCGAGGCTGATGCGTCCTTCGTGATGGTGGATATGTATCCTTTCATTGATGACTAACATATTTTAGATGATGTTATCTTATGCTTATATTTGCATGTTAGATTTCTTTCTACATATGATGTTATATATGTTAGGAGTGACATTCTTACTATGTTAAAACCGATGATCTCTTCGGTGATTTGGGAAGTTACACACGGAGGGATGGCTAGGGCCCACGATGGTCTAATGATGCTATTAATGGTTGGGAGGAACCGTGCAATTAGTTAGTTATGTTTTAATCTTATAATGGATGTATATGTATTCTATGATGATGTATCATGTGTGCTATGTGATTGTTTTTGATGTATCATGGATTAGAATAGGATGATGTACCTTATTTCACATATGTATATTCTTTTAAGCCTTCATACCCTGTGACATGTACAGTGGATGATTGAGCATTTGGAAATGTAATGTATGAACATTGGACTTATCGTTATTATTTCATGTGGATGTTGTACTAGATGGACTCATGTATGTTAGTTAATTTAGATGTAACTCAATGTTAAGGGATTCTTAAATAATGAAATCGGTTATGTATGTTATGTTTACTTTTAGATGGACATTGCTGCAGTAGCAGAGCGGGAAATAAAATAAGAAATGTTTTATGTTTTCAATATTTAAATTTAATGTTTTCAATAAACATCCTACATGTGGTGGCATACCTAGAGTAGCAATTCGATGAGCTCTCCAGATATAGCCACCTAGGACCAAGTATAGGCTTTTTAAATTAGAATAGTTTTAATTCATAGATAATGATTGTCAGATTCCAATAATAGGTAGTAGGCAGTTTCAGATTCTTATCCTTTTCTTGGATAGAAGACGAAAAAAATGTGGATATTTAAAATGTGGCCTACTGCATGATTGTCAGATTTCAATAATAGGTAGTAGGCAGTTTTAGATTCTTATCCTTTTCTTGGATAGAAGACAAAAAAATGTTTCTCATCCTTTTATTAGAAAAGGAGAGTCAGTTTTAAATAAGTCGGTTGGCTATGTAAGAGACGCATTCAAATTTGGATAATAGAGAAAGTTTCAGTTTTTGCCTTAGAAAGGATATAGATAATCGACTATGGAGTTTGGCAGCAATTCGATCTTGGTCTCTCTTGTCAAAGTGCAAATATATTTTCTTTGAGGAAATTCTGGGTTAAAGATCTTGGTGTGCGGGTGAAGATAGACTATGGAGATTTATATATTCTAATTAATCCAATCTTGAGTTTGGTTCGAGTTCGATCCCGGCTGATTGATGTCGTGCCCCTTGAAGTAACTCAGTTGAGTGAGTATTCCTCCTGAGCTTTCCAAGGTGTGGCTCTGCATCAGACATTGCTATTGCTTCCGTTATTATTTACAAGTTGTATGTGGTATTTACTTTCATGTTATTTAAAAAAAAAAAAAAACAATGTTACCAAACTTAGTGAAATTCTAGGTCAATTCTTTGGATCCCTTTGCGGGGCATTACAAATGGCTTCTCATTTAATTAAATATTTTTGTTTAATTAATTAGAAGTAAGAACTCCATTTAATTAAATAATTTCATTTAATTATTTCAAAATTCTTTTTGAAACTAGTTAGCTCAAGTCAACCGTGGTTAAATTTGGTCAACTTTTGGTCAAACTTGATCTTTGCGTATGTGAATATGAGCAAATGTGAGTATGAATTCTAGCAACAATTCGATGCGAATTCTCATTCAACCTTTTAAAATGAAAAGATGAGGGTCTCTTAAATAGACTTTCCTGGAATTCATCAACGGTTGAGATCGATTACAATCAATTGTTAGGATTAAAGGTGAAGTTCAATCATAAAGGGAGATTTCCAAATTAAAGGGAGTTAACAGATTTAATTTGAATAAAATAAGGAGTTAACTGATTCAATTTGAGTAGAAAAAGGAGTTAATTGATTTAACTCATTTTTTATCAATAGTGAACTGGAAATTTCCCTTTTTGAACTGAAGAGAGATTTTGTTGAGATATTTAATTTAATAAAATGAGATATGCTCTCATAATTACTTTTTCTATTTAATTAAATATTCTTTAATTAATTAGAGACACTTTTCTTATTTAATTAAATAACTTCATTTAATTAATTAGGAATGGCTTCTTATTTAATTAAATAACTTTGTTTAATTAATTAGAAGTAAGTAATCCATTTAATTAAATAATTTCATTTAATTATTTTAAAATTCTTTTCGAAACTAGTCAACTCAAGTCAACCGTGGTTAAATTTGGTAAACTTTTGGTCAAACTTGATCTTTGCATATGTGAATATGAGCAAATGTGAGTATGAATTCCAGCAACAATTCGATGCAAATTCTCATTCAACCTTTCAAAATGAAGAGTTGAGGGTCTCTTAAATAGACTTTCCTCGAATTCATCAACGGTTGAGATCGATTTCAATCAACAGTCAAAATTAAAGGTGAAGTTCAGTCATAAAGGGAGATTTCCAAATTAAAGGGAGTTAATAGATTTAATTTGAGTAAAATAAGGAGTTAACTGATTCAATTTGAGTAGAAAAAGGAGTTAACTGATTTAACTCATTTTTTATCAATAGTGAACTGAAAATTTTCCTTTTTGAACTAAAGAGAGATTTTGTTGAGATATTTAATTTAATAAAATGAGATATGCTCTCATAATTACTTTTTCTATTTAATTAAGTAATCTTTAATTAATTAGAGACACTTTTCTTATTTAATTAAATAACTTCAATTAATTAATTAGGAATGGCTTCTCATTTAATTAAATAACTTTGTTTAATTAATTAGAAGTACTCCATTTAATTAAATAATTTTGTTTAATTATTTCTAAAAAAAATTTGAAACTAGTCAACTCAAGTCAACCGTGGTCAAATCTTGTCAACTTTTGGTCAAACTTGATCTTTGTGTATGTGAATATGAGCAAACGTGAGTATGAATTCCAACAACAATTCGATGCAAATTCTCATTCAACCTTTCAAAATGAAGAGATGAGGGTCTCTTAAATAGACTTTCCTAAAATTCATCAAGGGTTGAGATCGATTTCAATCAACAGTCAAGATTAAAGGTGAAGTTCAGTCATAAAGGGAGATTTCCAAATTAAAGAGAGTTAACAGATTTAATTTCAGTAAAATAAGGAGTTAACTCATTCAATTTGAGTAGAAAAAAGAGTTAACTAATTTAACTCATTTTTGATCAATACTGAACGTGAAATTTCCCTTTTTCAACTGAAGAGATCTTTTGTTGAGATATTTAATTTAATAAAATGAGATATGCTATCATAATTACTTATTCTATTTAATTAAGTAATCTTTAATTAATTAGAGACACTTTTCTTATTTATTTAAATAACTTCATTTAATTAATTAGGAATGGCTTCTTATTTAATTAAATAACTTTGTTTAATTAATTAGAATTAAGTACTCCATTTAATTAAATAATTTTGTTTAATTATTTCAAAAAAAAATTGAAACTAGTCAACTCAAGTCAATCGTGGTTAAATCTGGTCAACTTTTGGTCAAACTTGATCTTTGCGTATATGAATATGAGCAAATGTGTGTATGAATTCCAGCAACAATTCGATGCAAATTCTCATTCAACCTTTCAAAATGAAGGGCAAAGGGTCTCTTAAATAGACTTTCCTAAAATTCATCAATGGTTGAGATCAATTTCAATCAATGGTCAGGATTAAAGGTGAAGTTTAGTCATAAAGGAAGATTTCCAAATTAAAAGGAGTTAACAGATTTAATTTAAGTAAAATAAGGAGTTAACTGATTCAATTTGAGTAGAAAAAGGAGTTAACTGATTTAACTCATTTTTGATCAATAGTGAACTGGAAATTTCCCTTTTGTAACTGAAGAGAGATTTTGTTGAGATATTTAATTTAATAAAATGAAATATGCTCTCATAATTACTTTTTCTATTTAATTAAATAATTTTTAATTAATTACAGACACTTTTCTTATTTAATGAAATAACTTCATTTAATTAATTAGGAATGGCTTCTCATTTAATTAAATTACTTTGTTTAATTAATTAGAAGTAAGTACTCCATTTAATTAAATAATTTCGTTTAATTATTTCAAAATTCTTTTCGAAACTAGTCAACTCAAGTGAACCGTGGTTAAATCTGGTCTATTTTTGGTCAAACTTGATCTTTGCATCTGTGAATATGAGCAAATGTGAATGTGAATTCCAGCAACAATTTGATGCAAATTCTCATTCAACCTTTCAAATTGAAGAGATGAGGGTGTCTTAAATAGACTTTCGTGGAATTCATCAACAGTTGAGATCGATTTCAATCAACGGTCAGGATTAAAGGTGAAGTTCAGTCATAAAGGAGATTTCCAAATTAAAGGGAGTTAATAGATTTAATTTGAGTAAAATAAGGAGTTAACTGATTCAATTTGAGTAGAAAAAGGAGTTAACTAATTTAACTCATTTTTGATCAATAGTGAACTAAAAATTTCCCTTTTATAACTGAAGAGAGATTTTGTTGAGATATTTAATTTAATAAAATGAGATATGCTCTCATAATTACTTTTTCTATTTAATTAAATAATCTTTAATTAATTAGAAACACTTTTATTATTTAATTAAATACCATCATTTAATTAATTAGGAATGACTTCTCATTTAGTTAAATAACTTTGTTTAATTAATTAGAAGTAAGTACTCCATTTGATTATTTCAAAATTCTTTTTGAAACTAGTCAACTCAAGTCAACCGTAGTTAAATCTGGTCAACTTTTGGTCAAACTTGATATTTGCGTATGTGAATATGAGCAAATGTGAGTATGAATTCTAGCAACAATTCGGTGCAAATTCTCATTCAAGCTTTCAAAATGAAGAAATGAGAGTCTCTTAAATAGACTTTCCTAAAATTCACATCTTTTCTGGACATTGTTATTATTATCAGACTATGATAGACTAGTTTTATGTTGATGGATTAGTGGTATTGTTTTGACTCTATTAGACATTATGTTATGAATTCAGTGGTTATATGATGAGATCATTTAGATTTTACATTTCATGCATACATGATGATCATTATACTATTTTCAGTTATTTTTGATGATTAGATGGATGGTTATTATCTTATGTGTTTTATTATGGATGCTTACCCCATACTTGCATGTGTATCGTGTGCGTGTTTTCATATTGTATGGCATTTTTGATGTGGTTAAGGAAGGGAGTCATAGTCACCTGTTTAGTCAGATGTACACAATGCACCACTTCCTGCCATTGTCTGTTTAGCTTAGCATTATATATTGTATGTACATGCATGATTTTTCTGCAGGTTGCTAGTACTGGGTATCGACTTTCCTGAATTTCCAAGATGAGCGTACCTTATTATACTATCTCAATGATAAGAGAAGGGAGATAAATTCTCAAGTCCAAATTCCAAACCCTTAAACCATTTGTCCTAGTGAGTTAGGACAAGTATCAGAGTTGAGTACCCACCGAATGTGTCGGATGACATATTTCATGATTTTTAACCCTTTAGACTGATTTTGTATGATTTGTTCTATGATGGGTTTTCATATTTTATCTTCGAGGTCTATGGTGAATTTTCTATTAATTAAGTCTTAATAAATAGATTTAATTAATAAGTTAATTATTTTGGAGAAAATTAATAAAATATCATGATCATTGATATTTTGAGTATAATTAATTAAATGAGAATTAATTGAGAGAAAAGAATTAAATTAAAGAAAATTAAAAATTAAAAATTATTAATAATAATAAAATAATAATAAAGTAATAAATAAATAAAATAATAAAAGTTACAAAAATTAAAATAAAAGTTATAAACATTTAAATAGAAATTATATAAAAAGTAAATTGGAGTTATAAACTTGCATGGGAGTTAACGCACTTTTCTATTTCTCATATGTCAACAACACGGAGGTTAGTGCATTAATTAAGCACATGGTGTCTACAACCCTGTGGCTCATGTTGAAGGTTGGAAAAGACCCATGCTTAGTTGGTGACACCTTCCAGCTGTTTCTAGAAACATTCTAGAAGTTTTCTGAGAGCTCTTTATATTCAGGCATCCCTAGAAGCTTAGACATAGCGTTTGGAGTGCAATTGGAGCATTGGAGGATTCGAAAATTTTGAAGAAGGGAGCTTGCTCTGTGTGTTTTTTGAAAAAGAGCGAATTAGCATCAGAATTCGGGTAGATTCTTGTGATTTTACTTATGCTATTTTCGCATCTTGCATTCCCTGTCTTCTTTGTGTCTTCCATATGTCTTCTGAGGAATTTCATATTTTTATTGTATGCATTCTCAGTATGGGCAATTGAATTTATGTGGATATCTTTATATGCATAGATCTGAAAGAAAATGGGGCTAGGGTTTAAATTCATAGCCAAACCCATTAGATTATTTATTGGATAAATTTGAAGATCAAAGATTTAAAGGAAAATTCTGAAAATTAGAATTTCTAAGTAAACTGTGAATCTGCATACACATATACTTATATATCATTATATACATATATATATATGTATGTGTTGTGATGGTAATAAACTCTGCGGGTACACACACACACACATATATAAAATTTTTTACCCATATATATATATATATATACATACATATGTATATATATACATACATATATTTATTTATTTATATAATAATCGAATGTCAAATCGCAATAGAGTTTCATGTTAATAGTATTTCATATCGCATGGGAATGTTTTTATATATGATGTTGGGCGGGTATTATATACCCCACCCACCGCAGGCTTACAAAATCGTAGGGTACCTTAGACCGCAGTGTACCTGCGATCTGCAGTGTACTTGCGGTGTGGATGTATTGGGCCGCGCAATTTTAAAATCGCATTGCGATTTGAGTTTGGTTTTAAATTATATAAAGTTTTATTTGCAACATTATTTCATATGAGATTTGGATATGAATCTCGATTTTGTTGCAATATCATTAATTATTAAATATTATTTTATATATATATATATATATATTTATGTATGTATATATATATATATATGTATATAAGTATGTATGTATATAAGTATATATGTATATATAATTAATTATAAATGAATATTATAAAGTTCTAAATTGATGGATCACTCTTTTAATGATTTAAAATATTGGTATTGAGCTTGTCAATTATGAAGAGATATTAATAATGAATTTAATTAAACTCAGTTTAATTAAGATTAGTTATTAGAATATATAATCGAAGTTTTGATTCATTGAGAGTGTCAATTCTCAAACAATGTTATATAAACAAAATATTATTAGATCAATTAAAAAATTGAGTCTAATAGTTTTGGGGAGAAACTTTTATCTATCAAACAAATACATGGCTTAGGAAAAACATGAAAATTTTCCACTTAATATAATTTAGAAAAATGTAAACTGAGACTTTTAAATTCAAATTTCAAAACTTAGCAAAACTAAAACATGTGTTTACATTGTGTATTATTTATGCTATTGTTTTAAATTTTGGGTTGACTAGTGTTGACCAATATAGGACGTCTACCAGAGGCTTGGGGGTTATGTGATTCTGATGTCATGATGATGTTTTAATCTCGATTTTTATAAATCCAACCATGGTTTGTGATGGAATGCTCTATGTATTGGATGTGATTACTGATTGTTAAAGTTGAGATTCTTGTGTATGAGACTCTTGACCTAACCATTATTTTGGTCATCGATTAGTTATCCTTGATTATTTTCTAGTCGCCATGATGGGACTGAGATGTGGATTTATTCTTGATGATGTCATGTTGTGACATGTTTGACTCAACCATTTTTGGAGTCTTCGATCAGTATGATTGAGATATATATTTTGGTTATTGAGAACCATTGGATATTTGATTATCAGTGATACTTCAGTTGCCAATAAAGAGCTGTTGTGTTCATGATTTTCTATAGATGTTTACTCATGGAGATTTGATGCTTTTATGCATATTTGATGATTTTATTATGGATTATCTTTTGTGATTTTGAGATTTATGAGTCCATGAGCATTAGGATAGGATATCTGCATGTAGTGATGGGAAGTGGCTTGCAATGGGGGTCGGGGCCCTAAGAGGCTGCCATGGTAACTAATTGTAAGTTGGATTAATAAGTGATAACATTCACACCTAATACTAACAAAATGAACCTAATAAGATAAGAGATTTATTCTCGCCCATACCTTGAGTGCTTGTACAGGCTAGGATGGGAGTAGTGAGATGCATGGTTGCGACCTTGCATTTCGTAGTATGCCTCATCAATATGAGAGGATACTAGTGGCTGCATGAAATCAGTATGGACCCATGGAGTTTAGGTAACTGCTAGGGTAACTTGCACGTGATAATTGCGATGACACTTTCCCGCTTGCATAGTAGGTTCCTACATGTCATTGTGTGCCTCTGGGATTAGATGTCAAATTTTGTGTTTGAAACCTTTGAATTAGTATACTTTTAGGATTCCTGGGCTTATGGAGATTTGTGCTATGTGATTTTGATAGCCTATTTGGGACTAGAGATTATCTCCTCAGCACGGTGGGAGTGGACCACTTTGGTACCACGAAGTCGGGTGGTAGTGTATTTTCCACTCTTATCATTTTGAGATTCATTGAAACATTGTGGTTGATGCGTCCTTCATGATGGTGGATATGTATCCTTTTTCATTGATGATTAGCATATGTTAGATGATGCTATCTTATGCTTTTATTTGCATGTTAGATTACTTCTACATATGATGTTGTATTATTAGGAGTGACATTCCTACTATGTTAATATTGATGATCTCTTCGGTGATTTGGAATGTTACGCACGGAGGGATGGCTAGGATCCACGATGGTCTAATGATGCTATTAATGGTTGGGAGGAACCGCGCACTTAGTTTATTATGTTTGATCTTTATGATGGATGTATATGTTCTCTATGATGCTGTATCATGTGATTATCTCTATTTTGATGTATCATGGATTAGAATAGGATGATGTACCTTATTCTACATATGTATATTCTTTGAGCATGTCATACCCTGTGACATGTACAATGGATGATTGAGTATTTGAAATGTAATGTATAAACATTGGACTTATCATTTCATGAGGATGTTTTACTAGATGAATTTGTGTATGTAATTAAACGTTAAGGGATTTTAAATAATGTAATCTGTTATGTATGTTATGTTTAAATAACTTTGTTTAAATAATTAGAAGTAAGTACTCCATTTAATTAATATTTTCGTTTAATTATTTAGAAATTCTTTTCGAAACTAGTCAACTCAAGTCAACTGTGGCTAAATCTGGTCAACTTTTCAACAAACTTGATTTTTGCGTATGTGAATATGAGCAAATGTGAGTATGAATTCCAGCAACAATTCGATGCAAATTCTCATTCAACCTTTCAAAATGAAGAGATGAGGGTCTCTTAAATAGACTTTCCTGAAATTTATCAACGGTTGAGGTCGATTTCAATCAACGGTCAGGATTAAAGGTGAAGTTCAGTCATAAAGAGAGATTTCCAAATTAAAGGGAGTTAACAGATTTAATTGGAGTAAAATAAGGAGTTAACTGATTCAATTTGAGTAGAAAAAGGAGTTAACTGATTTAACTCATTTTTTATCAATAGTGAACTGAAAATTTCCCTTTTTGAACTAAAGAGAGATTTTGTTGAGATATTTAATTTAATAAAATGAGATATGCTCTCATAATTACTTTTTCTATTTAATTAAATAATCTTTAATTAATTAGAGACACTTTTCTTATTTAATTAAATAACTTCATTTAATTAATTAGGAATAGCTTCTCATTTAATTAAATAACTTTGTTTAATTAATTAGAAGTAAGTACTCCATTTAATTAAATAATTTCGTTTAAATATTTCAAAATTCTTTTCAAAATTGGTCAACTCAAGTCAATCGTGGTTAAATTTGGTAAACTTTTGGTCAAACTTGATGTTTGCGTATGTGAATATGAGAAAATGTGAGTATGAATTCTAGCAACAATTTGATGCAAATTCTCATTCAACCTTTCAAAATGAAGAGATGAGGGTCTCTTAAATAGACTTTTTCGAAATTTATCAACGATTGAGATCGATTTCAATCAACGGTCAAGATTAAAGGTGAAGTTCAGTCATAAAGGGAGATTTCCAAATTAAAGGGAGTTAACAGATTCGATTGGAGTAAAATAAGGAGTTAACTAATTCAATTTGAGTAGAAAAAGGAGTTAACTCATTTAACTCATTTTTTATCAATAGTGAACTGGAAATTTCTCTTTTTGAACTGAAGAGAAATTTTGTTGAGATATTATTTTTAATAAAATGAGATATGCTCTCATAATTACTTTTTCTATTTAATTAAGTAATCTTTAATTAATTAGAGACACTTTTCTTATTTAATTAAATAACGTCATTTAATTAATTAGGAATGGCTCCCCATTTAATTAAATAACTTTGTTTAATTAATTAGAAGTAAGTACTCCATTTAATTAAATAATTTTGTTTAATTATTTCAAAATTCTTTTTAAAACTAGTCAAATCAAGTCAACCGTGGTTAAATCTGGTTAGCTTTTGGTCAAACTTGATCTTTGCGTATGTGAATATGACCAAATAGGAGTATGAATTCCAGCAACAATTCGATGCAAAATCTCATTCAACCTTTCAAAATGAAGAGATGAGGGTCTCTTAAATTGACTTTCTTGGAATTCATCATTGGTTGAGATCGATTTAAATCAACGGTCAGGATTAAAGGTGAAGTTCAGTCATAAATGGAGATTTCCAAATTAAAGGGAGTTAACAGATTTAATTTGAGTAAAATAAGGAGTTAACTGATTCAATTTGAGTAGAAAAAAGAGTTAACTGATTTAACTCATTTTTGATCAATAATGAACTAAAAATTTCCCTTTTTGAACTGAAGAGAGATTTTGTTGAGATATTTAATTTAATAAAATGAGATATGCTCTCATAATTACTTTTTCTATTTAATTAAATAATCTTTAATTAATTAGAGACACTTTTCTTATTTAATTAAATAACTTCATTTAATTAATTAGAAATGGCTTCTCATTTAATTAAATAACTTTGTTTAATTAGTTATAAGTAAGTACTCCATTTAATTAAATAATTTCGTTTAATTATTTCAAAATTCTTTTGAAACTAGTCAACTCAAGTCAATTGTGGTTAAATCTGGTCAACTTTTTGTCAAACTTGATCTTTGCGTGTGTGAATATGAGCAAATGTGAGTATGAATTCCAACAACAATTCGATGCAAATTCTCATTCAACATTTCAAAATGAAGAGATGAGGGTCTCTTAAATAGACTTTTCCTGAAATTTATCAACGGTTGGGATCGATTTCAATCAACGGTCAGGATTAAAGGTGAAGTTCAATCATAAAGGGAGATTTCCAAATTAAAGAGAGTTAACAGATTTAATTTGAGTAAAATAAGGAGTTAACAGATTCAATTTGAGTAGATAAAGGAGTTAACTGATTTAACACATTTTTAATCAATAGTGAACTGAAAATTTCCCTTTTTGAACTGAAAAGAGATTTTGTTGAGATATTTAATTTAATAAAATGATATATGCTCTCATAATTATTTTTTCTATTTAATTAAATTTTTTTTAATTAATTAGAGACACTTTTCTTATTTAATTAAATAACTTCATTTAATTAATTAGGAATGGCTTCTCATTTAATTAAATAACTTTTTTTAGTTAATTAGTAGTAAGTACTCCATTTAATTAAATAATTTCGTTTAATTATTTCAAAATTATTTTCGAAACTAGTCTACCCAAGTCAACTGTGGTTAAATCTGGTCAACTTTTGGTCAAACTTGATCTCTGTGTATGTGAATATGAGCAAATGTGAGTATGAATTCTAGCAACAATTCGATGCAAATTCTCATTCAACCTTTTAAAATTAAGAGACGAGGGTCTCTTAAATAGACTTTTCTAAAATTCATCAACAGTTGAGATCGATTTCAATCACCAGTCAGGATTAAAGGTGAAGTTCAGTCAT
The DNA here is from genome assembly GCA_028749045.1 of Cupressus sempervirens. NCBI lineage: Eukaryota > Viridiplantae > Streptophyta > Pinopsida > Cupressales > Cupressaceae > Cupressus > Cupressus sempervirens. Next base: position 612,479,678 of record CM053784.1, on the reverse strand, counting down.
AAAGGGAGATTTCCAAATTAAAGAGAGTTAAAAGATTTAATTTAAGTAAAATAAGGAGTTAACTAATTCAATTTGAGTAGAAAAATGAGTTAACTGATTTAACTCATTTTTTATCAATAGTGAACTTGAAATTTCTCTTTTTGAACTGAAGAGAGATTTTGTTGAGATATTTAAATTAATAAAATGAGATATGCTTTCATAATTACTTTTTCTATTTAATTAAATAATCTTTAATTAATTAGAGACACTTTTCTTATTTAATTAGATAACTTCATTTAATTAATTAGGAATGACTTCTCATTTAATTAAATAACATTTTTTAATTAATTAGAAGTAAGTACTCCATTTAATTAAATAATTTCATTTAATTATTTCAAAATTCTTTTCAAAACTAGTCAACTCAAGTCAACCATGGTTAAATCTGGTCAACTTTTGGTCAAACTTGATTTCTGCGTATGTGAATATGAGTAAATGTGAGTATGAATTCTAGCAACAATTCGATGCAAATTCTCATTCAACCTTTCAAAATGAAGAGATGAGGGTCTTTTAAATAGACTTTATTGAAATTCATCAACGGTTGAGATCGATTTCAATCAACGGTTAGGATTAAAAGTGTTCAGTCATAAAGAGAGATTTCCAAATCAAAAGGAGTTAACATATTTAATTTGAGTAAAATAAAAAGTTAACTGATTCAATTTGAGTACAAAATGGAGTTAACTGATTTAACTCATTTTTTATCAATAGTGAACTGGAAATTTCCCTTTTTAAACTAAAGAGAGATTTTGTTGAGATATTTAATTTAATAAAATGAGATATGCTCTCATAATTAGTTTTTCTATTTAATTAAATAATCTTTAATTAATTATAAACACTTTTCTTATTTAATTAAATAACTTAATTTAACTAATTAGGAATGGCTTCTTATTTAATTAAATAACTTTGTTTAATTAATTAGAAGTAAGTACTCCATTTAATTAAATAATTTCGTTTAATTATTTCAAAATTCTTTTTCGAAACTAGTCAACTCAAGTCAATCGTGGTTAAATCTGGTCAACTTTTGGTAAAACTTGATCTGTGCGTATGTGAATATGAGCAAATGTGAGTATGAATTCCAGCAACAATTCGATGCAAATTCTTATTCAACCTTTCAAAATGAAGAGATGAAGGTCTCTTAAATAGACTTTCTTCGAATTCATCAACGGTTGAAATCGATTTCAAATAACGGTCAGGATTAAAAGTGAAGTTTAGTCATAAAGGGAGATTTTCAAATTAAAGGGAGTTAACAGATTAAATTTGAGTAAAATAAGGAGTTAACTGATTTAACTCATTTTTTATCAATAGTGAACTGAAAATTTCTCTTTTTGAACTAAAGAGAGATTTTGTTGACATATTTAATTTATTAAAATGAGATATGCTCTCATAATTACTTTTTCTATTTAATTAAATAATCTTTAATTAATTAGAGACACTTTTCTTATTAAATTAAATAACTTCATTTAATTAATTAGGAATGGCTTCTCATTTAATTAAATAACTTTGTTTAATTGATTAGAAGTAAGTACTCCATTTAATTAAATAATTTCGTTTAATTATTTCAAATTTTTTTTCGAAACTAGTCAACTCAAGTCAATCGTGCTTAAATCTGATCAACTTTTGGTCAAACTTGATCTTTGTGTATGTGAATATGAGCAAATGTAAGTATGAATTCCAGCAACAATTCGATGCAAATTCTCATTCAACCTTTCAAAATGAGGAGATGAGGGTCTCTTAAATACACTTTATGTGGAATTCATCAACGGTTGAGATCGATTTCAATCAACGGTCAGGATTAAAGGTGAAGTTCACTCATAAAGGGAGATTTTCAAATTAAAAGGAGTTAACAAATTTAATTTGAGTAAAATAAGGACTTAACTGATTCAGTTTGAGTAGAAAAAGGAGTTAACTGATTTAACTCATTTTTTATCAATAGTGAACTGAAAATTTCTCTTTTTGAACTGAAGAGAGATTTTGTTGAGATATTTAATTTAATAAAATGAGATATGCTCTCATAATTACTTTTTTTATTTAATTAAATAATCTGTAATTAATTAGAGACACTTTTCTTATTTAATTAAATAGCTTCATTTAATTAATTAGAAATGGCTTCTCATTTAATTAAATAATTTTATTTAATTAATTAGAAGTAAGTACTCCATTTAATTAAATAATTTTGTTTAATTATTTTAAAATTCTTTTCGAAACTAGTCAACTCAAGTCTACCGTGGTTAAATCTGGTCAACTTTTGGTCAAACTTGATCTCTGCGTATGTGAATATGATCAAATGTGAGTATAAATTCCAACAACAATTCGATTCAAATTCTCAATGAACCTTTCAAAATTGATAAGATGAGGGTCTCTTAAATAGACTTTCCTAGAATTCATCAATGGTTGAGATCGATTTCAATCAACGATCAGGATTAAAGGTGAAGTTCAGTCATAAAGGGAGATTTTCAAATTAAAGGGAGTTAACAGATTTAATTTGAGTAAAATAAGGAGTTAACTGATTCAATTTGAGTAGAAAAAGGAGTTAACTGATTTAACTTATTTTTTATCAATAGTGAACTGAAAATTTCTCTTTTTGAACTGAAGAGAGATTTTGTTGAGATATTTAATTTAATAAAATGAGATATGCTCTCATAATTACTTTTTCTATTTAATTAAATAATCTTTAAGTAATTAGAGAAACTTTTCTTATTTAATTAAATAACTTCATTTAATTAATTAGGAATGGCTTCTCATTTAATTAAATAACTTTGTTTAATTAATTAGAAGTAAGTACTCCATTTAATTAAATAATTTCGTTTAATTATTTTAAAATTGTTTTTGAAATTAGTCAACTCAAGTCCACCATGGTTAAATTTGGTCAACTTTTGGTCAAACTTGATCTTTGCGTATGTGAATATGAGCAAATGTGAGTATGAATTCTAGCAACAATTTGAGGCAAATTCTCATTCAACCTTTCAAAATGAAGAGATGAGAGTCTTTGAAATAGACTTTCCTGGAATTCATCAACGGTTGAGATCAATTTCAATCAATAGTCGAGATTAAAGGTGAAGTTCAGTCATAAAAGGAGATTTTCAAATTAAAGGGAGTTAACAGATTTAATTTGAGTAAAATAAGGAGTTAACTGATTCAATTTGAGTAGAAAAAGGAGTTAACTCATTTAACTCATTTTCGATCAATAGTGAACTGAAAATTTCCCTTTTTGAATTGAAGAAAGATTTTGTTGAGATATTTAATTTAATAAAATGAGATATGCTCTCATAATTACTTTTTCTATTTAATTAATTAATTTTTAATTAATTAGAGACACTTTTTTTATTTTATTAAATAACTTCATTTAATTAAGTAGGAATGGCTTCTCATTTAATTAAATAACTTTATTTAACCAATTAGAAGTAAGTACTCCATTTAATTAAATAATTTCGTTTAATTATTTGAAAAAAAAAATTAAAACTAGTCAACTCAAGTCAACCATGATTAAATCTGGTCAAACTTGATCTCTGCATATGTGAATATGAGCAAATGTGAGTATGAATTCCAGCAACAATTCGATGCAAATTCTCATTCAACTTTTCAAAATAAAGATATGAGGGTCTCTTAAATAGACTGTCCTGAAATTCATCAACTGTTGAGATCAATTTCAATCAACGGTCAGTATTAAAGGTGAAGTTCAGTCATAAAGGGAGATTTTCAAATTAAAGGGAGTTAACAGATTTAATTTGAGTAAAATAAAGAGTTAATTGATTCAATTTGTGTAGAAAAAGGAGTTAACTAATTTAACTCATTTTTTATCAATAATGAACTAGAAATTTCCCTTTTTGAACTGAAGAGATTTTTTTTTGAGATATTTAATTTAATAAAATGAGATATGCTCTTATATTTAGTTTTTCTATTTAATTAAATAATCTTTAATTAATTAGAAACACTTTTCTTATTTAATTAAATAACTTTATTTAATTAATTAGGAATGGCTTCTCATTGAATTAAATAAATTTGTTTAATTAATTAGAAGTAAGTACTTTATTTACTTAAATAATTTCGTTTAATTATTTCAAAATTATTTTTGAAACTAGTCAATTGAAGTCAACCGTGGTTAAATCTGGTCAACCTTTGGTCAAACTTGATCTCTGCATATGTGAATATGAGCAAATGTGAGTATGAATTCCAGCAACAATTCGATGCAAATTCTCATTCAACCTTTCAAAATGAAGAGATGAGGGTCTCTTAAATAGACTTTGTTGGAATTCATCAATGGTTGAGATCGATTTCAATCAACGGTCAGGATTAAAGGTGAAGTTCAGTCATAAAGGGAGATTTCTAAATTAAAAGGAGTTAATAGATTTAATTTGAATAAAATAAAGAGTTAACTGATTCAATTTGAGTAGAAAAAAGAGTTAATTGATTTAACTCATTTTTTATCTATAGTGAACTGGAAATTTTCCTTTTTGAACTGAAGAGAGATTTTGTTGAGATATTTAATTTAATAAAATGAGATATGCTCTCATAATTACTTTTTCTATTGAATTAAATAATCTTTAATTAATTAGAGATACTTTTCTTATTTAATTAAATAACTTCATTTAATTAACTAGGAATGACTTTTTATTTAATTAAATAACTTTGTTTAATTAATTAGAAGTAAGTACTCCATTTAATTAAATAATTTCATTTAATTATTTCAAAATTCTTTTTGAAACTAGTCAACTCATGTAATGCCTACCCTTAGTTCGCATTTTGTTATCATTGTTGAACTCTTTTAGAGCTAATTTTATATTGTTGGTTAGCAGCATTCTTTTGAAATTATCAGATATTGTGCTATAGATTCAGTTTATTATATGGTGAGATTACTTAGATTTTGCATTTTATGTATGCATAATAATTATTTTCACTGTTTGTAGTTATTAATGATGATTAGTAAGATGATTTATTATCAATATGTTTTCTTATGGATACTTACCCCATACTTGCATGTGTATGGTGTGCGTGTTTGCTTTGTGGGTTTGCTTTTGTATGGCGTGTCTGATGTGGTTAAGAAAAGGAGTCGTAGTCACCTGCTAGTCGGGATTTACACGATGCACCACTTTCTGTCATTGCATGTTTAGTTTAGTATATATTGTGTTTGTACATGCATAGTTTTTATGCAAGTTGCAAGTACTGGGTATCAACTTCCCTGAATTGCCAAGATGAGCGTATCCTATCACATTATCTCAATGATAAGAGAAGAGAGATAAATTTTCAAGTCCAAATTCTAACTCTTTAAGCTATTTATTCTAATTGAAAAATTAGGACAAGTATCTGAGTTGAGTACCCTCCGAATACGTTGGATAACGTAATTCGTGATATTAACCCTTGGTTTGATTTTGTATGTATTTTGGCTATGGTGGATTTTCATATTTTTACCTTGTGAGTCTTTGATGTATTTTCTATTAGTTAAGCCTAATTAAAAGATTTAATTAATAGTTTAATTTAATAAAAAATTAATATGGTATTTTAATATTTATTTTTATTTAATTAATTCAAAAATTAATTAAATAGAATAATTAAATTTGAAAATAAAATGTTTAAAGTTTAAATTTGGAATGTGATAATATTTATTTTAATAATAATATATTTGGAGTTCATTTTTAAATAAATGACTAAATAATATTATTATTAAAGCTAATAAATATTTTAGCAATTAAGTTTTGAAAAATAAAAATTTAAAAGTGGAAAATATATTTTAAATTAATAAAAGATTATAAATCTCATATGATTAAAATATAAATATATTAAGATTGAAAAGTGGAATTATTAAAGTTTGTGCATAAGATTTAATAAATTAATTAATTAAATTGGAAAGAGTAAAATAAATATTAAATTAATTAATGTGCATTATTTTAAAATTTAGGAGTTTGCAAATTCTCGGGAGTTGTCATGTAGACAACACAGAAGCTTGCACTCTAAGAATGCACTAGTTGTCTACACTTAGAAGTTAGCATTTTATTTGAGTACATGGTGTCTACAACTTTAAGACTTATCTAGAAGATTGGAGAAGACCCATGCTTAATTGTCATGCTTATCTTCTAAGTTGTTTCTAGACACCTTCTAGATGCATCTTAGAGGCCTTTAAATAGAGGCTCTCTCAGTGTGTTTAGACAAGCTCAACGGAAGCTACAAGCTACAAGCTTAATGGAAGCTAGAAGCTTCAAGCTTCAAAGCTTATATGCATTTGAGAAGCTCATATGCTTCTACATCCTCATGCTCATATGTTTCTACATGTTCTTATGCTTCTTCAAGCACTTCTTGTCACGTGAGAATTTCGGTTGGCTTGGATCATGGAAGAATTGTGAATGTTGGAGAAGGAAGAGATTTTCTATAGACTTCTGAGGCATGAAAAATTAGCATCAGTGTCAAGGTGCACTCGTGATATTCTCATATTCCCTTTGCACTCTTTCTCTTCCTGTCTTCATCATGTCTGTTATATGTGTTTGAATACTCTTTGTGATAGAATCTATAATTAAATTAGAATCTAGATATTTTATCTGGTTGAGAAGAAAACAATAGAAAAATCTTACATTCAATTAAAAAAGAAATTAGATCTAAATGAGTTTGGGGTCTAATTAGAATCAAATTGAAATAAATTCGAAAGTGGTTTCAAGATTTATGACCAAATCCATTAGTGAAATTATTGGATAAATTTAGAGAACAATTACCTTTTAAAAGAAAATTTTTAATTTATCACAAATTGTCCTGTCGCTGCCCTTTGGATAGACTCGAACTCAGTTATTCATAATTTTTTATCGAGATCGAATTTATTCGATCGCTCTAGTCAGAAGTGGCGCAACTTGGCCCTCTCCAACATATTTAAATTTCAGCCCGATCCAACGGTTCATTAGGGAGATATGACCGTCGTACTGAGACTGTTTTATTCAAAGACAGATATTTTTTCATTTCCCATAACTAAGAGTTCTTTATGCTTAAACTTCATAAAAATAATATATATCAAAGCATGGAATGAAGTGAAGATATTATTGCAATCTTCCCTTATTAGAATCTTATTAATATGCATTAGTTTTATATGGGTTATTATTTAATCTAATTAAATCAAATTTAATTAAGATTAGTTAATAGTAGAAGAAGTGTAATTAATTATTAGTCAAACTAAGTAAATGAATTTTTAAATGAGAGAAAATTAAAAGAAAAGAGATTTTAATATAGTTTATATAGTAGACTTTTATAAAGTATATTAAATACTATTTAATATATAATTTAGAGATGGTAATTTTATATTACATTTTTAAATGAGGAGACTTTAATGATAATGGATTAAGATTTAATTGACATGGAGTCACTGTTATAACATTGTTATAATTTGAATTACTATGGTATTATTAATATGTTATATATTATTAACTAAATTATTGATATACCTTAATGATATTAAGAGTTAGCAAATGAAGCTTATGTAAAGTTCTCTAAATTGATTAATAATAGTTTTGATGAGTTTATTATTTATTAATGTTTGTTGGGTCTAACAAACTATTAATAAATAATGTATAAATAGTTTAAATGGTTATCAATTAATACGATCAGAGTTAATCTAGAGGAGATTAGTTAATGATTGAAGTACTCTAAAAGATATTAATCAAATTGAATTGGTTAATAATTTGGAGGAGTATCAATTAACTGAATCAACGTACATTGGGGAAACTTATTTGAGATAATAATACTTAATATTGGAGATTTATTATAACTTGTTATTATTAAAATATAAATGAGAACATTGTTGCAGAGTGACGAATGTAGTCATTATAGATTTATTTATAAGATTCTCAATATAGCTTGTCATTAAATATTAGCAAGTTATTATTATCGAACTATGAATATGAATATTTGTGTATTAGATTATAGTTGACTTTTAACTTACAAAATTTTACTTAGTTATTAGTCACTGATATTAATTAGAACGTTACTATGGTTATTCAATTATTAATTAAATCAATTAACTAGAGTTAATTGGATTTAATTAATAATTAAGTTATGTAATAGAAATTTAATTGATAAAGTTATTTTAATGAGATTGTAGAAATACTGGTATCAAAGTTGATAGGTCTTATTCTTATGACTTGAATTATGACTTTAGATATTATATGGTTGTCAATGATGTTAACGATTAAATTAAAAGACTCAAACTTTAGTAATACTTAATTAAGTTTCTAATTAAAAACTAATAAGATGTTAATAGGTCATAGATGGTGTACCTATGTTAATGGATTGAGATAAATAAAATTATCTTCTTATTCGAAGATTGATAATTGGTTTTTTTATAAATGAATAATGATCCTTGATTTATGTTGAAAGTTGAAGTAACATTAAAGGAGAGTTAATCAATTAGAATATAGATCTTAGTTAAATAAAGAAAGCAATTTAATTAAATGTCAATGATGATCAGTTTAGTGAATATTTATTTTTAAGATATTCTTAGAATGTAATTCTTAATAATAGAAGGATAATGCTATCGGGGAACAAACGAGTTGATTTGTAGGTCAAATGATGAAACTTAAGACACTTGAAGTATACTTGCAATAGAAAACTGGAAACCCCTACACATTATTCAAGTATGTAAATTTAGTAAACCAAAACATGTGTTTGCATCGTATATTCTCTATGCTTCTTATTTTGGGTTTTGGGTTGACTAGTGTTGATCAGTCCTAGGTTGTTACCAGAGGCTCAGGGGTTATGAGATGTGATGACATGTTGATCTTATTTGGTCTCGATCTTTATAAGCCCAACCATGGTAATGTGATCATATGCTCTATGAAATGTTTGTATTGTTCATCAGTCTTCATGTGTAAAGCTGAGATGTATGTGTATGAGACACCTGAGCTAATCATTTTTGAGTCATCGATCAGTTATCCTTGAATTATTTTCTAGTCACCATGATGGGACTGAAATGTAGATTTATTTATTGATGATGTCATGTTGTGACATGTTTGACTCAACCATTTTGGAGTCTTCGATCAGTATGATTTTGAGATATATTTTGGTTATTGAGAATCAATGGATACTTATGATTATCAGTGATGCCTTCAGTTGCCAATAGAGAACTTTTGTGATCATGATTTTCTATGGATGCTTTTTTCAAATGCTCATGAAGATTTGATGATTCTTATCTTGGTGATTTGATGATTCTTATTATAGATATTTGATGCTTTTATCATGAAAATTTGATGATTTTATTATGGATTATCTTTTGTGATTTTGAGATTTATTATTCCATGAGCTTAGGGTAGGTAATCTACTTGTAGTGTCGGGAAGTGGCTTGCAATGGGGGTCGGGGCCCTAAGTGGCTGCCAGAGTAACTCATTATAAATTTGGTTAATAAGTGATAATATTTACACACTAAATGGAGATTAAATGAACCTAAAAAGATAATTGCTTTGGTTCTCGCCCATTCTTTGAGCGCTTGTACAGGCTAGGATGGGAGTAGTGAGAACACATGGTTGCGACCGTGCATTCCATAGTATGCCTCGTCAGTATGAGAGGATACTAGTGGCTACATGAGATCAGTATGAACCCATGGAGTTTAGCTAACTACCAAGGTAATTTGTACGTGATAAATGCGATGACACTTTTCTGCTTGCAGAGTAGGTTTCCTACATGTCATTATTGTGCCTCTGGGAATTAGATGTCGATTTTGTGTGATGGAACTTTTGAGTTAGTATACTTTTAGGATTCCTAGACTTATAGAGATTTGTGCTTTGTGATTTTGATAACCTGTCTGGGACTTGAGATTATCTCCTCAGCAGAGTGGTAGTGAACCACTTAGGTTCCACGCGGTCGAGTGGTAGTGTTTTTTTCACTCTTATCATTTGAGATCCGTCTGTGACACCGTGGCTAGAGTATTTTTGGTTGGTATTTATCTTCATTCTGTTCTTGGATCATTATGATAGATGATATACCTTATGATGGATGCATTTATTGGTATGTTTCTTATATTAATAATTTGCATATGTTAGATGATGGTATCCTATGCTTTACTTTGCATGTTAGTAGGATGTTTTAGGAGTGACATTCCTACTATGTTAATACCGATGATCTCTTCGGTGCTTTGGAATGTTACGCACGGAAGGATGGCTAGAATCCACGATGGTCTAATGATGCTATTTACGGTTGGGAGGAACCGTGCACTTAGTTATTTATGTTTGTGATATATGGTTATCTTTTATGATGGATGTTTATATCTTTACGATGATGATGTATCATGTATGATTTATGGTTTCATTTACTTTAATTGCATCATGGATTAATATTAGATGATGATGTACGTTATTTACATAGATGTATATTCTTTTAAGCTTTTCATACCTTGTAACATATACAATGGATGATTGAGCTAAATTAAAAATGTAATTTATGAACATTGGATGTATCATTGTTATTTCATAAGGATGTGATGTTAGATAAATGGTTAATTTAGATGTGATTCAACGTTAAGGGATTTTAAAGAATGTAATCTATTATGTTATGTTTACTTTCAGTTGAATGTTACTATTGCTTCCGCAAATATTGTGAATGATTTATAATTCATGTTTTAAAAAAAAATTGTTTGGTAAACTTAGTGATATTCTTTGGATCCCTTGGCGGGTCATTACAACTCAAGTCAACCGTGGTTAAATCTGGTCAAACTTGATCTCTACGTATGTGAATATGAGCAAATGTGAGTATGAATTCTAGCAACAACTCGATGCAAATTCTCATTCAACCTTTCAAAATGAAGAGATGAGGGTCTCTTAAATAAACTTTCCTGGAATTCATCAACGGTTCAGATAGATTTCAATCAACGGTCAGGATTAAAGGTGAAGTTCAGTCATAAAGGTAGATTTCCAAATTAAAGGGAGTTAACAGATTTAATTTGAGTAAAATAAGGAGTTAACTGATTCAATTTGAGTAAAAAAAAGAGTTAACTGATTTAACTCATTTTTTATCAATAGTGAACTAAAAATTTCTCTTTTTGAACTGAAGAGAGATTTTGTTGAGATATTTAATTTAACAAAATGAGATATGCTCTCATATTTACTTTTTCTATTTAATTAAGTAATCTTTAATTAATTACAGACACTTTCTTTATTTAATTAAATAACTTCATTTAATTAATTAGGAATGACTTCTCATTTAATTAAATAATTTCGTCTAATTATTTTAAAAAAAATTTCGAAACTAGTCAACTCAAGTCAACCGTGGTTAAATCTGATCAACTTTTGGTCAAACTTGATCTTTGCGTATGTGAATATGACCAAATGTGAGTATGAATTTCAACAACAATTCAATGCAAATTCTCATTCAACCTTTCAAAATAAAGAAATGAGGGTCTCTTAAAAAGACTTTCCTGGAATTCATCAACGGTTGAGATCGATTTCAATCAATGGTCAGGATTAAAGGTGAAGTTCAGTCATAAAGGGAGATTTCCAAATTAAAGGGAGTTAACAGATTTAATTTGAGTAAAATAAGGAGTTAACTAATTCAATTTGAGTAGAAAAATGAGTTAACTGATTTAACTCATTTTTGATCAATAGTGAATTGAAAATTTTTCTTTTTGAACTGAAGAGAGATTTTGTTGAGATATTTAATTTAATAAAATGAGATATGCTCTCATATTTACTTTTCCTATTTAATTAAATAATCTTTAATTAATTAGAGACACTTTTCTTATTTAATTAAATAACTTCATTTAATTAAATAACTTCATTTAATTAATTAGGAATAGATTCTCATTTAATTAAATAACTTTGTTTAATTAATTAGAACTAAGTACTCCATTTAATTAAATAATTTTTTTTAATTATTTCAAAATTCTTTTCAAAATTAGTCAACTCAAGTCAACCGTGGTTAAATTTGATCAACTTTTGGTCAAACTTGATCTTTGCGTATGTGAATATGAGCAAATGTGAGTATGAATTTCAGCAATAATTTGATGCAAATTCTCATTCAACCTGTCAAAATGAAGAGATGAGGGTCTCTTAAATAGACTTTCCTAAAATTCATCAACGGTTGAGATCGATTTCAATTAGCGATCAGGATTAAATGTGAAGTTCAGTCATAAAGCGAGATTTTCAAATTAAAGGGAGTTAATAGATTTAATTTGAGTAAAATAAGGAGTTAACTGATTCAATTTGAGTAGAAAAAGGAGTTAACTGATTTAACTCATTTTTGATCAATAGTGAACTAGAAATTTTCCTTTTTAAACTGAAGAGAGATTTTGTTGAGATATTTAATTTAATAAAATGAGATATGCTCTCATAATTACTTTTTCTATTTAATTAAATAATCTTTAATTAATTAGAGACACTTTTCTTATTTAATTAAATAACTTCATTTAATTAATTAGGAATGGCTTCTCATTTAATTAAATAATTTTGTTTAATTAATTAGAAGTTAGTACTCCATTCAATTAAATAATTTCATTTATTTATTTTAAAATTCTTTTCGAAACTAGTCAACTCAAGTCAACCGTGGTTAAATATGCTCAACTTTTGGTCAAACTTGATCTTTGCGTATGTGAATATGAGCAAATATGAATATGAATTTCAGGAACAATTCGATGCAAATTCTCATTCAATCTTTCAAAATGAAGAGATGAGGGTCTCTTAAATAGACTTTCCTGGAATTCATCAACGGTTGAGATCGATTTCAATCAACGGTCAGGATTAAAAGTGAAGTTCAGTCATAAAGGGAGATTTCCAAATTAAAGGGAGTTAATAGATTTAATTTGAGTAAAATAAAGAGTTAACTGATTCAATTTCAGTAGAAAAAGGAGTTAACTCATTTAACTCATTTTTTATCAATAGTGAACTAGAAATTTCCCTTTCTGAACTGAAGAGAGATTTTGTTGAAATATTTAATTTCATAAAATGAGATATGCTCTCATAATTACTTTTTCTATTTAATTAAATAATCTTTAATTAATTAGAGACAGTTTTCTTATTTAACTAAATAACTTCATTTAATTAATTAGGAATGGCTTCTCATTTAATTAAATAACTTTGTTTAATTAATTAGAAGCATGTACTCCATTTAATTAAATAATTTCATTTAATTATTTCAAAATTCTTTTCGAAACTAGTCAACTCAAGTCAACCATTGTTAAATCTGGTCAACTTTTGGTCAAATTTGATCTTTGCGTATGTGAATATGAGCAAATGTGAGTATGAATTCCAACAACAATTCGATGCAAATTGTTATTCAACTTTTCAAAATGAATAGATGAGGGTCTCTTAAATAGACTTTCCTGGAATTCATCAACGGTTGAGATCGATTTCAATTAACGGTTACGATTAAAGGTGAAGTTCAGTCATAAATGGAGATTTTCAAATTAAAAGGAGTTAACAGATTTAATTTGAGTAAAATAAGGAGTTAACTAATTCAATTTGAGTAGAAAAAAGAGTTAATTAATTTAACTTATTTTTGATCAATAGTAAACTGAAAATTTCCCCTTTTGAACTGAAGAGAGATTTTGTTGAGATATTTAATTTAATAAAATGAGATATGCTCTCATAATTACTCTTTCTATTTAATTAAATAATCTTTAAGTAATTAGAGGCACTTTTCTTATTTAATTAAATAACTTCATTTAATTAATTAAGAATGCCTTATCATTTAATTAAATAACTTTTTTTAATTTATTAGAACTAAGTACTCCATTTAATTAAATAATTTCGTTTAATTGTTTCTAAATTCTTTTCGAAACTAGTCAACTCAAGTCAACCGTGGTTAAATCTGGTCAACTTTTGGTCAAACTTGATCTTTGCGTATGTGAATATGAGCAAATATGAATATGAATTCCAGGAACAATTCGATGCAAATTCTCATTCAACCTTTCAAAATGAAGAGATGAGGGTCTCTTAAATAGACTTTCCTGGAATTCATCAACGGTTGAGATCGATTTCAATCAGCAGTCAGGATTAAAGATGAAGTTCAGTCATAAAGAGAGATTTTCAAATTAAAGGGAGTTAACAGATTTAATTTGAGTAAAATAAAGAGTTAACTGATTCAATTTGAGTAGAAAAAGGAGTTAACTGATTTAACTCATTTTTTATCAATAGTGAACTGGAAATTTCCCTTTTTTAACTGAAGAGAGATTTTGCTAAAATATTTAATTTCATAAAATGAGACATGCTCTCATAATTACTTTTTCTATTTAATTAAATAATCTTTAATTAATTAGAGACAGTTTTCTTATTTAATTAAATAACTTCATTTAATTAATTAGGAATGGCTTCTCATTTAATTAAATAACTTTGTTTAATTAATTAGAAGTAAGTACTCCATTTAATTAAAAAATTTAATTTAATTATTTCAAAAAAAATTTTGAAATTAGTCAACTCAAGTCAACCATTGTTAAATCTGGTCAACTTTTGGTCAAATTTGATCTTTGCGTATGTGAATATGAGCAAATGTGAGTATGAATTCCAGCAACAATTCGATGCAAATTCTTATTCAACCTTTCAAAATGAATAGATGAGGGTCTCTTAAATAAACTTTCCTAAAATTCATCAACGGTTGAGATCGATTTCAATCAACGGTCAGGATTAAAGGTGAAGTTCAGTCATAAATGGAGATTTTCAAATTAAAAGGAGTTAACAGATTTAATTTGAGTAAAATAAGGAGTTAACTGATTCAATTTGAGTAGAAAAAAGAGTTAATTGATTTAACTTATTTTTGATCAATAGTGAACTGGAAATTTTCTCTTTTGAACTGAAGAGAGATTTTGTTGAGATATTTAATTTAATAAAATGAGATATGCTCTCATAATTACTCTTTCTATTTAATTAAATAATCCTTAAGTAATTAGAGGCACTTTTCTTATTTAATTAAATAACTTCATTTAATTAATTAGGAATGCCTTATCATTTAATTATATAACTTTGTTTAATTTATTAGAAGTAAGTACTTCATTTAATTAAATAATTTTGTTTAATTATTTCAAAATTCTTTTCGAAACTAGTCAACTCAAGTCAACCGTGGTTAAATCTGGTCAACTTTTGGTCAAACTTGATCTTTGCGTATGTGAATATGAGCAAATGTAACTATGAATTCCAGCAACAATTCGATGTAAATTCTCATTCAACCTTTCAAAATGAAGAGATGAGGGTCTCTTAAATAGACTTTCCTGAAACTCATCAACGATTGAGATCGATTTCAATCAACAGTCAGGATTAAAGGTGAAGTTCAGTCATAAAGGAAGATTTCCAAATTAAAGAGAGTTAACAGATTTAATTTGAGTAAAATAAAGAGTTAACTGATTCAATTTGAGTAGAAAAAGGAGTTAACTCATTTAACTGATTTTTAATCAATAGTGAACTGAAAATTTTCCTTTTTGAACTGAAGGGAGATTTTGTTGAGATATTTAATTTAATAAAATGAGATATGCTCTCATAATTACTTTTTCTATCTAATTAAATAATCTTTAATTAATTAGAGGCACTTTTCTTATTTAATTAAATAACTTCATTTAATTAATTAGAAATAGCTTCTCATTTAATTAAATAAACATTGTTTAATTAATTAGAAGTAAGTACTTGATTTAATTAAATTATTTTGTTTAATTATTTCAAAAAAAAATTTGAAACCAGTCAACTCAAGTCAACCGTGGTTAAATCTGGTCAACTTTTGGTCAAACTTGATCTTTGCGTATGTGAATATGAGCAAATGTGAGTGTGAATTCTAGCAACAATTCGATGCAAATTCTCATTCAACCTTTCAAAATGAAGAGATGAGGGTCTGTTAAATAAACTTTCCTGGAATTCATCAACGGTTGAGATCGATTTCAATCAACAGTCAGGATTAAAGGTAAAGTTCAGTCATAAAGGGAGATTTCCAAATTAAAAGGAGTTAACAGATTTAATTTGAGTTAAATAAGGACTTAACTAATTCAATTTGTATAGAAAAAGGAGTTAACTGATTTAACTCATTTTTTATCAATAGTTAACTGGATATTACTCTTTTTGAATTGAAGAGAGATTTTGTTGAGATATTTAATTTAATAAAATGAGATATGCTCTCATAATTACTTTCTCTATTTAATTAAATAATCTTTAATTAATTACAGACACTTTTCTTATTTAATTAAATAACTTCATTTAATTAATTTGGAATGGCTTCCCATTTAATTAAATAACTTTGTTTAACTAATTAGAATTAAGTACTCCATTTAATTAAATAATTTTGTTTGATTATTTCAAAATTCTTTTCGAAACTAGTCAACTCAAGTCAACTATGGTTAAATTTGGTCAACTTTTGGTCAAACTTGATCTTTGCGTATGTGAATATGAGCAAAAGTGAGTATGAATTCCAGCAACAATTCGATGCAAATTCTCATTTTACTTTTAGAAATGAAGAGATGAGGGTCTCTTAAATAGACTTTCTTTGAATTCATCAACGGTTGAGATCGATTTCAATCAACGGTCAGGATTAAAGGTGAATTTCAGTCATAAAGGGAGATTTTCAAATTACAGGGAGCTAACATATTTAATTTGAGTAAAATAAGGAGTTAACTGATTCAATTTGAGTAGAAAAAGGAGTTAACTGATTTAACTCATTTTTAATCAATAGTTAACTAAAAATTTCCCTTTTTGAACTGAAGAGAGATTTTGTTGAGATATTTAATTTAATAAAATGAGATATGCTCTCGTAATTACTCTTTCTATTTAATTAAATAATCTTTAATTAATTTGAGGCACTTTTCTTATTTAATTAAATAACTTCATTTAATTAATTAGGAATGGCTTCTCATTTAATTAAGTAACTTTGTTTAATTAATTAGAAGTAAGTACTCCATTTAATTAAATAATTTCGTTTAATTATTTCAAAAATTTTTTCGAAACTAGTCAACTCAAGTCAATCGTGCTTAAATCTAGTCAACTTTTGGTCAAACTTGATCTTTGCGTATGTGAATATGAGCAAACGTGAGCATGAATTCCAGCAACAATTCAATGCAAATTCTCATTCAACCTTTCAAAATGAAGAGATGAGGGTCTCTTAAATAGACTTTCCTGAAATTCATCAACGGTTGAGATCGATTTCAATTAACAGTCAAGATTAAAGGTGAAGTTCAGTCATAAAGTGAGATTTCCAAATTAAAGAGAGTAAACAGATTTAATTTGTGTAAAATAAGGAGTTAACTGATTCAATTTGAGTAGAAAAAGGAGTTAACTGATTTAACTCATTTTTTATCAATAGTGAACTGAAAATTTCCCTTTTTGAACTGAAGAGAGATTTTGTTGAGATATTTAATTTAATAAAAAGAGATGTGCTCTCATAATTACATTTTCTATTTAATTAAATAATCTTTATTTAATTAGAGACACTTTTCTTATTTAATTAAATAACTTCATTTAATTAATTAGGACTGACTTCTCATTTAATTAAATAACTTTGTTTAATTAATTAGAAGTAAGTACTCCATTTAATTAAACAATTTCGTTTAATTATTTCAAAATTCTTTTCGAAACTAGTCAACTTAAGGTAATCGTGGTTAAATTTGGTCAACTTTTGGTCAAACTTGATATTTGCATATGTGAATATGAGCAAACGTGAGTATGAATTTCAGCAACAATTCAATGCAAATTCTCATTCAACCTTTCAAAATGAAGAGATGAGAGTCTCTTAAATAGACCTTCCTGGAATTCATCAATAGTTGAGATCGATTTCAATCAACAGTCAGGATTAAAGGTGAAGTTCAGTCATAAAGGGAGATTTCCAAATTAAAGGGAGTTAATAGATTTAATTTGAGTAAAATAAGGAGTTAACTAATTCAATTTGAGTAGAAAAAGGAGTTAACTCATTTAACTCATTTTTTATCAATAGTGAACTGAAAATTTCCCTTTTTGAACTGAAGAGAGATTTTGTTGAGATATTTAATTTAATAAAATGAGATATGCTCTAATAATTACTTTTTCTATTTAATTAAATAATTTTTAATTAATTAAAGACACTTTTCTTATTTAATTAAATAACTTCATTTAATTAATTACGAATGGCTTCTCATTTAATTAAATAACTTTGTTTAATTAATTAGAAGTAAGTACTCCATTTAATTAAATAATTTTGTTTAATTATTTCAAAAATTCTTTTCGAAACTAGTCAACTCAAGTCAACCTTGGTTAAATCTGGTGAACTTTTGGTCAAACTTGATCTTTGCGTATGTGAATATGAGCAAATGTGAGTATGAATTCCATCAACAATTCGATGCAAATTCTCATTCAACCTTTCAAAATGAAGAGATGAGGGTCTCTAAAATAGACCTTCCTAAAATTCATCAATGGTTGAGATCGATTTCAATCAACGGTCAGGATTAAAGTTGAAGTTCTGTCATAAAGGGAGATTTTCAAATTAGAGGGAGTTAAAAGATTTAATTTGAGTAAAATAAGGAGTTAACTGATTCAATTTGAGTAGAAAAAGGAGCTAACTGATTTAACTCATTTTTTATTAATAGTGAATTGGAAATTTCCCTTTTTGAACTAAAGAGAGATTTTGTTGAGATATTTAATTTAACAAAATGAGATATGCTGTCATAATTACTTTTTCTATTTAATTAAATAATCTTTAATTAATTAGAGACACTTTTCTTATTTAATTAAATAACTTTATTTAATTAATTAGGAATGGCTTCTCATTTAATTATATAACTTTGTTTAATTAATTAGAAGTAACTACTCCATTTAATTAAATAATTTCATTTAATTATTTCAAAATTCTTTTCGAAAGTAGTCAACTCAAGTCTACCGTGGTTGAATCTGATCAACTTTTGGTCAAACTTAATCTTTGCGTATGTCAATATGAGCAAATGTGAGTATGAATTCCAACAACAATTCGATGCAAATTCTCATTCAACCTTTCAAAATGAAGAGATGATGTTCTCTTAAATAGACTTTCCTAGAATTCATCAACGGTTCAGATCGATTTCAATCAACGGTCAGGATTAAAGGTGAAGTTCAGTCATAAAGGGAGATTTCCAAATTAAAGGGAGTTAACAGATTTAATTTGAGTAAAATAAAGAGTTAACTGATTCAATTTGAATAGTAAAAGGAGTTAACTGATTTAACTCATTTTTTATCAATAGTGAATTGGAAATTTTCCTTTTTGAACTGAAGGGAGATTTTGTTGAGATATTTAATTTAATAAAATGAGATATGCTCTCATAATTACTTTTTCTATCTAATTAAATAATCTTTAATTAATTAGAGGCACTTTTCTTATTTAATTAAATAACTTCATTTAATTAATTAGAAATGGCTTCTCATTTAATTAAATAAACTTTGTTTAACTAATTAGAAGTAAGTACTCGATTTAATGAAATTATTTTGTTTAATTATTTCAAAATTCTTTTCGAAACCAGTCAACTCAAGTCAACCGTGGTTAAATCTGGTCAACTTTTGGTCAAACTTGATCTTTGCGTATGTGAATATTAGAAAATATGAATATGAATTCCAGCAACAATTCGATGCAAATTCTCATTCAACCTTTCAAAATGAAGAGATGATGGTCTCTTAAATAGACTTTCCTGGAATTCATCAACGGTTGAGATCGATTTCAATCAACGGTCAGGATTAAAGGTGAAGTTCAGTCATAAAGGGAGATTTCCAAATTAAAGGGAGTTAATAGATTTAATTTGAGTAAAATAAGGTGTTAACTGATTCAATTTGAGTAGAAAAAGGAGCTAACTGATTTAACTCATTTTTTATCAATAGTGAAATGGAAATTTCTCTTTTTGAACTGAAGAGAGATTTTGTTGAGATATTTAATTTAGTAAAATGAGATATGTTCTCATAATTACTTTTTCTATTTAATTAAATAATCTTTAATTAATTAGAGACACTTTTCTTATTTAATTAAATAACTTCATTTAATTAATTAGGAATGGCTTCTCATTTAATTAAATAACTTTGTTTAATTAATTAGAAGTAAGTACTCCATTTAATTAAATAATTTCGTTTAATTATTTCAAAATTCTTTTTGAAACTAGTCAACTCAAGTCAACTGTGGTTAAATCTGGTCAACTTTTGGTCAAACCTTATCTTTGCGTATGTCAATATGAGTAAATGTGAGTATGAATTCTAGCAACAATTCGATGCAAATTCTCATTCAACCTTTCAAAATGAAGAGATGATGGTCTGTTAAATAGACTTTCCTGGAATTCATCAACGGTTGAGATCGATTTCAATCAACGGTCAAGATTAAAGGTGAAGTTCAGTCATAAAGGGAGATTTCCAAATTAAAGGGAGTTAACAAATTTGATTTGAGTAAAATAAAGAGTTAACTGGTTCAATTTGAGTAGTGTAGTGCCTGCCCCTAAGTCGCATTTCTGTCATCCTTTCCAAACTCTTTTAGGCCAATTCTATGTTTGATGATTAGTATTATTATGTTAGAGATTATCAGATGTTGGTTTACACTCAGTTTATTATATGATGAGATTACTTGGTACTCTATATTTCATGCATGTATGATGATTAGTTAGATGGTTTATTATCTTATGTGCTTCTTATGGATACTTACCCCATACTGCATGTGTATGGTGTGCGTGTTTATTTTATTTATGTATGGTGTTTCTGATGTGGTTAAGGAAGGGAGTCGTAGTCACCTGATAGTCGGGATCTACATGATGCACCACTTCCTGCCATTGTGTATTTAGCTTAGAATATTGTGTTTGTACATGCGTGAATTTTATGCAGGTTGCAGGTATCGGGTATCGGCTTCCCTGAATTGCCAGGATGAGCGTACCCTATCGCATTGTCTCAATGGTAAGAGAGGGGAGATAAACTCTTAAGTCCAAATCCTAAACCCTTTAGCCAATTGTCCTAATTGATAATTAGGACAAGAATCTGAGTTAAGTACCCTCTGAATGCATCAAATGATGTAATTTCAGAATTATAACCCTTTTTGTTTTGATTTAGTATGTGTTTTTTCTATGTAGGGTTTTTGTATGTTGTTATATGAGTCCTTGATGTATTTTCTATTAATTAAGTCTAATTAAAAAGATTAATTAATAATTTAATTTAATGGAGAATTAATATGATATCTTTAATATTTAATTAATTGAGAAATTAATTAAATAAAAGAATTAAATTTAGAGGTTAAAGTTCAAAGATAAATTTAGAACAGGATAATATTTATTTAATTTAATAATAATATATATTTGGAGTTCATTTTTAAATAAATGTTAAATAATATTGTTATTTAAATTAATTAAATATGTTACCAATTATGTTCTAAAATAAAATTAAAAGTTGAAAGATATAAAATTATTAAGAATTCTAGATCGCATGATCTAAGCATGAGTTTAAATATGAGAATTAAATTAAAAGATTAAATAATAGAAATTAATAATGTTATTTTAATTTCTTAAAAGTGCACATGAGATTAAAGTAATAAATTAATTTAAAATAGAAGTCAAGTAGAATATTAAATAAAGTTATTTAATAAATCAACTTAATGTGCATGAAAGTTGAATGCAAAATAAAATAAAAGATAATACAGGTTAATTGGAGTTAACTCAGTTGTGCAAAGAGTCTTCTCGGGTGAACGCACAATTAAGTGCCTCGGTTTGAGAAGAAAATTGGCTTATCACAACGTTGGGGGTTCATTCTTGGGGGACACGAATTGGGATACTTTTTTGAACATAAATTTTTGGGAGACTACTTTTGGAGGCGAATTTCAGAAGGTTGATACCAAGAAGGTTTTCCAGAAGAAGGTTACTGGGAGGAGCGAATTCTTTTACAGTTCTTGGAGATTGCATAATAGCATCAGGATCAGGTAGGGTCTTCTGTTTTTGTTTATCGATTTATTACGCAATTATCCTTTCCTGTCTTCTTCGTGTCTAGGGTTTGTAAATCTAAATTCTCTGCGAGGAATGTTTAAACATTACCATATTAGAATTTATCAGATACTTGTCTATAACTTCTGTATACAAAAGTTAAATGGGAAGGGGTGAATCTTAAACTAGAATTTTAAATTAAACGTTCGGATGATTGACTATATTTTCTATATTAATATATATAGAAGGAAACATATTTTCAATGCATATGTTTATATATGTATTAAAAGAAATTTTTTTAATATATATATAGTTATAAATTTATATATATTTATATCCAAACAAATTTAATTTAATTTTTAAAAAAATTGATATAACACATATTCGTACTTCTAAAAAATATATATATTTAATAATATAATTTTAAGTGGGGGGGAGGGATTTACCCCATGCCCACCCCCACTATCGGCATAGCCGACAGAACCTGTGTCGCAGGTATGATGTACCTGCTGTCGCAGGCCTTGTGTCCGTAGGACTGTAGCAGGTCGTTGGCTTATATAAGCCGACGGTTATATATATTACATGGTTTTATTTTTTTTATAACATATTTGTTAATTCATTTTTGGTGATGGGCCAAACCACCCATACCAACTCACAACAAAAAATGCAACAATATGGAGATAGAAAGAGATAAAAAAATGCTTCATAAAGCATCTATTAATACTTAACTTCCATTAGAAGAGCTTCCATTTCTTGAACTTCCTTACAAGAGATTACATACAAAGAGCTTCTATTTGAAGAGCTTCACTTCAATTTGATTACAAATGATAATAAGCCTTGCTTAAATAGGCACTTCTAACCCAAGACATTACAAACACAACCAATGTGGGATAAAAGGTAAATACAACTACCTTTAAATAAATATTAAATTCTCACCCAAATACAACTAAGCACCCAACAAATATTAAATACATGATTTAAGGATCTTTCCACAAACTTCTAAAATGCCACCTACACACCTCGATTAATGGAATGACAACTATTTTTATTATTTTCTATTTATGCCACCCATGCACCTTGAAAATAGAAATTCCTCTTTTCTCCATTTTTTCTATTTTTCTATTTTTTTTTAATTTTCCTTCCATTTTTGTCACTTTCTCTCTCCTCCACAATTTTTATTTTTATTTTTTCCTTTTTTTTTCTAATAATTTAATTTTCCCATGCAAGATGCTCCTGCATCAGACTCCCTTGGTAGATAGAAAAGTGTGTCCCACACTTTGATGTCAAAAGAAAGATATAGAACCATCTTCATCTTCACCACAAGCTTCTACCTCAATAGGGACAAGAAAACCAACATACAAATCTTCCACATTTTTTTTGATGATGCATGATGCTCCTGCATCCGACTCCCATGGTAGGAAAAATTTTGTGAATATGGATTCACAAAATGAAGTAGCCACTGTTGACGGATTTTTTTTCTCTTCCCCCAACACATAGCTGGAACAAGTATCCGATGCTGAAATTTCTCCTTTGCAATGAACTCTATCCAAGTATAAATCTCATCCTCATCCAATCTTGTTGAATTAATCACAC
Source organism: Cupressus sempervirens (assembly GCA_028749045.1). Taxonomy (NCBI): domain Eukaryota; kingdom Viridiplantae; phylum Streptophyta; class Pinopsida; order Cupressales; family Cupressaceae; genus Cupressus; species Cupressus sempervirens. The sequence goes on along the minus strand of CM053784.1, from coordinate 612,456,253 downwards.
TTGTAATAAATCCAGCAACACCATACCAATCTTCTTTTGCATACCATACATCATGAACAAGATCCTCATGCAAACCATCATTAATATATTTTAAACTCATATCAAAGACAACATCCCATGATTCATAAGAATTTACCTGTTTGACATCTTCATCTTCGCTTGCCTCTTTTATGTCGTCAACAATGCACGTAACTACTCCACTTGCTTGATCTCCAACTAAGGCACTATACTCTTCCTCCATTGTTTTAGTCTTCCAATCACCTTCATCTACTTTTGGCATACAAATCTAGTTATCTTCATGCTCTTCCTCTTCTCTTTCATCTTCTTCAACTTCTGGTTCGCAAATAATTTTCTCTTCATCCGCTTGCTCTTCCACTGGATCATCTTCCTTTTCCACATCCAAAGAATTATCAACATCTCTTTTCTGGTGACATGCTCTTCGTTTCCGCAACTCAGCTTCTAATTCATTCACTTGCTTCTGCAAATCAACTAGCAATGATTGTTGATTTCTTGCTCTAAATTTCTCAAGTCGAGGAATCCTCAGATTCCATCCAATCACAAAAGTCATCTTCTTCTTTTGTTTCTCCATAATCAAGTCTTCAGAAGACAAATCTCGTCCAAAACAAGAACCTCATGCAAACTACCTCACAGTCGGCAATCTGTCTACACAATCAAGAACTTCTTGACAAACTTCACCCACTCAAGGTCCTGGTGCAAACTGCCTCACTTTCGGCGATCTATCTGCACGCTCAGGAACTCCTGCTCTGATACCACTGATGACGGGCCAAACCACCCGTACCAACTCACAACAAAAAATGCAACAATATGGAGATAGAAAGAGATAAAAAAATGCTTCATAAAGCATCTATTAATACTTCTGATGATGGGCCACACCACCCGTACCAACTCACAACCAAAAATGCAATAATATGGAGACAAGAGAGATGACAAAATGCTTCATAAAACTTCCATTAATACTTGAAATTCATTAGAATATTCTCCAAATGGAAAAACTCCAAATTCTTACAATATAAGAGAGATTGCTCGCTAGGAGCTTCTACAAGAAATTACATCCGAAGAGCTTCTACTTGAAGAGCTTGTCTTGAAGAGCTTCTATTTCTCCAACTTCCATTAGAAGAGCTTCCATTTCTTGAACTTAATTACAAACGATTATAAGCCTTGCTTAAATAGGCACTTCTAACCCAAGACATTACAAACACAAGCAATGTGGGATAAAAGGTAAATACAACTACCTTTAAATAAATATTAAATTCCCACCCAAATACAACTAAGCACCCAAAAAATATTAAATGCATGATTTAAGGAACTTTCCACAAACTTCTAAGATGCCACCTACACACCTCGATTAATGGAATGACAACTATTTTTTATTATTTTCTATTTATGCCACCCATGCATCTTGAAAATAGAAATTCCTCTTTTCTCCTTTTTTCCTTATTTTATTTTTTTATTATTTTTTTCTTCTATTTTCGTCACTTTCTCTCTCCTCCACAATTTTTTTTTTTTTCCCCTTTTTTTTTCTAATAATTTAAATTTTCCATGCAAGATGCTCCTGCATCAGACTCCCCTGGTAGATAGAAAAGTGTGTCCCACACTTTGATGTCAAAAGAAAGATATAGAACCATCTTCATCTTCACCGCAAGCTTCTACCTCAATAGGGACAAGAAAACCAACAAGCAAATCTTCCACATTTTTTTTTATTTTTTATTTTTGCTGATGCATGATGCTCCTGCATCTGACTCCCATGGTAGGAAAAATTTTGTGAATATGGGTTCACAAAATGAAGTAGCCATTGTTGAAATTTTTTTATTTTTTTTTCTCTTCCTCCAACACATAGCTGGAACAAGTATCCGATGCTGAAATTTCTCCTTTGCAATGAACTCTATCCAAGTATAAATCTCATCCTCATCCAATCTTGTTGAATTAATTACACCTGTAATAAATCCAACAACACCATACCAATCTTCTTTTGCATACCACACATGACTAACAAGATCCTCATGCAAAAAATCATCAATATCTTTTAAACTCATATCAAAGACAACATCCCATGATTCATAAGAATTTACCTGTTTGACATCTTCATCTTCACTTGCCTCTTTTATGTCGTCAACAATGCACGTAACTACTCCACTTGCTTGATCTCCAACTAAGGCACTATACTCTTCCTCCATTGTTTTAGTCTTCCAATCACCTTCATCTACTTTTGGCATACAAATCTAGTTATCTTCATGCTCTTTCTCTTCTCTTTCATCTTCTTCAACTTCTGGTTTGCAAATAATTTTCTCTTCATCTGCTTGCTCTTCCACTGGATCATCTTCCTTTTCCACATCCAAAGAATTATCAACATCTCTTTTCTAGTGACATGCTCTTCGTTTCCACAACTCAGCTTCTAATTCATTCACTTGCTTCTGCAAATCAACTAGCAATGTTTGTTGATTTCTTGCTCTAAATTTCTCAAGTCGAGGAATCCTCAGAATCCATCCAATCACAAAAGTCATCTTCTTCTTTCTCTTCTCCATAATCAAGTCTTTAGAAAAAAAATCTTGTCCAAAAAAAGAACCTCGTGCAAACTGCCTCATAGTCGGCGATCTGTCTACACAATCAAGAACTTATTGACAAACTTCAACCAACTCAAGGTCCTGGTGCAAACTGCCTCACGTTCAGCGATCTGTCTGCACTCTCAGGAACTCCTACTCTGATACCACTGATGACGGGCCACACCACCTGTACCAACTCACAACCAAAAATGCAATAATATGGAGACAAGAGAGATGACAAAATGCTTCATAAAACTTCCATTAATACTTGAAATTCATTAGAATATTCTCCAAATGGAAAAACTCCAAATTCTTACAATATAAGAGAGATTGCTCGCTAAGAGCTTCTACAAGAAATTACATCCGAAGAGCTTCTACTTGAAGAGCTTGTCTTGAAGAGCTTCTATTTCTCCAACTTCCATTAGAAGAGCTTCCATTTCTTGAACTTGATTACGAACGATTATAAGCCTTTCTTAAATAGGCACTTCTAACCCAAGACATTACAAACACAAGCAATGTGGGATAAAAGGTAAATACAACTACCTTTAAATAAATATTAAATTCTCACCCAAATACAACTAAGCACCCAAAAAATATTAAATGCATGATTTAAGGAACTTTTCATAAACTTCTAAGATGCCACCTACACACCTCGATTAATGGAATGACAACTATTTTTATTATTTTCTATTTATGCCACCCATGCACCTTGAAAATAGAAATTCCTCTTTTCTCATTTTTTCCTTATTTTATTTTTTTATTATTATTTTCTTCTATTTTCATCACTTTCTCTCTCCTCCACACATTTTTTTTTTTTTTTCTAATAATTTAAATACTGATGATGGGCCACACCACCCATACCAACTCACAACCAAAAATGCAATAATATGGAGACAAGAGAGATGACAAAATGCTTCATAAAACTTCCATTAATACTTGAAATTCATTAGAATATTCTCCAAATGGAAAAACTTCAAATTCTTACAATATAAGAGAGATTGCTCGCTAAGAGCTTCTACAAGAAATTACATCCGAAGAGCTTCTACTTGAAGAGCTTGTCTTGAAGAGCTTCTATTTCTCCAACTTCCATTAGAAGAGCTTCCATTTCTTGAACTTCTCCTTGAGCTTCTCCAAGCTTGATTAGAAATGTTCATATGCCTTGCTTAAATAGGCACTTCTAACCCAAGACATTACAAACACAACCAATGTGAGATAAAGGGTAAATACAACTATCTTTAAATAAATATTCAATTCCCACCCAAATACAACTAAGCACCCAACAAATATTAAATACATGATTTATCCAAAACCTTCTAGAATTTCCACCTACACACCTCGATTAATGGAATGACAACTATTTTTCTTATTTCTCTATTTTATGCCACCTATGCACCTCAAAAATAGAAATTCCTCTTTTTTTTTTCTTTTTCTCCTTTTTCCCTTTTTTTTATTTTTTATTATTTCTCCTCTAATTTTTGTCACTTTTCTCTCTCCTCCAAAAATTTTTTTCTTTTTTTTTTTTTTTTTTTCCCAATAATTTTTTCATGCAAGATACTCCTGCATCAGACTTCCCCGGTAGATAGAAAAGTGTGTCCCACACTTTGACGCCAAAAGAAAGATCTACCACCATCTTCATCTTCACCAAAGGCTTCCACCTCAATGGGGACAACAAAAACACCATGCAAATCTTCCACATCTGCATTACTCTATCAAACACTCGAATCTCAACCATCCAATCAACATGCTCACCCTCAGAAATAAACTGAACATAATGCTTCATTACCAAACTTCCATTCACATCAACAACTAGTGAATCCATACCAACAATAACAAGCTCTACATCAGCATCAACATGTAGATCTCCATCAACACATTCCACACTCACAACATTAGCAACCTCATTGCTCACAACAAGATGCTCTACAACATTCAAGTCACCACCAACAACAACTGGTTCATCCACAACCGAGTGCTCCACAATCTCCATGTCAAACTCAACCAACTGATCATGAAAACCAACCTCTGTCCCAACATCAACAACATTAGGAATATCTTCAGCAACAACCTCTAGTTGCTCTGCAGGTTCTGCATCAGACTCCACAAATTGATCAGCAAAACCAACCTCTTCCACCTCAACCTTGCAATGCCATCTTCTCTCATGAACCTCCTTAACTTGATCAGCCAATCTATCATCCAACCGAGAAATCATCTTAGAAAAATTTCTCTCCACTATATCATGAATTTTTGCAATTATCTTAAGGTCCAATCCTCTTGGAGCCATCTCCCAAGATCTTCGTAAACCCTCTACAACAAATCCTTCCCATGCTCCTTGTGACAACCAAATTGTTTGCAAGTCAGATCGCAACCTGCCACCTCGCATGAACAATTAGGAACCACATCACAAGTCTAGGACAACGGATTTGCAATCCACCAGCTCTGATAAACTTTGCCCAACCAAGGTCCTGGTACAAACTGCCTCACACTTCGGCGATCTGCTTGTACACTCAGAAACAACTCGCTCTGATACCACTTGATGTAGATACGCTTTAATACCACTAATGTAGATACGCTTGATATCATCTTGTGGGTGTTGTAAGGATCTTTATGAAGGTACGCTCCACCCGTACCAACTCACAACCCAAAAATGCAATAATATGGAGACAAGAGAGATGACAAAATGCTTCATAAAACTTCCATTAATACTTGAAATTCATTAGAATATTCTCCAAATGGAAAAACTCCAAATTCTTATAATATAAGAGAGATTGCTCGCTAAGAGCTTCTACAAGAAATTACATCCGAAGAGCTTCTACTTGAAGAGCTTGTCTTGAAGAGCTTCTATTTCTCCAACTTCCATTATAAGAGCTTCCATTTCTTGAATTTGATTACAAATGATTATAAGCCTTGCTTAAATAGGCACTTCTAACCCAAGACATTACAAACACAAGCAATGTGGGATAAAAGGTAAGTACAACTACCTTTAAATAAATATTAAATTCCCACCCAAATACAACTAAGCACCCAACAAATATTAAATGCATGATTTAAGGAACTTGCCACCTACACACCACGATTAATGGAATGACAACTATTTTTATTATTTTCTATTTATGCCACCCATGCACCTTGAAAATAGAAATTCCTCTTTTCTCCTTTTTTCCTATTTTCTATTTTTAATTATTTTCCTTCCATTTTCGTCACTTTCTCTCTCCTCCACAATTTTTTTTTTTTTTTTTTTTTCCCCTTTTTTTTTTTTTTCCTAATAATTTAAATTTTTCATGCAAGATGCTCCTGCATCAGACTCCCTTGGTAGATAGAAAAGTGTGTCCCACACTTTGATGTCAAAAGAGAGATATAGAACCATCTTCATCTTTACCACAAGCTTCCACCTTAATAGGGACAAGAAAACCAACATGTAAATCTTCCACATTTTTTTAAAAAAATTTTCTATTCATTTATTTATTTATTTATTTTGATGCATGATGCTCCTGCATCCGACTCCCATGGTAGGAAAAATTTTGTGAGTATGGATTCACAAAATGAAGTAGCCACTGTTGATAGATTTTTTTTCTCTTCCTCCAACACATAGCTGGAACAAGTGCCCGATGCTGATATATTTCCTTCTTTCTTCTTTTCCAACACCTAATTGGAACAACTGTTTGCTGCTGAAAATACTCCTTCACAATGAACTCTATCCAAGTATAACTCTCATCCTCATCCAATCTTGTTGAATTAATCACACCTGTACTAAACCCAACAACACCATACCAATTTTCCATTGTATACCACACATGACTAACAAGATCCTCATGCAAAAAATCATCAATATCTTTTAAACTCATATCAAAGACAACATCCCATGATTCATAAGAATTTACCTGTTTGACATCTTCATCTTCACTTGCCTCTTTTATGTCGTCAACAATGCACATAACTACTCCACTTGCTTGATCTCCAACTAAGGCACTATACTCTTCCTCCATTGTTTTAGTCTTCCAATCACCTTCATCTACTTTTGGCATACAAATCTGGTTATCTTCATACTCTTCCTCTTCTCTTTCATCTTCTTCAACTTTTGGTTCGCAAATAATTTTCTCTTCATCCGCTTGCTCTTCCACTGGATCATCTTCCTTTTCCACATCCAAAGAATTATCAACATCTCTTTTCTGGTGACATGCTCTTCGTTTCCGCAACTTAGCTTCTAATTCATTCACTTGCTTCTGCAAATCAACTAGCAATGATTGTTGATTTCTTGCTCTAAATTTTTCAAGTCGAGGAATCCTCAGAATCCATCCAATCACAAAAGTCATCTTCTTTGGTCAAATGGAAAGGACGACCGATCGAGGACTCAACTTGGATTTCAGCAGCTAAGGTTTCCCATTTGGGATTTCCTCTACCATCCATAAAGTGACAGGGTCACTTTTCAATCTACCCTGGGTGTCTGATGCACGAGCATCCAGAGGTATAAGGGCAATCCTATGTCACCCAAAAAAATGTACTTAGACTTAGTTTTTGTTTTATGTCTTTACATTTTTGGATACCCATTTGGCTCAAATAAAGGTTCCAACTCTCATAGTTCAACTATCAGTGCGTTTGAAAATTCTAAAAAAATAAGGGCATGTATTTGGGCCATCATTTCGGTAAACTAGAAGGTGTAAATTGTCCAGATGAATGTAATCATGATTTAGAGAATTTCAGAAAAAGAATCAGGTCAATAGGCCCCACGGTTTGAAAGTTATTGCCATTTTTCGAGTTTTGGAGACCTCCTGAGAATGCTTCAAAGTCAGGTTTGGGGCATTAAATGACCTCAAAAAGGGTCGAAAAATGGGGGATGAGCAAAACTAGTCCATAGGGCTATAGAGCGCTTCGAGAGCTTTTCGAAAATGTAAACGGTTCGTCAATTGGAGCTACGGTTCAAAAGTTATGCCTCCTAGAAGTTCAACTACCGTTTTTGGATTCTTCTAGATTTGCACCGACTTCTAACGCAGCTTTTGGAACCTTCTATTTTGTCGGTGGATGCCTACTAGCACTTTCTAGAATGTAATCCTAGTTCTTAACCCTCCGGGGTCTATTTAAGGAGATTTTTGGCATTGTAAAAGGCAGTTCGGAGTGGAGTTTGAGAGGAGGTGCTAAAAGGAGAAATATTCTCCAGATTTATGCTATTGTAAGCCGTTAGGGCATGTTCTGAAGTTTATTTTCTCTGTACTATTTGTACTAGCTTATTTTCTCAGTTAATATAATTTCCCTTTTCTATTGTGTCCATTCTGTTGTTGGGTCGTGTCGCCATCAAGTGCAGTTTTTTTAATAAAAAAGTATATTATTTACAAAACGATTTTATTATTATTTAAAATTTTTAATTAATAAAATTATAATATATTTTATTTAATAATAGTTTTATTTTTATTAATATTTAATAAATAATTAATTAAATGTATTTCACGTAGTTTGTAAATATTAATTTATTAATAATTTTGGTTTAATATTAATAAGTTAATAATTAATGAATAGATTAAGATAGGTAATTAGAACATGAAATTATTGATTAATTTAATTAAAATTAGTTTAATTAAAGTTAATTAATAATGAATATCAAATGATTAATGGCAGATTTGAAATATTGACTTAATGGAAGTTATTATAGAAATGGGTTAATCGTAAAAGGGTAGTTGAGAAAATCGAGTTACTTGAATTCGACATTAAACTGAAACAGAAACCTTACCTTAACTCAATAATATACTTTCAAATCCAATCTCTGAGACTTTGATGTTTTATTTGTGCTTTGAGTGTTATGGGGTTGGTTTAGCGTTGACCAGTTTAGGTTGTTACTAGAGGCTCAGGGTTGTGAATGTGATGTCATGATGATTTGGTCTCGATCTTTCTTAACCCGACCATGGTAATGTGATGAAGTGCTCTATGATATGATTGTGTTTACTGTTTGTTATTGCTTTCCAGTTTCCTTGTGTGAAGCTGAGACGTATGTATTTGAGATACTTGATTTAACCATTTTCGAGTCTCGATCAGTTATATTTGATAACTATTTTTGAGTCTCGATCAGTTATACTTGGATTGCTTTTCGGTTGCTTGAAAGGACTGAAGTGTTTGTTATGTTCTTGATGATGTCATGTGTTGACTTGACCATTTTGGAGTCTTCGATCAGTATTGTAATTTACTATTGGGATACTTTCTAGTTGCTCATTGGAGAACCATTGGATTTTGTGATTTATCATTGATGCCTTCAGTTGCTGATAGAGAACTATCGTGATCATATGATTATTATTTGATGCTTATCTGTTGCTCATGAAGAACTAATGTAATTTTTTGGCTGATCTTTTTATGATGTTTTTCAGTTGCTTGTATAGGACTGAGGTGATTTTATTATGATTCTTTGATTTGTGATTTCATGAGCCTAGGGTAAGTTATCTATGTGTAGTGTCGGAAAGTGGCTTACAATGGGGATCGGGGCCCTAAAAGGCTGCCTGGAGTAACCCATTGTAAGTTGTTTTAATAAGTGAAAACATTTACACTAAATGAGAGAAAATGAACCTAACAAGATAATTGTATGTTCTCTCCCATGCCTTGAGTGCTAGTACAGACTAGGATGGGGTAGAGAGAACGCTTGGTTACGAACTTGCACTCCATAGTATGCCTCGTCAGTACAAGAGGATACTAGTGGCCGCAAGGATCAGTAGGGACCCAGGATTCCTAAGGGATTGCTTAGGTAACTTCTACGTGACTTTTGTGATGACACTTTCCCGCTTGCATAGTAGGTTTCCTACATGTCTTGTGGTACCTCTGGGATTTAGATGTCAATCTTTTTAGGAACCCTTGAGTTAGCATACTTATAGGATTTCCTGGACTTAGAGAGTATTTATGATTATAAGTTTTTGTTATCCTATTTGGGACTTGAGACTATCTCCTCAGCGCTGTGGGAGTGGACCATTTAGGTTTCACGCAGTCGGGTGGTAATGCTTTTACTCTTACCATTGAGATCCGTTCCGTGGTCACCGTGGCTAGAGTTTTCTTGGTTGGCATTTACCTTCACTATGTTCTTGGATTATTATGATGGATGGTTAGATTTTATGATAGATGTTTTATCATTATGGATGTATGGATGTATCATGTATGGGGAATAGTTTCATATATTTTCACTGTACTTTGTATCATGGATTTGAGGATGTTGTATCTTTATCTTTACATATGTATATTCTTTTAAGCCTTTCATACCCTGTGACTTGTACAGTGGATGATTGAGCATTCCGAATTAATTTGCCGAGAGGCATCGAATCAAATGTATATTATGGACATGGGACTTTCTGTTTATTCTTTCATATGTATGTGATAGTTGTTAGACTTAGAATTAATTAAATTTAAACATGACTCAACGTCTTGGGATCTTTAAGAAATGTAACTTGCAAGGAATGGTTGTCGATGAGTACATGTTATTGCTTCCGCTACTATGTGTTTGATGTGTATGTTATACATTCTTACTTTTTAAAAAAAAATGTTTAGCAAATTTAGTGAAACTTTAGGTTAATTCTTTTGGATCCTTGGTGGGGCGTTACAAGTAGAAAAAGGAGTTAACTGATTTAACTCAATTTTTATCAATAGTGAACTGAAAATTTCCCTTTTTGAACTGAAGAGAGATTTTGTTGAGATATTTAATTTAATAAAATGAGATATGCTCTCATAATTACTTTTTCTATTTAATTAAATAATCTTTAATTAATTAGAGACACTTTTTTTATTTACTTAAATAACTTCATTTAATTAATTAGGAATGGCTTCTCATTTAATTATATAACTTTGTTTAATTAATTAGAAGTAACTACTCCATTTAATTAAATAATTTCGTTTAATTATTTCAAATTTTTTTTGAAACTAGTCAACTCAAGTCAACCATGGTTGAATTTGGTCAACTTTTGGTCAAACTTGATATTTGCGTATGTCAATATGAGCAAATGTGAGTATCAATTCCAGCAACAATTCAATGCAAATTCTCATTCAACCTTTCAAAATGAAGAGATGATGGTCTCTTAAATAGACTTTCCTGGAATTTATCAACGGTTGAGATCGATTTCAATCAACGGTCAGGATTAAAGGTGAAGTTCAGTCATAAAGGGAGATTTCCAAATTAAAGGGAGTTAACAGATTTAATTTGAGTAAAATAAGGAGTTAACTGATTCAATTTGAGTAAAAAAAGGAGTTAACTGATTTAACTCATTTTTTATCAATAGTGAACTGGAAATTTCCCTTTTTGAACTGAAGAGAGATTTTGTTGAGATATTTAATTTAATAAAATGAGATATGCTCTCATAATTACTTTTTCTATTTAATTAAATAATCTTTAATTAATTAGAGACACTTTTCTTATTTACTTAAATAACTTCAGTTAATTAATTAGGAATGGTTTCTCAATTAATTAAATAACTTTGTTTAATTAATTAGAAGTAAGTACTCCATTTAATTAAATAATTTCATTTAATTATTTCAAATTTTGTTTCGAAACTAGTCAACTCAAGTCAACTGTGGTTAAATCTAGTCAACTTTTGGTCAAACTGGATCTTTGCATATGTGAATATGAGCAAATGTGACTATGAATTCTAGCAACAATTTGATGCAAATTCTCATTCAACCTTTCAAAACGAAGAGATGAGGGTCTCTTAAATAGTTTTTCCTGGAATTCATCAACGGTTGAGATCAATTTCAATCAATGGTCATGATTAAAGGTGAAGTTTAGTCATAAAGGGAAATTTCCAAATTAAAGGGAGTTAACAGATTTAATTTGAGTAAAATAAGGAGTTAACTGATTCAATTTGAGTAGAAAAAGGCGCTAATTGATTTAACTCATTTTTTATTAATAGTGAACTGAAAATTTCCCTTTTTGAACTGAAGAGAGATTTTGTTGAGATATTTAATTTAATAAAATGAGATATGCTCTCATAATTACTTTTTCTATTTAATTAAATAATCTTTAATTAATTAGAGGCACTTTTCTTATTTAATTAAATAACTTCATTTAATTAATTAGGAATGGCTTCTCATTTAATTAAATAACTTTGTTTCACTAATTAGAAGTAAGTACTCCATTTAATTAAATAATTTTGTTTAATTATTTCAAAATTCTTTTCGAAACTAGTCAACTCAAGTCAACCGTGGTTAAATCTGATCAACTTTTGGTTAAACTTGATTTTTGTGCATGTGAATATGAGCAAATGTGAGTATAAATTCCAACAACAATTCGATGCAAATTCTCATTCAACGTTTCAAAATGAAGAGATGAGGGTCTCTTAAATAGACTTTCTTGGAATTCATCAATGGTTGAGATCGATTTCAATCAACGGTCAGGAGTAAAGGTGAAGTTTAGTCATAAAGGGAGATTTCCAAATTAAAGGGAGTTAACAGACTTAATTTGAGTAAAATAAGGAGTTAACTGATTCAATTTGAGTAGAAAAAGGAGTTAACTGATTTAACTCATTTTTTATCAATAGTGAACTAGAAATTTCTCTTTTTGAACTGACGAGAGATTTTGTTGAGATATTTAATTTAATAAAATGAGATATGCTCTCATAATTACTTTTTCTATTTAATTAAATAATCTTTAATTAATTAGAGACACTTTTCTTATTTAATTAAATAACTTCATTTAATTAATTAAGAATGGCTTCTCATTTAATTAAATAACTTGGTTTAATTAATTAGAAGTAAGTACTCCATTTAATTAAATGAGTTCGTTTGATTATTTCAAAATTCTTTTCGAAACTAGTCAACTCAAGTCAACCGTGGTTAAATCTGATCAACTTTTGGTTAAACTTGATTTTTGTGTATGTGAATATGAGCAAATGTGAGTATAAATTCCAACAACAATTCGATGCAAATTCTCATTCAACGTTTCAAAATGAAGAGATGAGGGTCTCTTAAATAGACTTTCTTGGAATTCATCAATGGTTGAGATCGATTTCAATCAACGGTCAGGAGTAAAGGTGAAGTTTAGTCATAAAGGGAGATTTCCAAATTAAATGGAGTTAACAGATTTAATTTGAGTAAAATAAGGAGTTAACTGATTCAATTCGAGTAGAAAAATGATTTAACTCATTTAACTCGTTTTTGATTAATAGTGAACTGGAAATTTCTCTTTTTGAACTGAAGAGAGATTTTGTTGAGATATTTAATTTAATAAAATGAGATATGCTCTCATAATTACTTTTTCTATTTAATTAAATAATCTTTAATTACTTAGAGCCACTTTTCTTATTTAATTAAATAACTTCATTTAATTAATTAGGAATGGCTTCTCATTTAATTAAATAACTTTGTTTAATTAATTAGAAGTAAGTACTCCATTTAATTAAATAATTTTGTTTAATTATTTCAAAATTCTTTTCAAACTAGTGAACTCAAGTCAACCGTGGTTAAATCTGGTCAACTTTTGGTCAATTTTGATCTTTGCGTATGTGAATAAGAGCAAATGTGAGTATGAATTCCAACAACAATTCGATGCAATTTTTCATTCAACCTTTCAAAATGAAGAGATGAGGGTCTCTTAAATAGACTTTCTTGGAATTCATCAACGATTGAGATCGATTTCAATCAACGGTCAGGATTAAAAGTGAAGTTCAGTCATAAAGGGAGATTTCCAAATTAAAGGGAGTTAACAGATTTAATTTGAGTAAAATAAGGAGTTAACTAATTCAATTCGAGTAGAAAAAGGAGTTAACTGATTTAACTCATTTTTGATCAATAGTGAACTGGAAATTTCCCTTTTTGAACTGAAGAGAGATTTTGTTGAGATATTTAATTTAATATAATGAGATATGCTCTCATAATTACTTTTTCTATTTAATTAAATAATCTTTAATTAATTAGATGATGTAATTCATGATATAAACCCCTTGGTTTGATTTTGTATGTATTTTGACTATGATGGGTTTTCATATTTTTACCTTGTGAGTCTTTGATGTATTTTCTATTAATTAAGCCTAATTAAAAGATATAATTAATGGTTTAATTTAATGAAAAATTAATATGATATTTTAATATTTAGTTTATTTAATTAATTGAGAAATTAATTAAATAGAATAATTAAATTTGAAGATAAAAGTTATAATTTTAAAATTTGGAATGTGACATTTATTTTAATAATAATATATTTGGAGTTCATTTTTAAATAAATGATTAAATAATATTATTATTAAAGCTAATAAAATTTTTAGCAATTAAGTTTTGGAAAATGAAATTTAAAAGTGAAAAATATATTTAAATTATTAAAAGATTCTAGATTTCATGTGCTTAAAATATTAATATATTAAGATTGAAAAGTGAAATTATTAATGTTTGTGCATGAGATTTTATAAATAAATAAATTAAATTGGAAAGAGTAAAGTAAATATTAAATTAATTATTGTGCATTATTTTTAATATTTTCTCACATAGGAGTTGGCAAATTCTCGAAAGTTGTCATGTAGACAACACAGGAGTTTGCACTCTAAGACTGCACAAGTTGTCTACACTTAGAAGTTAGCATTTTATTTGAGCACATGGTGTCTACAACCTTAAAACTCATCTAGAAGGTTGGAGAAGACTCATGCTTGGTTGTCATGCTTATCTTCTAGTTGTTTCTAGAGACACTCTAGATGCATCTTAGAGGCCTTTAAATAGAGGCTCTCTTAGTGTGTTTGGACAAGCTTAAAATGAAAGCTAAATGGAAGCTACAAGCTACAAGCTTAAAATGGAAGCTTCAAAGCTTACATGCATTGGAGAAGTTCATATGCTCATATATGTTTCTACATGTTCTTATGCTTCTTCAAGCACTTCTTGTCACGTGGGAATTTCAGTTGGCTTGGATCAGGGAGGAATTTGCGAATGTTGAAGAAGAAAGATATTTTCTATGGACTTATGAGGCATGAAAAATTTAGCATTAGTGTCCAGGTGCACTCGTGATAATCGCATACTTTCTTTGCACTATTTCTCTTCCTGTCTTCATCATGTCTATGTGTCTGAATACTCTCTGTGATTGAATCTATAATTTAAAAATTAGAATTTAGATATCCTATTTGGTTGAGGAGAAAACATTAGAAAACCCTAGATCCAATTAAGGGAGAAATTAGATCTGAATCGAGTTTGGGTTCGAATTTGAATCAAATTGAGAAAGATGATTTCAAAATTTATAGTTAACCTGTTGGATGGATTTAAGGATATGTCTAGAAAATAATTATTTTAAAAGGAAAATTCTTAATTTAAGATATTTGAAAGCCCTTCTTGTTTGAAAGTTATATATGTGTTCTTTTTTTTAATATATAATAATTGCATATATGTTGCAGTAATGATGGATGGCAAACTGGATATATATATATATAAATACATTATAAATCATAGTCGAAAAACATTTTAAATTGCGTGTGTTAAATGTTTATTGAAAACGTATAAAAATATATTTATTTATTCAAACATTGTTGGGGGTCGGCTTAAATTACCACACCCCCATCCTAACTGGCAGTGTACGTGCATGGGTTGTAGTGTACCCGCATGTCCGCAGGGTACCTGCGACCCGCGGACCGCACAACATTTCATATATCTGTTCAACGATGTTTAATCGCTCGATGATCAAAGCACGGGCCCCATGTTTTTTTATTGTGCCAGCAGGGTACCTGTGTACCGCAAGGTACCTGCGGCGGACTGTCATCTACTGCACGGGCTTCATAACATGGCTAGCGATTTAAAATCGCATAAAGACTTTTAAATGCCTAGCGATAATGAATCACTTAAAAAAAAATTATTATTATTTTGGTTTAAACTGTAATATATGTCTATTATAGTTTCAATTCGCTCCCTCATTGACAATTAGTAATTTATTAAGATGTCAATGTGTTTTATATATATATATATATATATATATATATATATATATATATATATATATATATATATATATATATATATATATATATATATATATATATATATATATATATATATATATATATATATATATGATAAACAATTTTAATGTTATAATAAGGTTTTAGCCTTATATGATTTAATAAATATTTGTTAAACATGCTTTATCAATTGTTAACTTAACATTAATGTGATGATGTTTAGTCAATTTTTAATTAATAAAATTATTGTAATTTTATTAGTCAATAATGACTGACATTAATGAGTTACTATTATGAATAATTCAATTAAGTGATTCAGATTATGGTAATATTTAGTCAAAATTTTTAATTGAGTTATTATTATTATTCGGTTTGGCGAATTATATGTGAATCAATTAAGATTAATTAATAAAGAAGTTGATACCTTAAGTTTGAAAATTATTGTAATTTATATAGACGTTTAATGATTATCATTAAGAAGACTTAAATGATATTGGATTTAATTTGACATAGGGTCATTGTCATGGTTATCACATTGTTATAATTTGAATTATTATTACATTGATTAATACGTTATGTATTAATAAATAACTTAATGATATAACTAATGGCGTTTGGTTTAGTTAAATATTAACTAATGAGGTTTATGGAAATATAGTTTGATGAGTTTATTATTTTTTAATGTTTGTTGGGTCGAACAAACTATTAATAAATAATGGTTTAAATAGTTATCAATAAATTTGATTGAGTTAATCTAGTGGAGATTACTTAATGATTAAAGTTTTGTAAAAGATATTAGTTTTGGGATTTGAAGTATTGATATTCATTGAGCTGATATTATAACTATGATATTAATAATTAAGTTGTGCGATAGAGTCTTATTTGAAAAGAATGACGAATGTGGTCATTATAGATTTTCAATATAGCTTGTTATTAAATATTAACAAGTTATTATTATTGAACTATGATTATGATTATTTGTGTACTGAATTATAGTTGACTTTTGAATTACAAAATTATAGTTAGTTATTAGTCAACTTATATTAATTGGCAAAAAGAGGGGTAAAAATTTATTAAGACAGAAAGGAATACAACAAGGAGAGCTCAACAAGGAGCTCGATCCTGAGCAACAAGATCATCAAATTCTTGCACCATCTCAAAGGACAGTTGCCCCCTATCCCTAATATTCCAACCCGGATCATGACTAGAAGCCCATTTGGCTAAACAATCAGCAGGTCTATTCCATTCTCGCAGAATATACTTGAACCTAATGAATTGAAAAGAGGAAGAGAAGAAAAGAATCTGCTTAACAACAGTGGCCAGCTGCCAACTAACATCCTCAAGCTCTTGCGAAGAAAGCATGTTCACCACCACCTGGGAATCAGACTCACAAATAATCTTACTCCATCCCCACAAGCAACACTATTCCACAGCATATAAAATAGCTTGAGCTTCCATGAGATTGTTAGTATAATCACCCTTATGAATTGAGAAGAAAAATTTAACATTCCCAGAACTACAACGAGCCACTCCGCCAATACCAGCCGGACCAGGATTCCCACGAGAAGAACCATCAGTGTTAATTTTCAGAACTCCACAAGGAAGAGGAGTCCAATGCCCATCCCGGTTAACTCGACCCTTCCTCTGATGGTGAAGCTACCTGGACATAGAAGAAAACCTATGAGCCGCAACCCCATCCTGCAGATGAAAATTGAGGCGATTACAGATAGCAAGATCAACCGAATCCATACCCTCATCAAGCTCACACTTCACAAGAATATTTTCCTGGAGAGAATGTGATATTTTCCACCAAAGATGCAAAACACCAATCCAAAAATCTTGGAATATGCGACGATTCCTCTCCAACCAGATATGCCAAAGCATGAAAGATGGGCCAGCAATCCAAACAGCATGGAGAGAAGAAGACTTGGAGGGAGCACTACCCAAGCGAGCCCAGAACTCAGGCAAAGAGGAAGCATGTCGACAAGAGCAACCCCAAGCGCTCCACCAAAGGTGCCATATCTGAGTAGAATAGGAGCAATGGAAGAACAGATGGGAGACAGACTCCTCTCCATTACCACACAAAACACAATAAGAGGGGCCCTGAAATCCACGTTTACAAAGATTATCCCAGGTAAGACAACGGTTGTGAGCCACTAGCCACATGAAAAAATTGCACTTGGACCAAGAAACTTTATTCCAGACTTGCTTCCACCAAGGGACCTCAGTATCCCCAAATAATTGTCTAGTTATCTCTTGATACCCAACAGAGACATGATATTTACCAGACAAGGTACCGCCCCAAGCCAATACATCTGGACCAAGCAAAGAGGAACACTCTCTAGAGGCTAGAATTTGAGAAAGCTCCTGACAATCCATGTCTGTACCTCCAGGAGGCCAATCAGAGGAATTCTTCCATCTATAACCAACAACAGGTCCCAATTGATAAGGAGTCTTGTAATGATCCACTTTATCCCATCCAGCAGCCAAAAAAGAGTCACAAAGAGGCTGAAGATGAGGGTATATGGATAAAATGGAAGGGAATCCATCCCAAGCATCAGACCAAAACAAAGCCTGAGAACCTCCTTTACATATCCAGAAGAGATCCCTCTTCACCAACATCGTACCTGTCTTCAAAGTATGCCAAACCATTGAGCCACGACCTTCAAGAGGAAGTGCAGAAACAGAGCAAGGATCAGCACCATGAAAATATTTATGAGTGATAATATGAGCCCAAAGTTGATGCTGTCCAGATCACCATCGCCAATAAAGTTTAGCAGACAAAGCTTGTCTACTCAATAGAGCAGAACGAAGACCAAGACCACCCTCCTTTTTAGGCCTACAAACAGTTTCCCAATTAACCAAGCTCCATTTAGTACTACGCAAATTACCACTCTAAAGGAATTGTCGAGAAAGAGCATCAAACTCCTTGAGAAAGTAAATAGGTGCAGCATGAACCATGCTTCTATAAGTAGGAAGAGCTTGGATAACAGCTTGAAGAAGAGTAACCCGAGCAACAGTAGAAAGCCATCTATGAGTCCAATGATTTACCTTATCCTGAAGCTTGGTAATCAAATTTTGCCAGAAGAGACGTGGCTGCCTGGAAACAACAATAGGAATGCCAAGATAAGTCAAAGGAAGTGAACCTATCTGAAATCGTAGGATACCAACAATCCTGTGCTGAATAGAATCAGGAGTGTTAAAAAAGTAAATGAAAGATTTGTGCTCATTAACTTTCTGGCCTGAAGCTGCCAAATAAACGTCCAAAGCATGTCGAAAGGCTTCAGCTTCCTTGATCCTAGCAAGACCGGCAAGAGCAGAATCATCAACAAATTGAAGATGGGAAAGAGAAGGTAAGCCATTACCCCACCGCCAGCCTTGAATAGAATTCTGGGACACCTGATGCTTAATGAATCTGCCCAAGCCTTCAGCCATGATGATGAATAGATATGGGGAGAGAGGGTGACCCTGGCGGAGGCCTCTAGAAGCACCAAATAGTTGTGAAGGTTGACCATTAATAAGAATAGAAAAAGAGGCAGAAGTAACGCAACTCATAATCCAACTCACCCAGTCAGAGCTAAATCCAAAAGAAAGAAGAATACTCCTTAGGAAGCTCCATTTAACTCTATCGTAGGCCTTAGCCATATCCAACTTAACAAACATGGCTCTCTCCCTTGAAGTAGCCATAGAGTGAATAGCCTCAGTAGCAATAACCACCCCATCCAAAATTTGTCTTCCAGCAACAAAACCACCTTGTTCTTCTGAGATAATAATGGGAAGCCACCTTTTCAGTCTCTCAGCAATCAGCTTAGTAATAACTTTGTAGACCACATTACATAAGGCAATTGGTCTAAAAAACTCCAATTGATTAGCACCCTCTGTCTTAGGAATAAGAGTCAAGAATGTAGAGTTCAAAGCTCGAAGCATCTGCTTGCTAGCATAGGATTCTTTAACCACCTCCAACAAATCATGATTAATGATGTCCCAAAATTTCTGAAAGAATTCAACTGGAAAACCATCAGGACCAGGAGCCTTCCCCTTAGGCATGCCAAAGACCACCGCCTCCAGCTCTT
Source organism: Cupressus sempervirens (assembly GCA_028749045.1). NCBI lineage: Eukaryota > Viridiplantae > Streptophyta > Pinopsida > Cupressales > Cupressaceae > Cupressus > Cupressus sempervirens. The sequence continues at coordinate 612,436,744 of CM053784.1, read as the reverse complement.
CCAAAGAGATAGGACGCATGAGATAATCATTCATTTCCTGAGTGATAAGGGGAGGAATACAGGACAAAATAATATTTTCTTCATTATCAGTAGGAGGAGAGTCCTCAGAGAAGAGGATAGAGAAGTACGAAATAGCCTCCTGGAACAAAGCTGGCAAGGAATTCAGTTGGATACCTTGAGAATTAACCAAAGAAGAGATAGTGCTCTGATTTTGGCGAGATTGCACTATTTTATGGAAAAAGGCAGTGTTTCGATCACCTTCCTGGAGCCAATCAACTCGAGCCTTTTGCTTCCAAAAAATTTCCTCTCGAAGTTCCCATTCTTCTAGAGCTCTAGAAGCAAGGGATTCAGCCTAGCCAAGATCCTCCGAGAAACCTCGATCTCTAATCTCCCTTGTGATGACATCAAGATTTTCTTGAGAAAGCTTCTTCATAAAGTGAAGATTCCCAAAGCATTCCCTATTCCATATCTTGAGCTGCCTTTTAACATATTGAAGCCTTTTAGAAAATGAGAACATTGCAATACCATATGCAGGGGCACCATCTTTCCACCAACAGAAAACAAAATCATGAAGAGAGGAGTCACGAAGCCACATCAACTGGAACTTAAAAGGAGGATGCTTCGGAACATAAGCCCCTATAGCGGAAAATTTGATTGGCCAATGATCTGAACCCCTCCAATCAAGGATTTCTAAAGAGATAGTAAGGGTGCCACTAAGCCAGAAGCAAGAAACAAGAAATCTATCCCGGCGTTCTGAGATAGCAGCAACACCAGTCCTGCGATTATTCCAGGTATAGAGGCCATTAGAAGGCTTAACATCAGAGAGATGCAAAAGAGATATGTGTTGCCGAAGAAGAGCAGAAGAAGGCCCCAATCTAGCCAAACCATCATGCTTCTCTTCCAGACTTAAAACTGAATTGAAGTCCCCTGCTAACACCCAAGGATGATAAGGATGACAATTTCTAACATATTGAATATGTTCCCAAAGTTCCTCCTTTCCCACAAGATCAACAGGTGCATACACATTAGTAACCATGATTACCTCTCCTGAGTCTAGAGCAAAAGCTACCATAGAGAGAGCTGAGCGAGAAGACATCCAGCCAAGAGGAGAAAATTTTTTAGGATCCCAAAATATAGCTAAACCACCAGCACTGCCTGTTGCCCCAACACACTGGCATTGGCCACGAGACCAAATACTAGAGGCATGTTGGACCATAGACTCCACAAAGAGCTTAGTCTCTTGGATACAAAAAAACATCAGGACTATGATCAGCCACCAAGTTATGAATAGCCTTTTGTCTAGGGATGCTATTCAACCCCCTTACATTCCATGAGAGAATAATCATCATTGGGTAGATTTGGGAAAATGAGAATCCAAAGGTTTCACTAAACCAGACTCAATCAATATATCTCCTGTGAGTTTAATCTTCTCTTGGTCTGTTTTGCGCCCACTCCTTAGAGGGGGAGAAGAAGAAGCCCACTTAAAGGGTCGAGGTAGCAACCCTAAGGGGAGAGGAGATCCCTTACCCTTACCTGATGGTAGCACATCCTTAACCAAGTTAGCCAAAACAACATCATCATCTTCCAACACTGCAGGAGTCACCAGAGTTGCTGTCACAGGAGCTACAGGAACCTCACAATTCTGATATACTACAACTTGAGATGCCCCACAAGCATCATTAGGAACAGATCTCTCATCTGGGCAAGCAGGATCAGAAGAGATAGGAGGAGGAATACCCTCCTTTAGAACCATACTATCCAGCACCTCAAAACGGTTAAAACCTGAATAAGATAATCTTTCTTTCAAAGGCCTCTTTTGACCACGTCCCTTAGCTCGAGGACGAACAGGGGTAAATCCATCCTTATCCTGCATTGGAGCCTTACCCTTACCTATAGCATCTTGTGGATTCATCCCCTTGGTAGTATTAACCATTTGAGATTGTCCTTTCCCTGTAGTATCTGCCAAACCACTAGCATTTCCAGCTGTAGATCGATCCACTCCTTTGAAACTCGAGTTATGGGGGCACTGCCGCAGTAAATGACCATACTCATGACAAATCTGGCAACGGAAAGGGAGGGATTCATAATCTAACTGCTTCACCCAAGAAGAATCCCCCAGAAAAATTTCCAAAGAATCTGGTAATGGGTTATTCAAATTAATTTCAACACAAATTCTAGCAAAAAAAATAACCTTTTTATTGAGGGTTTGATGTGCGATCGCAGCTGGCTTCCCCAAAAAAGTAGCAATTTGTCGAAGGATGTCTTCACGCCAAAATTCCAAGGGAAGACGAGGCAAGCGAACCCAAACTGGCACTGTTGAAGGGAGATCCTCAGCAAAATTAAAACCTGAATGCCAAGGTTTGACAAATAACCCCACATTGTTGTAGAAATAAGGGCCTCCTTCAAAAACATGATCACGATCAGACATGCAAGAGAATACAACAAAAAAATAACTATTCCCTGCCAACATAATCTCCATATCGCCTTCCACCTGCCAAGAGCGGCAGATCCATGCCTCAAGAGCGGATAGGAAAATCCGAATTCCAAGAAATTTGCATATCAAAGCATGCTTGCTCCAATAATCAATGTCCTCCATTACAACCGTTGGAGGAATAACCAAAACAGGGCGATCATGGCTACGCAGAAGACAACCATTAACTTTTTTCAGCTTGGAGCTCTCCCCTGAATAAAAAGATTCAGATCGCATTGCATGCATAGTTGGAGAAGAACCATCTGTTCTCACCAACGGAGAAGAAATCCCAGGCCCTGCCATGCAAACAATAAAACCCCCAATCCAAAATTGACTGCAGAAGATCTCCAAAAACACTGACACAAATTATGTCCAGTAGCTAACAATCCAAATAGAACAGAAAAATAGTAAAGATCAAACACCAAGAACAGGCTAGGGGTAAAACCCTAGCCCAGCCGGCAGCCAACGCTTCTCAGAGACTCTATCCTGAAAACTCTCATTCAAAAGCATCATCCAACCACTTATATTAATTGGAACATTGCCTTGGATATGTAATTATTAATTAAATTAATTAGAGTTAATTAGATTTAATTAATAATCAAGTTATGTAACAGAGTTTTAATTGATATGCTAATATCGATTCCTCTAGCAAAGTTGTGAAGTATTTACATCGAAGTTGATAAGTCGTACTCTCATGACTTGATTAATAACCTTAGATGTTTTAATGGTGAGACTTAGTAATATTGAATTGGAAACTATTAGAATGTTAATAGGTCATGGATGGTGTACCTATTGATTTAATTGATCATTTTAATAAAGTTATGTTCTTATTCGAAGACTAGTAATTAGTTCTTTTATAAACGAATAATAATTCTTTGATTACGTTGAAAGTTGAAGTAACATTAAGGAAGAGTTATTCAACTAGTAATCTCAGTAAAATAAAGTGAATGGTTTTATTAAGAGACAAATGATTTAATAAGTAAATATTTATCCTTAAGTTATTCTTAGAATGTAATTCTTAATAATCGAAGGATAATGCTATCGGGAAACAATGGGTTGACTTGTAGGTCAAATGATAAAACTTAAGACACATGAAGTATACTTGCAAACAAAAAACTGGAAACCCCTACACATTATTCAACTATGTGAATTTAGTAAACCAAAACATGTGTTTGCATCGTGTATTCTATATGCTTCTTGTTTTGGGTTTTGGGTTGACTAGTGTTGACCAGTCTTAGGTTGTTACCAGAGGCTTGGGGGTTATGAGATGTGATGGCATGTTGATTTTATTTGGTCTTGATCTTTATAAGCCCAACCATGGTAATGTGATCAGATGCTCTATGAAATATTTGTATTTGCTAATTGTTATTGTTCATCAGTCTTCATGTGTGAAGCTGAGATGTATGTGTATGAGACACCTGAGCTAATCATTTTTGAGTCATCGATCAGTTATCTTTGGATTATTTTCTAGTTGCCATGATGGAACTGAAATGTTTATTTATTTCTTGATGATGTCATGTTGTGACATGTTTGACTCAACCATTTTGGAGTCTTCGATCAGTATGATTTTGAGAATATTATTGGTTGCTTGTTGAGAACCAATGGATATAGTGATTTTGGTTATTGAGAACCAATGATTATTATGATTATTAGTGATGCCTTCAATTGCCAATAGAGAACTGTTATGGTCATGATTTTTTATGGATGCATTTTCAGATGCTCATGGAGATTTGATGATTCTTATCTTGGAGATTTGATGATTCTTATTATGGATATTTGGTGCTTTTATCATGGATATTTGATGATTCTTTTTATGGATTATCTTTTGAATTTTCTTTACAGTCGCTTGTACAGGACTGTGGTGATTTTATGATTCCATGAGCTTAGGGTAGGTAATCTGCTTGTAGTGTCAAAAAGTGGCTTGCAATGGAGGCTGGGGCCCTAAGTGGTTGCCAGGGTAACTCATTGTAAGTTTGATTAATAAGTGATAACATTTACACACTAAATAGAGATTAAATGAACTTTAAAAGATAATTTTTTAACGTTCTCGCCCATGCCTTGAGTGCTTGTACAAGCTAGGATGGGAGTAGTGAGAACACATGGTTGCGACTGTGCATTCCGTAGTATGCCTCGTCAGTATGAGAGGATACTAATGGCCGCATGAGATCAGTATAGACCCGTAGAGTTTAGCTAACTGCCAGGGTAACTTGTACGTGATAATTGCGATGACACTTTCTCGCTTGCATAGTAGGTTTCCTACATGTCATTGTTGTGCCTCTGGAAATTAGATGTCAGTTTTGTGTGAATGGAACCTTTGAGTTAGTATACTTTTAGGATTCCTGGACTATAGAGATTTATGCTTTGTGATATATGTTTATATCTTTTGTGATGATGTATCATGTATGATATGTGGTTTCCTTATGTTATTGCATCATGGATTAATATTGGATGATGATGTACATTATTTACATGGATTAAATAATTTTATTTAATTATTTCAAAATTCTTTTCGAAACTAGTCAACTCAAGTCAACCATGCTTAAATCTGGTCAACTTTTGGTCAAACTTGATCTTTGCGTATGTCAATATGAGTAAATGTGAGTATGAATTCCGGCAACAGTTTGATGCAAATTCTCATTCAATCTTTCAAAATGAAGAGATGAGGATCTCTTAAATAGACTTTTCTAGATTTCATCAATGGTTGAGATTGATTTCAATCAATGGTAAGGATTAAAGGTGAAGTTCTATCATAAAGGGAGATTTTCAAATTAAAGGGAGTTAATAGATTTAATTTGAGTAAAATAAAGAGCTAACTGATTCAATTTGAGTAGAAAAAGGAGTTAACTGATTTAACTCATTTTTTATCAATAGTGAACTAAAAATTTCCTTTTTTCAACTCAAGAGAGATTTTGTTGAGATATTTAATTTAATAAAATGAGATATGCTCTCATAATTACTTTTTCTATTTAATTAAATAATCTTTAATTGATTAGAGACACTTTTCTTATTTAATTAAATAACTTCATTTAATTAATTTGGAATGGCTTTTCATTTAATTACATAACTTTGTTTAATTAATTAGAAGTAAGTACTCCATTTAATTAAATAATTTCGTTTAATTATTTCAAAATTATTTTCAAAACTAGTCAACTCAAGTCAACCGTGGTTAAATCTAGTCAACTTTTGGTCAAACTTGATCTTTGCGTATGTGAATATGAGCAAATGTGAGTATGAATTCTAGCAACAATTCGATGCAAATTCTCATTCAACCTTTCAAAATGAAGAGATGAGGGTTTCTTAAATAGACTTTCTTGAAATTCATCAACGGTTGAGATCGATTTCAATCAGCGGTCAGGATTAAAGGTGAAGTTTAGTCATAAAGGGAGTTAACAGATTTAATTTGAGTAAAATAACGACTTAACTGATTCAATTTGAGTAGAAAAAAGAGTTAACTCATTTAACTCATTTTTTATCAACACTGGACTAGAAATTTCTCTTTTTGAACTGAAGAGAGAGTTTGTTGAGATATTTAATTTAATAAAATGAGATATGCTCTCATAATTAATTTTTCTATTTCATTAAATAATCTTTAATTAATTAGAGACACTTTTCTTATTTAATTAAATAACTTCATTTCATTACTTAGGAATGACTTATCATTTAATTAAATAACTTTGTTTAATTAATTAGAAGTAAGTACTCCATTTAATTAAATAATTTCATGTAATTATTTTAAAATTCTTTTCGAAACTAGTCAACTCAAGTCAATCGTGGTTAAATCTGGTCAACTTTTGGTCAAACTTGAGTTTTGCGTATGTGAATATGAGAAAATGTGAGTATGAATTCTAGCAACAATTCGATGCAAATTCTCATTCAACCTTTCAAAATGAAGAGATGAGGGTCTCTTAAATAGACTTTCCTGGAATTCATCAACGGCTGAGATCGATTTCAATCAATGGTCAGGATTAAACATGAAGTTCAGTCATAAAGGGAGATTTCCAAATTAAACGGAGTTAACGGATTTAATTTGAGTAAAATAAGGAGTTAACCGATTCAATTTGAGTAGAAAAAGGAGTTAACTGATTTAACTCGTTTTTGATCAATAGTGAACTAGAAATTTTCGTTTTTGAACTAAAGAGAGATTTTGTTGAGATATTTAATTTAATAAAATGAGATATGCTCTCATCATTACTTTTTTTATTTAATTAAATGATCTTTAATTAATTAGAGACACTTTTTTTATTTAATTAAATAACTTCATTTTATTAATTAGGAATGGCTTCTCATTTAATTAAACAATTTTGTTTAATTAATTAGAAGTAAGTACTCCATTTAATTAAATAATTTCGTTTAATTATTTCAAAACTCTTTTCGAAACTAGTCAAGTCAACCGTGGTTAAATCTGGTCAGCTTTTGGTCAAACTTGATCTTTGCGTATGTGAATATGAGCGAATGTGAGTACGAATTCCATCAACAATTCGATGCAAATTTTCATTCATCCTTTCAAAATGAAGATATGACGGTCTTTTAAATAGACTTTCTTGGAATTCATCAACGGTTGAGATCGATTTCAATCAGCGGTCAGGATTAAAGGTCAGGTTCAGTCATTAAAGGAGATTTCAAAATTAAATGGAGTTAACAGATTTAATTTGAGTAAAATAAGGAGTTAACTGATTCAATTATAGTAGAAAAATGAGTTAACTGATTTAACTGATCTTTGATCAATAGTGAACTGGAAATTTCCCTTTTTGAATTGAAGAGTGATTTTGTTGAAATATTTAATTTAATAAAATGAGATATGCTCTCATAATTACCTTTTCTATTTAATTAAGTAATCTTTAATTAATTAGAGACACTTTTCTTATTTAATTAAATAACTTCATTTAATTAATTAAGAATGGCATCTCATTTAATTAAATAACTTTGTTTAATTAATTAGAAGTAAGTTCTCCATTTAATTAAATAATTTCGTTTAATTATTTCAAAAAAATTTTTGAATATAATCAATTCAAGTCAACCGTGCTTAAATCTGGTCAACTTCTGGTCAAACTTGATCTTTGCGTATGTGAATATGAGCAAATGTGAATATGAATTTCAACAACAATTCGATGCAAATTCTCATTCAACCTTTCAAAATGAAGAGATGAGGGTCTCATAAATAGGCTTTCCTGGAATTCATCAACGATTGAGATTGATTTCAATCAGCGGTTAGGATTAAAGGTGAAGTTCAGTCATAAAGGGAGATTTCCAAATTAAAGAGAGTTAACAGATTTAATTTGAGTAAAATAAGGAGTTAACTAATTCAATTTGAGTAAGAAAAGGATTTAATTGATTTAACTCATTTTTGATAAATAGTGACCTGGAAATTTCCCTTTTTGAACTGAAGAGAGTTTTTGTCGAGATATTTAATTTAATAAAATGAGATATGCTCTCATAATTACTTTTTCTATTTAATTAAATAATCTTTAATTAATTAGAGACACTTTTCTTATTTAATTAAATAACTTCACTTAATTAGTTAAGAATGGCTTCTCATTTAATTGAATAACTTTGTTTAATTAATTAGAAGTAAGTACTCCATTTAATTAAATAATTTTGTTTAATTATTTCAAAATTCTTTTCGAAACTAGTCAACTCAAGTCAACCATGGCTAAATCTGGTCAACTTTTGGTCAAAGTTGATATTTGCATATGTGAATATGAGCAAATGTGAGTATGAATTCTAGCAACAATTTAATGCAAATTCTCACTCAACCTTTCAAAATGAAGAGATGAGGGTATCTTAAATAGACTTTTCTTGAATTCATCAATGATTGAGATCGATTTCAATCAACGGTAAGGATTAAAGGTGAAGTTCAATCATAAAGGGAGATTTTTAAATTAAAGGGAGTTAACAGATTTAATTTGAGTAAAATAAGGAGTTAACCGATTCAATTTGAGTAAAAAAAGGAGTTAACTCATTTAACTCATTTTTTATCAATAGTGAACTGGAAATTTCCGTTTTTGAACTGAAGAGAGATTTTGTTGAGATATTTAATTTAATAAAATGAGATATGCTCTCATAATTACTATTTCTATTTAATTAAATAATCTTTAATTAATTAGAGACACTTTTCTTATTTAATTAAATAACTTCTTTTAATTAGTTAGGAATGGCTTCTCATTTAATTAAATAACTTTGTTTAATTAATTGGAAGTAAGCACTCCATTTAATTAAATATTTTCATTTAATTATTTCAAAATTCTTTTCGAAACTAGTCAACTCAAGTCAACCGTGGTTAAATCTGGTCAACTTTTGGTCAAACTTGATCTTTGCGTATGTGAATATGAGCAGATGTGAGTATGAATTTCAGCAACAATTCAATGCAAATTCTCATTCAAACTTTCAAAATGAAGAGATGAGGGTCTCTTAAATAGACTTTCCTAGAATTCATCAACGGTTGAGATTGATTTCAATCAACGGTCAGGATTAAAGGTGAAGTTCTGTCATAAAGGAAGATTTCCATATTAAAGGGAGTAAACAGATTTAATTTAAGTAAAATAATGAGTTAACTAATTCAATTTGAGTAGAAAAAGGAGTTAACTGATTTAACTCATTTTTTATCAATAGTGAACTGGAAATATCCCTTTTTGAACTGAAGAGAGATTTTGTTGAGATATTTAATTTAATAAAATGAGATATGCTCTCATAATTACTTTTTCTATTTAATTAAATAATCCTTAATTAATTAGAGACACTTTTCTTATTTAATTCAATAACTTCATTTAATTAATTAGGAATTGCTTCTCATTTAATTAAATAAATTTTTTTAATTAATTAGAAGTAAGTACTCCATTTAATTAAATAATTTTGTTTAATTATTTTAAAATTCTTTTCGAAACTAGTCAACTCAAGTCAACCATGGTTAAATCTGGTCAACTTTTGGTCAAACTTGATCTTTGCGTATGTGAATATGAGCAAATATGAGTATGAATTCCAGCAACAATTCGATGCAAATTCTTATTCAACCTTTCAAAATGAAGAGATGAGGGTCTCTTAAATAGACTTTCTTGGAATTCATCAACTGTCGAGATCAATTTCAATCAACGGTCAAGATTAAAGGGATCCAAAGAATTATATTAAGTTTACCCAACAATTTTTTTTAATCATTAAAGATAAACCATTCATAACATTCGCAGAAGCAATAGCAACAATTCGAATAAAAGTAAACATAACATACATAACAGTTACATTCTTCATGAATCCCTTAACGTTGTATCACATATAAATTAACTATTCATCTAACATCACATCCTTATGAAATAACAATGATACATCCAACAATATACAAGTGTCCTTTTGTAATTACTTTAAATTGCGCAATCATCCACTGTACATGTTACAAGGTAGGAAAAGCTTAAAAGAATAAACATCCATGTAAATAAAGTACATCATCATCCAATATTAATCCATGATGCAATAACATAATGAGACCATAAACCATACATGATACATCATCACAAAAGACATAAACATGCATCATAAAAGATAACCATATATCACAAACATAACTAACTAAATGCACGGTTCCTCCCAACCGTAAATAGCATCATTAGACCATCATGGATCCTAGCCATCCCTCCGTGCGTAACATTCCAAAGCACCGAAGAGATCATCGGTATAAACATAGTAGGAATGTCACTCCTTAAACATCCTACTAACATACAAAGCAACGCATAAGATACCATCATCTAACATATGCAAATCATCAATATAAGAAATATACCAATAAATACATCCATAATAAGGTATATCATGTATCATAATGCTGCAAGAGCGTAATGAAGATAAGTACCAACCAAGAATGCTCCAGCCATGGTGTCTCAGACGGATCTCAAATGATAAGAGTGAAAATACACTACCACCCGACCGTGTGGAACCTAAATGGTCCACTCCCACCATGTTGAGGAGATAATCTCAAGTCCCAAATAGGTTATCCAATACACAGCATAAAAAGTCCAAGAATCCTAAAAAGTATACTACTCAAAGGTTCCAAGCACAAAATTGACATCTACTTCCTAGAGGCACACAATGACATGTAGGAAACCTATTCTGCAAGTGGGAAAGTGTCATCGCATTTATCACGTACAAGTTACCTTGGCAGTTAGCTAAACTCCACGGGTCCATACTGATCTCATGTGGCCACTAGTATCCTCTCATACTGACAAGGCATACTATGAAATGCAAGGTTGCAACCATGCGTCTCACTACTCCCATCCTAGCCTGTACAAGCGCTCAAGGCATGGGTGAGAACCAAAACAATTATCTTTTTAGGTTCATTTAATCCCTATTTAGTGTGTAAATGTTATCACTTATTAACCAAACTTACAATGAGTTACCCTGGCAGCCACTTAGGGCCCCGGCCCCCATTGCAAGCCACTTCCTGACACTATAAGTAGATTACCTACCCTAATGGTCATGGAATCATAAAATCACCATAGTCCTATACAAGCGACTGTAAAGAAAATCCAAAAGATAATCCATAAAAAGAATCATCAAATATCCACAAAATAAGCATCAAATATCCATAATAAGAATCATCAAATCTCCAAGATAAGAATCATCAAATCTCCATGAGCATCTAAAAAGAATCCATAGAAAATCATGACCACAATAGTTCTCTATTGGCAACTGAAGGCATCACTGATACTTATAAGTATCCATCGATTCTCAATAACCAAAATGAATCATCACATCCATTGATTCTCAACAAGCAACCAAGAATATCTCAAAATCATACTGATTGAAGACTCCAAAATGGTTGAGCCAAACATGTCACAACATGACATCATCAAGAGATAAATCCACATTTCAGTCCCATCATTGCGACTAGGAAAAAAACCAAGGATAACTGATCGATGACTCAAAAATGATTAGCTCAGGTATCTCATACACATACATCTCAGCTTCACACATGAAGACTGATGAACAAATAAAAACATTTCATAGAGCATACGATCACATTACCATGGTTGGGCTTATAATGATCGAGACCAAATAAGATCAACATGCCAACACATCTCATAACCCTCGAGCCTCTGGTAACAACCTAAGACTAGTCAACACTAACCAACCCAAAACCCAAAAGAAGAAGCATATAGAATACACGATGCAAACACATGTTTTGGTTTACTAATATTACATAGTTGAATAATGTGTGGAGTTTCAGTTTTCCATTTGCAAGTATACCTCAAGTGTCTAAGTTTCATCATTTGACCTACAAGTCAACCCATTTGATTCCCCGATAGCATTATCCTTCCATTATTAAGAATTACATCCTAAGAATATCTTAAGGATAAATATTCACTGAACTGATCATCATTGACCTTTAATTAAATTGTTCTCTTCATTTGAGCAAGATACATATTACTAATTGAATAACTCTTTCTAAATGTTATTTCTACATTTCAACATTATCAAAAGATCATTATTCTTTTATAAAAGAACCAATTATCAATCCTCAAATAAGAAGAATTATAACTTAATTAAAATGATCAACTTGATCAATAAATTAACATAGGTACACCATCCATGACTTATTAACATTCTAATAGTCTTCAATTAGAAACTTAATTAAGTGTTACTAAAGTTTGAGTCTTTTAATTTAATCGTTATCGTCATTGATAATCTTATAATATCTAAACTCATACTTCAAGTCATAAGACTTATCAACCTCGATATAGATAATCTACAATCTCGTTAACATAATTATATCAATTAAATCTCTATTACATAACTTAATTATTAAATCCAATTAACTCTAATTAATTGATTTAATAAATAATTTCACAACCAAACCATCAACCCAATAAATATTAATTAACTAATAAGTTCAATAATAATAACTTGTTAATATTTAGTGACAAGCTATAATGGGAATCTTATTAAAAGATCACATTAATCATTCCTTATGAATACTAATGTTTCCTTAATTAATCCACATTATCAATAATCATTTAGATCATTAAACTATTATTTATTAATAATTTGCTAGACCCAACAAACATTAATAAATAATAAACTCGTCAAAACTATTATTACTCGTTTTAGAGATCCTTACATAAACTTCATTAGTTAATATTTGGCTAACTCTTAACACCATTAAGGTATATCAATAGGTTATTTAATTAACCATTAACATAATAATTCAATCTTAATCCAATATCATTTAGAGTCTCTAAATTTAAATCAACATGATATAAATTATCATCTCACAATTATTTAATTAAATAAAAACCATACTAAAAGTCAACCATTAGACTCCATTTTCTAAAATCAACTAAGGTAAGTGTTCGAATAACCTAAATCTTCAGATTTATAACTTCATAATTTTCTCAACACATTATGAGTTCTTTCCCACTAAACTCGATCTCCACTAAGTTATTGATTCCCAATAAGCCAATGTGAAATCCTAATGAACCCTATATTATTAAAACAAAAGTTGCATAATTCAAAACTTCGAATAATAATATATTCTAATAATTACCTTAATTAAACTAAATTTAATTAAATTAATTCTAAATATCTCTTCTCTTAATAATAATTGACAAATTACTATTAATACTATTAAATGATCTATTATTTCCAATAAGTCAATTTTCAATTTCAAGAACCTTAAAATAATCCCAATAATCTTTATTTGAACTCATTCCAATTACATAAATTTGTCAAATCTTAATATCAAACAATATAGTTAATTAACCCGAACATTGAAATTACATTAATATAATATTATAAATTTCATTAATATTATATATATATATATATACATACATACATACATACATACATACATACATACATACATACATACATACATACCTACCTACATACATACATACATACATACATACATACATACATACATACATACATACATACATATATATATATATATATATACACACATATATATAATATATAAATATTTAATAATTTCATCATACTTAAAATCGAATTTTCTATATTATATATATACATACCTAACATAACAGAAACTTTAATAAAACTTAAAACAATAAAATTTTAAAAATAATACCAAACACTTATATAAAAGCGTTTATAAAGGCCCGTCGGCCTGTCCGCTTTACGCGGCAGCACTGCTGCCGCAGCAGTAGAGTACTACCGCATCAACAGCAGTGTCTACTACGGATGACAGCAAGGGTGGTGACAAATAAAGTAGGGTGGGGTGGGGTAAAACCCCCCACCCTCCCATATTTTATGTTAAATTTATTTTAAATAATGCTTTCAATAAACGTTTCCTCAATGCGAATTTATAAAATGATTTTTACACCATGCGATCCGGATTTATTAATAAGGTTTCTCATTTTAACTTACACAAATATATATATATATATATATATTCGTATATGTATGTATATATGTGTGTGTGTGTGTATATATATATATACAAAAATTATTAGCAATTATCTCTTCATTAAAATATATATATATATATATATATATATATATATATATATATATATATATATATATATATATATATATATATATATATATATATATATATATATATATATATGCAGATTATACAAAAGAGAATATTTACTTAGATTAAAATGAAAAGGGCTTTTCTATACAAGAATTTTCCCTTTTTAAATAATTGTTTTCAAAACGTATCTATTAATACATCCAATAGGTTTAGCTATAGATTTGAAATCATCTTTCTCAATTTGATTCTAATTCGAACCCAAACTCGATTCAGATCTAATTTCTTGTTAATTGAATCTAGGGATTTCTAATGTTTTCTACTCAACCAACAAAATATCTAGATTCCAATTCAATTGTAGATTCAATCACAAAGAGTATTCAGACACATAGACATGATGAAGACAGGAAGAGAAATAGTGCAAGGATGTCATGCCCAAAATTTGAGCAAATGCACACCAAAATTTTTTTTTTTTGAGTTAAATAATCTAATCCACCTACCACATTAACCCCAACTTATTCTCATTTATCACTTACAATAATTAAATTTTAGTATTTCAATATTCAACCTAAAACACTATATACCATTTAAATAGGTTTAAACAACTGGAAACAAAACGATAGCCATTAAATCTATAAAGTTAATCTAATAACAATCATATCTTATATATGTACCAAAACAACTAAGGACCCCAACTTAATTCTTGCTATGTATGTATTTATTAAAAGAACTAATTTCAAACCTAATAATCGATTTTATTCTTGAAGCTTCCACTAAAAATTTGAAACAATAATAATTCGATATAGTTATAGTCTATCTGCTTTAGACTCGAATTAAATTCTAACATTTACATTTAAATACGAAATTCCATAAAAAATAAAATAAAAATTAACATTTAATAATAATAAAATCTATCATTTAATTACTACTAAATTATCCTAACCTAGCATCTAACACAACCTACTTATCATCATACTATAATACTAATCGTAAAAGTAATACTAATGCAATCATAATAATTATTATCTAGAATTAACACTAGATATTACTATACTAACATCTAACTTTAGAAACTTATCCCTAAACTAATCCAAACCCATACTAACCACTAACACACAAACATAGAACCCCAAAACCCTCTACTCTCTCCCTACCACTCCACCCATGTGAAAGTTATGTCTGAACATGCCTTTACATTAAACTTTGTTTTTTTAAAAAAAGACTTGTTTTCTAAGCACATGCCCCAATTAAGATGGGACCTCTTAGATGACCTCACATCCTTTCCCAAGGTGGGCAGCTTAAAGGAGAGGTGGGTGCATTAAACTCTGACATTAAGTCAGATTTGGGCAGCACTTTAAGCTAATTTCATCATTGACAGGCGTTTATGGGGAGATGGGAAGGTGGGACCTTTCCCCTCCCTCTTCCCTATGTGATCCTCTTGCTGATATGCAAGTATTGGTCGCCTCAAACAATTAAGGCAGCAACTTGAGGGTTCCAATATACATATATATTTTTGTTTATTATATGATTTTTGTTCATCATGTATTAATTGTGTGTCCCATCCATCATCTCAGTCGACCCTTTTCTTGGGGATTGCCTGATTTAATGTATATATATTTTTAATTGACAAAGTTCTATATCATGTCACTTTCCAAACTGACACCCATTATCAAGTAGGTGTCTATATAATTTTAAGTATATATAAATATGATATTATAATCTAAAATTTATATTATTTTAGTTGGGGGGTGTATATTATATTGATCTGTATTGACAAAAAAAAACTAAACTTATTTTGCTCATACATTTTCCAAAGAAGATTTGTGCATCAACAGCTTGAGTTTATTTCCTTCATAAAATATGCTACCATGTTTTCCATTGGTTTATTTCCTCTAAATCCACACCATAATTATAGAATATTACTATGCTAATCTGGAAATTCTCTTCATATTGTATAATCTTGGTTAATGATTTTCCATTTAACATCTATATATAAAAACTCAATACAATGACTATACAACAAAAAAAATATGATAGAAGTCTTAGATGAATAAACAGATTTAATCTAATTAGTGAGGAATGAAATGTAGTAAATCATCTTCTCAAGATCTAGCATTTCTTTCACATACAAGGATCCAATACAATGATGTATATACTCTTATTATTCAAGAGAATTGAAATGATAATCTCATTCTATGGAATTAATTCTTCTAATATGGCTATTTCTCCATGATAATTAAGTTCAATCTTGCATTTTGCATAGGAATAGAAGAGCTCTATAACTTAAGATCCAAGATAATTTATCTTCCTACACACAATACACACATACTCCAATAAGACTTACAATACACAAAAGGTGGTGAAATCAACATATCATAATATACCCAATGGAAAATACTGTTACTACACATGAGCACTCACAACCTTTCCATTGACAATCAAACTAAGACAGTAGCTTTCTCTTACAATACATTTAGGCTCACATCACAAAATGGAGTTTTTTTTTTTTCTCTCTATCTCATCTCAATGCAATATTGTCTTCTCCTCCTATGCACATGGAAGATAACAAGGACTCCAAGTTTCCAAGATTTTTCTCTAAGAACCTGCAAATGCATCACAACAAAACAACAAGGACCATGGGTGCTTTCCACCCAACCATAGGCCTCAAAGAGACCACCCCCGCGCTAGGGGAACAAGGCTCAAACGAAATCCACATACACACTTGTAAGAAACATATACACCACATAACAAAACTGCAACAAATCCCATCCCAAGGATATTTCACAAAGGTTCACCATTGGAACCTTGAACATAGGGTGAAGGTGGAAACACAAGGAGGTTTACCATTTCATATCATATTTTCCATAAAACTCATGCCCTTTCGGGGCTAAATCAACAAAATACAAGGCCCTTTCAGGGCTTCATAATATCATGCCCTTTCGGGGCTTCATAAACATCTTCCACCACACACACTACCAACACAACATCCTCCACCACGCACAACCAACAGCTTTAGCTTCCTACAAACCCATACTTCAGTTACTTCCTTCCTCACCATTTTTTTTTTTTTTTTTTCTTCTTATCCTTCCCCAAGGCAAAATATGAATAAGACAATGGCATACAATGGAGCCCATACTCCAAGGTCCTCAACTATGCAATCCAACTGCTGCCCATTCACCTTGGACTTTTCTTCCCTTCCCACAAGGGTGAGTGTAAGTCCCACACCCATAAGAACACTCAAGCACAACAAGAAAAAAAAACCAAGTAACAATAAAATAACAGATTTTCAAGAGCACGTCACATTATCACAACACAATATCAACACCCATAATGCAACAAGGAAATAGAGGAAATCCAAACCTCATACTCACAATACTCCACACAATACAACAAGATGCACAATGGTGTCACACTAATCTACATGGAATGAACACCATTCAAACACTCACATGAATGCTACTCCATAATGCAATGCAATGCATACTCCATTGATAAACTCTACACTTGCAGATTGGCTTAACCATGCTAAAAGAAAGAAAAAGGAAAGGAAGCAAGTTTGAGATACCAACTTTGGTCCAAGCTAGGGTAAGGATAGTTGTAGTAGAGCTCCCCTCCTCTCCTTCCAAAACCTAACTATCTCTAAAATTAGAGAGTGGCCAAGTAGTTTCTCATTTAGCCATACCTCTATATATATATATCCCTCTCATTTTCGGATTCCATAAAGAATGTCATTTCCATGGGGTCTCCTAGGTCCACTAGACACCGTAGAGGTCATTAATAGCTCCCTAGCCTATAGTACTAACATGGGTGGGGTTGATTTTAATCCCAACTTACCTTAAAGTCACTTTATGACCCTCCCAAAGCTAGGTGATTCAATTTTCAACTTCCCCAAGATGATGACTTTGTCCCTTTTACTGACTAAGGCAATAATCAAATTCCTCAATTGAGGCATTTATCATAGAATAAGGTGACCACATGATCCATTGACAAATAACATGTCATTTCACATAACAAGAACAAGTGTCAAGTGACACACACATAATATCACATTATATAAAAAAAAATGACTTGTTTTACAATAATACAAGAACTAGGCTACTATGCACACATACAATTCACATATACGAAATGAAACACATTACAATGAGGTTTGAATCTTTTCCACTAATTCAACCTTGGTTATGTCATGTTTGTAGTAGTTTGAGCCTTAATTCCCCTTTAACCCATGGTCAAATTTCCTGCACACTAAACTCGAGCGTCAGTAGTCCAAGAAAATCATATAAGCATATGTAAAATAAATCATTATCTCATTCAACATTAGACTTGCATATATTTCATCATCTCAAATTAACTTTCCCTTTCTTAATCATTTCAAATATAACCTTCAAAATATTAAAATATTAAAACTTACATATCACATTTGACATTTGAGTTCCATACTTCATTCCTTATAATTACATTACTTCTTCTAACAATTTCCATGTAAAATGTTCAAAATACTATAAAACTAAACTTTACTTATCAACATAACATGGTCAATTTAATATTCCAAATAACTTCATATTCTACAACAAGATGTTGAATCCATAACTATTGAATCCCTAGATATGCGGGTTAGGTCTCAATGCATAACAAAATTTATCTTTTAACTCTAATTTGCACTTCAACATTACCTTCTTATATTACAAGCACTTCTACCATTTAATTTCTATTAAAGCAATGTCAATAGCTTACAACATGAAATAGAATCATTAAATGCATCAATTAGGTCATAATATGCAGAGGTAATTGTGGATCATCAAAATGCAGATATTAAAATGACATAACCCTATAGTCTTAAAAGTGTATCAAACATAGGATTAAAATCATCGTAATGCAATTATCTCATTAGTACTATGACTAATTGGGTGAGGCCTCCCAAAGGAGAATATGCGAATATCACGAGTGCACCTGGACACTGATGCTAAATTTGCCATGCTTCAGAAGTCCATAGAAAATCCCTTCCTTCTCCATCATTCGCAATCCCTCCAAGATCCAAGCCAACCGAATCCTCTAAGATCTAAGCTAATCGAATCCTCCAAGTGACTAGAAGTGCTAGAAGAAGCATAGAAGCATGTAGAAAATATATGAGCATATGAACTTCTCCAATGCATGTAAGCTTTGAAGCTTCCATTTTAAGCTTGTAGCTATTCAGCTTACATTAAGCTTTTATTTAAGCTTGTCCAAACACACTAGGAGAGCCTCTATTTAAAGGCCTCTAAGATGCATCTAGAGTGTCTCTAGAAACAATTAGAAGATAAGCATAACAACCAAGCATGAGTCTTCTCCAACCTTCTAGATGAGTCTTAAAGTTGTAGACACCATGTGCTCAAATAAAATGCTAACTTCTAAGTGTAGACAACTTGTGCATTCTTAGAGTGCAAACTCCAGTGTTGTCTACATGACAACTCTCGAGAATTTGCCAACTCCTATGTGAGCAAATATTAAAATAATACACATTAATTAATATAATAATTAATTTACTCTTCCCAATTTAATTAATTAATTTATTAGATCTCATGTACTAACTTTAATAATTCCACTTTTTAATCTTAATATATTTATATTTTAATCACATGAAATCTAGAATCTTTTAATAATTTAAAATATATTTTCCACTTTTAAATTTCATTTCCAAAACTTAATTGCTAAAATACTTATTAGCTTTAATCATAATATTATTTAGTCATTTATTTAAAAATGAACTCCAAATATATTATTATTAAAATAAATACTGTTACATTCCAACTTTTAAAATTATAACTTTTATTTTCAAATTTAATTATTTTATTTAATTAATTTTCCAATTAATTAAATAAAATAAATATTAAAATATCATATTAATTTTTTATTTAAATTAAACCATTAATTAAATCTTTTAATTAGGCTTAATTAATAGAAAATACATCAAAGACTCATAAGGTAGAAATACGAAAACCCATCATAACAAAAATACATACAAAATCAAACCAAGGGTTAATATCACGAATTACGTTATCCAACGTATTTGGAGGGTACTCAACTCAGATACTTGTCCTAATTTTCCAATTAGAACAAATGGCTTAAAGGGTTGGGATTTGGACTTGAGAATTTATCTTCCCTCTCTTATCATTGAGATAGTGTGATAGGGTACGCTCATCCTGACAATTCAGAGAAGTTGATACCTGGTACCTGCAACCTACATAAAAACCATGCATGTACAAGCACAATATATACTAAACTAAACAGGCAATGGTAGGAAGTGGTGCATCGTGTAGATCCCGACTAGCAGGTGACTATGACTCCCTTCCTTAACCACATCAGACATGCCATACAAAAGCAAACACGCAAAACAAACATGCACACCATACACATGCAAGTATGGGGTAAGTGTCCATAAGAAAACACACATGATAATAAATCATCTTACTAATCATTATTAATAACTGAAAGCAATGTAATAATCATCATGCATAAATGAAATGTAAAGTCTAAGTAATGCCATCACATATCAACTGAATCCATAGCACAATATCTGATAATCTCAAAACAATGCTGCTAACCATCAACATAAAACTAGCCCTAAAAGAGTTCAGCAATGATAACAAAATGCGAACTAAGGGCAGGCACTACATCCACCCCCCCTGGGATTAGGCTTACTCCTGGAAGCCTACAAGAATGAAAAACTAAGATACTCACTATATGGGTCCCATTGAATCCTTTTTCCTCTGTAGGGAGGCATGATTCCACTAAAGATATTACAACACCTTTAGAGCAATATGATTTTGGTTTAATGGTAAACCGAAAACCATATCGATCCAACATCATTCCTTTAACAACTACTGAAATATATCCCGTAATACATTCTAAACAAGAGCAACTTAATGCTTGCAAAGATAAACAAAGGTATACTACCTTGAAACTTAGATAAAAGATACATGTTTTGCAACTAGAATAAGTTTCAATTTTCAGTTTTGCCCTCATTTAAGTTCTTAGTAGAATTTTCAATTTTGAAAGCTAAGTGTTGAAGTATGAAAAATATGCAAGTAACAGTTTCAAGTTCTATTTCAGTTCAACTAGTTTCAAGTTTTCAGTTTGAAAGAGATACACATGATAGTTCAAGGTTTTCATTTTGTTTAACTAGTTAACAACTAGTGGCATTCCAATATACCTAGAGCTCCCAATGTTGAAACTAGGCTCTGATACCAAATGTAATGCCCCGCCAAGGGATCCAAAGAATTATACTAAGTTTACCCAACAATTTTTTTTTAATCATTAAAGATAAACCATTCATAACATTCGCGGAAGCAATAGCAACAATTCAAATAAAAGTAAACATAACATACATAACAGTTACATTCTTCATGAATCCCTTAACGTTGTATCACATCTAAATTAACTATTCATCTAACATCACATCCTTATGAAATAACAATGATACATCCAACAATATACAAGTGTCCTTTTGTAATTACTTTAAATTGCTCAATCATCCACTATACATGTTACAAGGTATGAAAAGCTTAAAAGAATAAACATCCATGTAAATAAAGTACATCATCATCCAATATTAATCCATGATGCAATAACATAATGAGACCATAAACCATACATGATACATCATCAAAAAAGACATAAACATCCATCATAAAAGATAACCATATATCACAAACATAACTAACTAAATGCACGGTTCCTCCCAACCGTAAATAGCATCATTAGACCATCATGGATCCTAGCCATCCCTCCGTGCGTAACATTCCAAAGCACTGAAGAGATCATCGGTATAAACATAGTAGGAATGTCACTCCTAAAACATCCTACTAACATACAAAGCAATGCATAGGATACCATCATCTAACATATGCAAATCATCAATATAAGAAATATACCAATAAATACATCCATCATAAGGTATATCATCTATCATAATGCTGCAAGAGCGTAATGAAGATAAGTACCAACCAAGAATGCACCAGCCACGGTGTCTCAGACAGATCTCAAATGATAAGAGTGAAAATACACTACCACCCGACCGTGTGGAACCTAAATGGTCCACTCCCACCGTGCTGAGGAGATAATCTCAAGTCCCAAACAGGTTATCCAATACACAGCATAAAAAGTCCAAGAATCCTAAAAAGTATACTACTCAAAGGTTCCAAGCAGAAAATTGACATCTACTTCCTAGAGGCACACAATGACATGTAGGAAACCTACTCTGCAAGTGGGAAAGTGTCATTGCATTTATCATGCACAAGTTACCCTAACAGTTAGCTAAACTTCATGGGTCCATATTGATCTCATGCGGCCACTAGTATCCTCTCATACTTACGAGGCATACTATGGAATGCAAGGTTGCAACCATGCATCTCACTACTCCCATCCTAGCCTGTACAAGCGCTCAACGCATGGGCGAGAACCAAAACAATTATCTTTTTAGGTTCATTTAATCCCTATTTAGTGTGTAAATGTTATCACTTATTAACCAAACTTACAATGAGTTACCCTGGCAGCCACTTAGGGCCTCGACCCCCATTGCAAGCCACTTCCTGACACTAAAAGTAGATTACCTACCCTAATGGTCATGGAATCATAAAATCACCACAGTCCTATACAAGTGACTGTAAAGAAAATCCAAAAGATAATCCATAAAAAGAATCATCAAATATTTGCAAAATAAGCATCAAATATCCATAATAAGAATCATCAAATCTCCAAGATAAGAATCATCAAACCTCCATGAGCATCTGAAAAGAATCCATAGAAAATTATGACCACAACAGTTCTCTATTGGCAACTGAAGGCATCACTGATAATCATAAGTATTCATCGGTTCTCAATAACCAAAATAAATCATCACATCCATTTGTTCTCAACAAGCAACCAAGAATATCTCAAAATCATACTGATCGAAGACTCCAAAATGGTTGAGCCAAACATGTCACAACATGACATCATCAAGAGATAAATCCACATTTCAGTCCCATCATGGCGACTAGAAAACAAACCAAGGATAACTGATCAATGACTCAAAAATGATTAGCTCAGGTATCTCATACACATACATCTTAGCTTCACACATGAAGATTGATGAACAAATATAAACATTTCATAGAGCATACAATCACATTACCATGGTTGGGCTTATAAAGACCGAGACCAAATAAGATCAACATGCCAACACATCTCATAACCCCCGAGCCTCTGGTAACAACCTAAGACTGGTCAACACTAGCCAACCCAAAACCCAAAACAAGAAGCATATAGAATACATGGCGCAAACACATGTTTTGGTTTACTAATATTACATAGTTGAATAATGTGTGGAGTTTCAGTTTTCCATTTGCAAGTATACCTCAAGTGTCTAAGTTTCATCATTTGACCTACAAGTCAACCCATTTGATTCCCCGATAGCATTATCCTTCCATTATTAAGAATTACATCCTAAGAATATCTTAAGGATAAATATTCACTAAATTGATCATCATTGACCTTTAATTAAATTGTTCTCTTCATTTGACCAAGATCCATATTACTAATTGAATAACTCTTCCTAAATGTTATTTCTACATTTCAACATTATCAAAGGATCATTATTCTTTTATAAAAGAACCAATTATCAATCCTCGAATAAGAAGAATTATAACTTAATTAAAATGATCAACTTGATCAATCAATTAACATAGGTACACCATCTATGACCTACTAACATTCTAATAGTCTTCAATTAGAAACTTAATTAAGTGTTACTAAAGTTTGAGTCTTTTAATTTAATCGTTATCATCATTGATAATCTTATAATATCTAAAGTCATACTACAAGTCATAAGACTTATCAACCTCGATATAGATAATTTACAATCTCGTTAACATAATTATATCAATTAAATCTCTATTACATAACTTAATTATTAAATCCAATTAACTCTAATTAATTGATTTAATAAATAATTTCACAACCAAACCATCAACCCAATGAATATTAATTAACTAATAAGTTGAATAATAATAACTTGTTAATATTTAATGATAAGCTATAATGGGAATCTTATTAAAAGATCACATTCATCATTGCTTATGAATACTAATGTTTCCTTAATTAATCCACATTATCAATAATCATTTAGATCATTAAACTATTATTTATTAATAATTTGCTAGACCCAACAAACATTAATAAATAATAAACTCATCAAAACTATTATTGCTCGTTCTAGAGATCCTTACATAAACTTCATTAGTTAATATTTGGCTAACTCTTAACACCATTAAGGTATATCAATAGGTTATTTAATTAACCATTAACATAATAATTCAATCTTAATCCAATATCATTTAGAGTCTCTAAATTTAAATCAACATGATATAAATTATCATCTCACAATTATTTAATTAAATAAAAACCATACTAAAAGTCAACCATTAGACTCCATTTTCTAAAATCAACTAAGGTAAGTGTTCAAATAACCTAAATCTTTAGATTTATAACTTCATAATTTTCTCAACACATTATGAGTTCTTTCCCACTAAACTCGATCTCCACTAATTTATTGATTCCCAATAAGCCAATGTGCAATCCTAATGAACCCTATATTATTAAAACAAAAGTTGCATAATTCAAAACTTCAAATAATAATATATTCTAATAATTTTCTTAATTAAACTAAATTTAATTAAGTTAATTCTAAATATCTCTTCTCTTAATAATAATTGACAAATTACTATTAATACTATTAAATGATCTATTATTTCCAATAAGTCAATTTTCAATTTCAAGAACCATAAAATAATCCCAATAATCTTTATTTGAACTCATTCTAATTACATAAATTTGTCAAATCTGAATATCAAACAATATAGTTAATTAACCCGAACATTGAAATTACATTAATATAATATTATAAATTTCATTAATATATATATATATATATATATACATATTTATATATATACATATATATAATATATAAATATTTAATAATTTCATCATACTTAAAATCGAATTTGCTATATTATATATATACATACCTAGCATAACAAAAACTTTAATAAAACTTAAAACAATAGAATTTTAAAAATAATACCAAACACTTATATAAAAGCGTTTATAAAGGCCCGCCAGCCTGTCCACTTTACGCGGCAGCACTGCTGTCGCAGCAGCAGAGTACTGCCGCGTCAACAACAGTACCTGTTGCTGTATTAGCAGTGTCTGCTACAGATGACAACAGGGGTGGTGACAAATAAAGCGGGGTGGGGTGGGGTAAAACCCCCCGCCCTCCCATATTTTATGTTAAATTTATTTTAAATAACGCTTTCAATAAACATTTCCTTAATGCGAATTTATAAAACGATTTTTACACCATGCGATCCGGATTTATTAATAAGGTTTCTCATTTTAACTTACACAAATATATACATATATGTATATATATATACATATATATATATATATATATATGTATGTATATATATATATATATATGTATATATGTATATATGTATATATGTATATATATATGTATATATGTATATGTATATATGTATATATGTATATATATATATTTATATATGTATATATATATATATATATGTATATATGTATATATGTATATATATATGTATATACGTATATGTATGTGTGTGTGTGTGTGTATATATACAAAAATTATTAGCAATTATCTCTGCATTTTAAAATATGTATATATATATACAGATTATAAAAAAGAGAACATTTACTTAGATTAAAATGAAAAGGGCTTTTCTATACAAGAATTTTTCCTTTTTAAATAATTGTTTTCAAAACGTATCCATTAATCCATCCAATAGGTTTAGCTATAGATTTGAAATCATCTTTCTCAATTTGATTCTAATTCAAACCCAAATCCGATTCAGATCTAATTTCTCCTTAATTGGATCTAGGGATTTCTAATATTTTCTACTCAACCAACAAAATATCTAGATTTCAATTCAATTGTAGATTCAATCACAAAGAGTATTCAGACACATAGACATGATGAAGACAGGAAGAGAAATAGTGCAAAGAGAATATGCAAATATCACGAGTGCACCTGGATACTGATGCTAAAATTTCCATGCTTCAGAAGTCCATAGAAAATCCCTTCCTTCTCCATCATTCGCAATCTCTCCAAGATCCAAGCCAACCGAATCCTCTAAGATCTAAGCCAATCGAATTCTCCAAGTGACTAGAAGTGCTAGAAGAAGCATAGAAGGATGTAGAAAATATATGAGTATATGAACTTCTCCAATGCATGTAAACTTTGAAGCTTCCATTTTAAGCTTGTAGCTATTCAGCTTCCATTAAGCTTTTATTTAAGCTTGTCCAAACACACTAGGAGAGCCTCTATTTAAAGGCCTCTAAGATGCATATAGAGTGTCTCTAGAAACAATTAGAAGATAAGCATGACAACCAAGCATGAGTCTTTTCCAACTTTCTAGATGAGTCTTAAAGTTGTAGACACCATGTGCTCAAATAAAATGCTAACCTCTAAGTGTAGACAACTTGTGCATTCTTAGAGTGCAAACTTCAGTGTTGTCTACATGATAACTCTCGAGAATTTGCCAACTCCTATGTGAGCAAATATTAAAATAATACAAATTAATTAATATAATAATTAATTTACTCTTCCCAATTTAATTTATTTATTTATTAAATCGCATGTACTAACTTTAATAATTCCACTTTTCAATCTTAATATATTTATATTTTAATCACATGAAATCTAGAATCTTTTAACAATTTAAAATATATTTTCCACTTTTAAATTTTATTTTCAAAACTTAATTGCTAAAATACTTATTAGCTTTAATCATAATATTATTTAGTCATTTATTTAAAAATGAACTCCAAATATATTATTATTAAAATAAATATTGTCAAATTCCAACTTTTAAAATTATAACTTTTATTTTCAAATTTAATTATTTTATTTAATTAATTTCTCAATTAATTAAATAAAAAAAATATTAAAATATCATATTAATTTTTCATTTAAATTAAACCATTAATTAAATCTTTTAATTAGGCTTAATTAATAAAAAATACATCAAAGACTCATAAAGTAGAAATACGAAAACCCATCATAACAAAAATACATACAAAATCAAACCAAGGGTTAATATCACGAATTACTTTATCCAACGTATTCAGAGGGTACTCAACTCAGACACTTGTCCTAATTTTCCAATTAGAACAAATGGCTTAAAGGGTTGGGATTTGGACTTGAGAATTTATCTCCCCTCTTATCATTGAGATAGTGTGATAGGGTACGCTCATCTTGGCAATTCAGGGAAGTTGATACCTGGTACCTGCAACCTACATAAAAACCATGCATGTACAAGCACAATATATAATAAACTAAACAGGCAATGGCAGGAAGTGGTGCATCGTGTACATCTCGACTAGCAGGTGAATACAACTCCCTTCCTTAACCACATCAGACACGCCATACAAAAGCAAACACGCACACCATACACATGCAAGTATCGGGTAAGTATCCATAAGAAAACACACATGATAATAGATCATCTTACTAATCATTATTAATAACTGAAAGCAATGTATAATCATCATGCATACATGAAATGTAAAGTCTAAGTAATCTCATCACATATCAACTGAATCCATAGCACAATATTTGATAATCTCAAAACAATGCTACTAACCATCAACATAAAACTAGCCCTAAAAGAGTTCAACAATGATAACAAAATGCGAACTAGGGGCAGGCACTACATGATTTAACTCATTTTTGATCAATAGTGAACTGGAAATTTCCCTTTCTGAACTGAAGAGAGATTTTGTTGAGATATTTAATTTAATAAAATGAGATATGCTCTCATAATTATTTTTTCTATTTAATTAAACAATCTTTAATTAATTAGAGACACTTTTCTTATTTAATTAAATAACTTCATTTAATTAATTAGGAATGGCTTCTCATTTAATCAAATAACTTTGTTTAATTAATTAGAAGTAAGTACTCTATTTAATTAAATAATTTCGTTTAATTATTTCAAAATTCTTTTCGAAACTAGTCAACTCAAGTCAACTATGGTTAAATCTAGTCAACTTTTGGTCAAACTTGATCTTTGCGTATGTGAATATGAGCAAATGTGAGTATGAATTCCTACAACAATTCGATGCAAATTCTCATTCAACCTTTCAAAATGAAGAGATGAGGGTCTCTTAAATAGACTTTCCTGAAATTCATCAATGATTGAGATCGATTTCAATCAACGGTCAGGATTAAAGGTGAAGTTCAGTCATAAAGGGAGATTTTTAAATTAAAGGGAGTGAACAGATTTAATTTGAGTAAAATAAGGAGTTAACTGATTCAATTTGAGTAGAAAAAGGAGTTAACTGATTTAACTCATTTTTTATCAATAGTGAACTGGAAATTTCCATTTTTGAATTGAAGAGAGATTTTGTTGAGATATTTAATTTAATAAAATGAGATATGCTCTCATAATTACTTTTTCTATTTAATTAAATAATCTTTAATTAATTAGAGACACTTTTATTATTTAATTAAATAACTTCATTTAATTAATTAGGAATGGCTTCTTATTTAATTAAATAACTTTGTTTAATTAATTAGAAGTAAGTACTCCATTTAATTAAATAATTTTGTTTAATTATTTCAAATCTGATCAACTAGTCAACTCAAGTCAACCGTGGTTAAATCTGATCAACTTTTAGTCAAACTTGATCTTTGCGTATGTGAATATGAGAAAATGCGAGTATGAATTCCAGCAACAATTCGATTCAAATTCTCATTCAACCTTTCAAAATGAAGAGATGAGGGTCTCTTAAATAGACTTTGCTGGAATTCATCAACGATTGAGATCGATTTCAATCAACGGTTACGATTAAAGGTGAAGTTCAGTCATAAAGGGAGATTTCCAAATTAAAGGGAGTTAACAGATTTAATTTGAGTAAAATAGGGAGTTAACTGATTCAATTTGAGTAGAAAAAGGAGTTAACTGATTTAACTCATTTTTGATCAATAGTGAACTGAAAATTTCCCTTTTTGAACTGAAGAGAGATTTTGTTGAGATATTTAATTTAATAAAATGAGATATGCTCTCATAATTATTTTTTCTGTTTAATTAAATAATCTTTAATTAATTAGAGACACTTTTTTAATTTAATTAAATAACTTCATTTAATTAGTTAGGAATGGATTCTCAGTTAATTAAATAACTTTGTTTAATTAATTAGAAGTAAGTACTCCCTTTAATTAAATAATTTTATTTAATTATTTCAAACTTATTTTTAAAACTAGTCAACTCAAGTCAACCGTCGTTAAATTTGGTCAACTTTTGGTCGAACTTGATCTTTGCGTATGTGAATATGAGCAAATGTGAGTATGAATTCCAGCAACAATTCGATGCAAATTCTCATTAAACCTTTCAAAATGAAGAGATGAGGGTCTCTTAAATAGACTTTCTTGGAATTCATCAATGGTTGAGATCGATTTCAATCAACGGTCAGGACTAAAGGTGAAGTTCAGTCATAAAGGGAGATTTCCAATTTAAAGAGAGTTAACAGATTTAATTTGAGTAAAATAAGGAGTTAACTGATTCAATTTGAGTAAAAAATGAGTTAACTGACTTAACTCATTTTTCATCAATAGTGAACTGAAAATTTCCCTTTTTGAATTGAAGAGAGATTTTGTTGAGATATTTAATTTAATAAAATGACATATGCTCTGATAATTACTTTTTCTATTTAATTAAATAATCTTTAATTAATTAGAGACACTTTTCTTATTTAGTTAAATAACTTCATTTAATTAGTTAGGAATGGCTTCTCATTTAATTAAATAAATTTGTTTAATTAATTAGAAGTAAATACTCCATTTAAATAAATAATTTCGTTTAATTATTTTAAAAACAAATTCGGAACAAGTCAACTGAAGTCAATCGTGGTTAAATGTGGTCAACTTTTGGTCAAACTTGATCTTTGCATATGTGAATATGAGCAAATCAGTATGAATTCCAGCAACAATTCGATGCAAATTCTCATTCAACCTTTCAAAATGAAGAGATGAGGGTCTCTTAAATAGACTTTCTTGAAATTCATCAACAGTTGAAATCGATTTCAATCAACGGTCAGGACTAAAAGTGAAGTTCAGTCATAAAGGGAGATTTCAAAATTAAAGGGAGTTAACAAATTTAATTTGAGTAAAATAAGGAGTTAACTGATTCAATTTGAGTAGAAAAAAGAGTTAACTGATTTAACTTATTTTTTATCAATAGTGAACCTGAAATTTCTCTTTTTGAACTGAAGAGAGATTTTGTTGAGATATTTAATTTAATAAAATGAGATATGCTCTCATAATTGCTTTTTCTATTTAATTAAATAATATTTAATTAAATAAAGACACTCTTCTTATTTAATTAAATAATATTTAATTAAATAAAGACACTCTTCTTATTTAATTAAATAATATTTAATTAAATAAAGACACTCTTCTTATTTAATTAAATAACTTCATTTAATTAGTTAGGAATGGCTTCTCATTTAATTAAATAACTTTGTTTGATTAATTAGAAGTAAGTACTCCATTTAATTAAATAATTTCGTTTAATTATTTCAAAAAAAAATTTGAAACTAGTCGACTCAAGTCAACCGTGGTTAAATCTGGTCAACTTTCGGTCAAACTTGATGTTTGCGTATGTCAATATGAGCAAATGTGAGTATGAATTACGACAACAATTCGATGCAAATTCTCATTCAACTTTTCAAAATGAAGAGATGAGGGTCTCTTAAATAGACTTTTTTGGAATTCATCAACGGTTGAGATCGATTTCAATCAATGGTCAGTATTAAAGGTGAAGTTCAGTCATAAAGGGAGATTTCCAAATTAAAGCGAGTTAACATATTTAATTTGAGTAAAATAAGGAGTTAACTGATTTAATTTGAGTAGAAAAATGAGTTAACTGACTTAACTCATTTTTGATCAATAGTGAACTGAAAATTTCCCTTTTTGAAGTGAAGAGAGATTTTGTTGAGATATTTAATTTAATAAAATGAGATATGATCCCATAATTACTTTTTCTCTTTTATTAAATAATATTTAATTAATTAGAGACACTTTTCATATTTAATTAAATAACTTCATTTAATTAGTTAGGAATGACTTCTCATTTAATTAAATAACTTTGTTTAATTAATTAGAAGTAAGTACTCCATTTAATTAAATAATTTTGCTTAATTATTTCAAAATTCCTTTCGAAACTAGTCAACTCAAGTCAACCGGGGTTAAATCTGGTCTGGACAAACTTGATCTTTGGGTATGTGAATATAAGAAAATGTGAGTATGAATTCCAACAACAATTCGATGCAAATTCTCATTCAACCTTTCAAAATGAAGAGATGAGGGTCTCTTAAATAAACTTTCTTGAAATTCATCAATGGTTGACATCGAATTCAATCAACGGTCAGGATTAAAGGTGAAGTTTAGTCATAAAGGGAGATTTCCAAATTAAAGGGAGTTAACAAATTTAATTTGAGTAAAATAAGGAATTAGATGATTCAATTTGAGTAGAAAAAAGAGTTAACTCATTTAACTCATTTTTTATCAATAGTGAATTGGAAATTTCCCTTTTTGAACTGAAGAGAGATTTTGTTGAGATATTTAATTTAATAAAATGAGATATGCTCTCATAATTACTTTTTCTATTCAATTAAATAATCTTTAATTAATTAGATACACTTTTCTTATTTAATTAAATAACTTCATTTAATTAGTTAGGAATGGCTTCTCATTTAATTAAATAACTTTGTTTAATTAATTAGAAGTAAGTACTCCATTTAATGATATAATTTTGTTTCATTATTTAAAAATTCTTTTCAAAACTCGTCAACTAAAGTCAACCATGGTTAAATCTGATCAACTTTTGGTCAAACTTGATCTTTGCATATGTAAATATGAGCAAATGTGAGTCTGAATTCTAGCAACAATTCGATGCAAATTCTCATTCAACCTTTCAAAATGAAAAGATGAGGGTCTCTTAAATAGACTTTCCTGGAATTCATCAACGATTGAGATCGATTTCAATCAACGGTTAGCATTAAAGGTGAGGTTACATCATAAAGGGAGATTTTCAAATTAAAGGGTGTTAACAGATTTAATTTGAGTAAAATAAGGAGTTAACTGATTCAATTTGAGTAGAAAAATGAGTTAATTGACTTAACTCATTTTTTATCAATAGTGAACTGAAAATTTCCCTTTTTGAACTGAAGAGAGATTTTGTTGAGATATTTAATTTAATAAAATAACATATGCTCTCATAATTACTTTTTCTATTTAATTAAATAATCTTTAATTAATTAGAGACACTTTTCTTATTTAATTAGATAACTTCATTTAATTAGTTAGGAATGGCTTCTCATTTAATTAAATAACCTTGTTTAATTAATTAGAAGTAAGTACCCCATTTAATTAAATAATTTTGTTTAATTATTTCAAAATTCTTTTAGAAACTAGTCAACTCAAGTCAACCGTGTTCAAATCTGGTCAACTTTTGGTCAAACTTGATCTTTGCGTATGTAAATATGAGCAAATGTGAGTATGAATTCCAACAACAATTCGATGCAAATTCTCATTCAACCTTTCAAAATGAAGAGATGAGGGCCTCTTAAATAGATTTTCCTGTAATTCATCAACGGTTGAGATCGATTTCAATCAACGGTCAGGATTAAAAGTGAAGTTCAGTTGTAAAGGAAAATTTTCAAATTAAAGGGAGTTAACAGATTTAATTTGAGTAAAATAAGGAGTTAACTGATTCAATTTGAGTAGAAAAAAGAGTTAACTGATTTAACTCATTTTTTATCAATAGTGAACTAGAAATTTCCCTTTTTGAACTGAAGAGAGATTTTGCTGAGATATTTAATTTAATAAAATGAGATATGCTCTCATAATTGCTTTTTCTATTTAATTAAATAATCTTTAATTAATTAGAGACACTCTTCTTATTTAATTAAATAACTTCATTTAATTAATTAGGAATGGCTTCTCATTTAATTAATTAACTTTGTTTAATTAGTTAGAAGTAAGTACTCCATTTAATTAGAATAAATTTTTTTTAATCATTAGAAAATTCTTCTCAAAACTAGTCAACTCAAGTCAACCGTTGTTAAATCTGGTCAACTTTTGGTCAAACTTTATCTTTGCGTATGTGAATATGAGCAAATGTGAGTATTAATTTTAGCAACAATTCGATGCAAATTTTCATTCAACCTTTCAAAATGAAGAGATGAGAGTCTCTTAAATAGACTTTCTTGGAATTCATCAACGGTTGAGATAGATTTCAATCAACGTTCAGGATTAAAGGTGAAGTTCAGTCATAAAGGAAGATTTCCAAATTAAAGAGAGTTAAAAGATTTAAATTTGAGTAAAATAAGGGTTAACTGATTCAATTCGAGTAGAAAAATTAGTTAACTAGTTTAACTAATTTTTGATGAATAGTGAACTGAAAATTTCTCTTTTTTAACTAAAGAGAGATTTTGTTGAGATATTTAATTTAATAAAATGAGATATGCCCTCATAATTACTTTTTATATTTAATTAAATAATCTTTAATTAATTAGAGACACTTTTCTTATTTAATTAAATAACTTCATTTAATTAATTAGGAATGGCTTCTCATTTAATTAAATAACTTTGTTTAATTAGTTAATAGATTAAAGGGAGTTAATAGATTTAATTTCAGTAAAATAAATCGTTAACTGATTCACTTTGAGTAGAAAAAGGAGTTAACCAATTTAACTCATTTTTTATCAATAGTGAAATGAAAATTTCCCTTTTTGAACTGAACTGAGATTTTGTTGAGATATTTAATTTAATAAAATGAGATATGCTCTCATAATTAGTTTTTCTATTTAATTAAATAATTTTTAATTAATTAGAGACACTTTTCTTATTTAATTAAATAACTTCACTTAATTAATTAGGAATGGCTTCTCATTTAATTAAATAATTTTGTTTATTTAATTAGAAGTAAGTACTCCATTTAATTAAATAATTTTGTTTAATTATTTCAAAATTCTTTTCAAAATTAGTCAACTCAAGTCAACCGTTTTTAAATCTGGTCAACTTTTGGTCGAACATGATCTTTGCGTATGTGAATATAAGCAAATGTGAGTATGAATTTCAACAAAAATTCGATGTAAATTCTCATTCAACCTTTCAAAATGGAGAGATGAGGGTCTCTTAAATAGATTTTAAAAGAATTCATAAACGTTTGAGATCGATTTTAATCAACGGTCAGGATTAAAGGTGAATCTCAGTCATAAAGGGAGATTTCCAAATTAAAGGGAGTTAACGGATTTAATTTGAATAAAATAAGGAGTTAACTGATTCAATTTGAGTAGAAAAATGAGTTAACTCAGTTAACTCATTTTTTATCAACAGTGAACTGAAAATTTCCGTTTTTGAACTGAAGAGAGATTTTGTTGAGATATTTAATTTAATAAAATGAGATATGATCTCATAATTACTTTTTCTATTTAATTTAATAATCTTTAATTAATTAGAGACACTTTTCTTATTTAATTAAATAACTTCATTTAATTAATTGGGAATGGCTTCTCATTTAATTAAATAATTTCGTTTAATTATTTCAAAATTCTTTTCGAAACTAGTCAACTCAAATCAACCGTGGTTAAATCTGTTCAACTTTTTGGTCAGACTTGATTTTTGCTTATGTGAATATTAGCAAATGTGAGTATGAATTTCAGCAACAATTCGATGCAAATTCTCATTCAACCTTTCAAAATGAAGAGATGAGGTTCTCTTAAATAGACTTTTCTAGAATTCATCAACGGTTTAGATCGATTTCAATCAACGGTCAGGATTAAAGTTGAAGTTCAGTCAGAAAGGGAGATTTCAAAATTAAAGAGAGTTAACGGATTTAATTTGAGTAAAATAAGGAGTTAACTGATTCAATTTGAGTAGAAAAAAGAGTTAACTGATTTAACTCATTTTTGATCAATAGTGAACTAGAAATTTCCCTTTTTGAACTGAAGAGAGATTTTGTTGAGATATTTAATTTAATAAAATGAGATATGCTCTCATAATTACTTTTTCTATTTAATTAAATAATCTTTAATTAATTAGAGACACTTTTCTTATTTAATTAAATAACTTCATTTAATTAATTAGGAATGGCTTTTCATTTAATTAATAAACTTTGTTTAATTAATTAGAAGTAAGTACTCCATTTAATTAAATAATTTCGTTTAATTATTTCAAAATTCTTTTCGAAACTAGTCAACTCAAGTCAGCCGTGGTTAAATTCGGTCAACTTTTGGTTAAACTTGATCTTTGCGTATGTGAATATGAACAAATGTGAGTATGAATTCTAGTAACAATTCGATGCAAATTCTCGTTCAACCTTTCAAAATGAAGAGATAAGGGTCTTTTAAATAGATTTTTCTGGAATTTATTAACGGTTGAGATTGATTTCAATCAATGGTCAGGATTAAAAGTGAAGTTCAATCATAAAGGGAGATTTTCAAATTAAAGGGAGTTAACGGATTTAATTTGAGTAAAATAAGGAGTTAACTAATTCAATTTGAGTAGAAAAAGGAGTTAACTGACTTAACTCATTTTTTATCAATAGTGGACTGTAAATTTTCCTTTTTGAACTGAAGAGAGATTTTGTTGAGATATTTAATTTAATAAAATGAGATATGCTCTCATAATTACCTTTTTTATTTAATTAAATAATCTTTAATTAATTAGAGGCACTTTTCTTATTTAATTAAATAACTTCATTTAATCAATTAGGAATGGCTTCTCATTTAATTAAATAACTTTGTTTAATTAATTAGAAGTACTCCATTTAATTAAATAATTTCATTTAATTATTTTTAAAAAAATTTCGAAACTAGTCAACTTAAGTCAACCATGGTTAAATCTGGTCAACTTTTGGTCAAACTTGATCTTTGCGTATGTGAATATGAGCAAATGTGAGTATGAATTCCAACAACAATTCGATGCAAATTCTCATTCAGCCTTTCAAAATGAAGAGATGAGGGTCTCTTTAATAGACTTTCTTGGAATTCATCAACGGTTGAGATCGATTTCAATCAACGGTCACGATTAAAGGTGAAGTTCAATGATAAAGGGAGATTTCCAAATTAAAGTGAGTTAACAGATTTAATTTGAGTAAAATAAAGAGTTAACTGATTCAATTTGAGTAGAAAAAGGAGTTAACTCATTTAACTCATTTTTTATCAATAGTGAACTGGAAATTTTCCTTTTTGAACTGAAGAGAGATTTTGTTGAGATATTTAATTTAATAAAATGAGATATGCTCTCATAATTACTTTTTGTTTTTAATTAAATAATCTTTAATTAATTAGAGGCACTTTTCTTATTTAATTAAATAACTTCACAAATTAATTAGGAATGGCTTCTCATTTAATTAAATAACTTTGTTTAATTAATTAGAAGTAAGTACTCTATTTAATTAAATAATTTTATTTAATTATTTCAAAATTCTTTTTGAAACTAGTCAACCGTGGTTAAATCTGGTCAACTTTTGGTCAAGCTTGATGTAATGCCCCGCCAAGGGTTCCAAAGAATTAACTTTAAATTTCACTAAGTTTAGTAGCATTGTTTTTTTGAAAATAAATACCATATATATAACTCATGCACAATAACGGAAGCAATATCATTGTCCATCATAACATACATAATAGATTACATTATTTAAGATCCATTAATGTTGAATTAGATACATGAATCCATCTAGTACAACATCCACATGAAATAATAATGATAAGTCCAATGTTTATACATTACATTTCAAATGCTCAATCATCCACTGTACATGTCACAGGGTATGTGTAATGCCCTGCCAAGGGATCCAAAAAAATTACACTAAGTTTACCAAACAATTTTTTTTTTAAACATGAAAGTAAAACCATTTACAACTTACGCATAGTAACGGAAGCATTAACATCAATTCAACTGAAAGTAAACATAACATAACAGGTTACATTCTTTAAAGATCATTTAACGTTGTATCACATCTAAATTAACCATTCATCTCACATCACATCCTTATTCATAAATTGCATTTTCAATTGCTCAATCATCCACTGTACATGTTACAAGGTATGAAAGGCTTACAAGAATAAACATCCATGTAAATAAAGTATATCATCATCCAATATTAATCCATGATGCAATAACATAAATGAAACCACATGTCATACATGATACATCATCATCATAAAATATATAAACATCCATTATAAGAGATAACCATATATCACAAACATAATTAACTAAGTGCACGGTTTTTGCCAACTGTAAATAGCATCATTAGACCATCGTGGATCCTAGCCATCCCTCCGTGCGCAACATTCCAAAGCAGCAAAGAGATCATCGGTATAAACATAGTAGGAATGTCACTCCTAAACACATCCTACTAACATGAAAAGTAAAGCATAAGATATCATCATCTAACATATGCAAATCATCAATACAAGGAACATACCAGTATATACATCTATCATAGGGTATATCATCTATCATAATGATCCAAGAGCATAATGAAGATAAATACCAACCAAGAATGCTCCAGTCGCGGTGTTTCGAACGGATCTCAAATGATAAGAGTGGAAATACACTACCACCTGACCACGTGGAACCTAAGTGGTCCACTCCCACCGTGCTGAGGAGATAATCTCAAGTCCCAAATAGGATATCAATTCACAAAGCACACATCTCTATAAGTTCAGGAATCCTAAAAGTATACTACTCAAAGGTTCCATCACAAAAAACTGACATCTAATTTCCAGAGGCACAACAATGGCATGTAGGAAACTTACTCTACAATTGGGAAAGTGTCATTGCATTTATCACGTACAAGTTATCCTGGCAGTTAGCTAAACTCCACGGGTCCATACTCATCTCATGCGGCCACTAGTATCCTCTCATACTGACGAGGTATACTACGGAATGCACGATCGCAACCATGCGTTCTCACTACTCCCATCCTAGTCTGTACAAGCGCTCAAGGCATGGGTAAGAACCAAAACAATTATCTGTTTAGGTTCATTTAATTCCCATTTAGTGTGTAAATGTTATCACTTATTAACCAAACTTACAATGAGTTACCCTGGCAGCCACTTAGGGCCCCGACCCCCATTGCAAGCCACTTCTCAACACTACAAGTAGATTACCTACCCTAAGCTCATGGAATCATAAATCACCACAGTCCTATACAAGCGACTGTAAAGAAAATCCAAAAGATAATCCATAAAAAAAGAATCATCAAATATCCACAATATAAGAATCAAATATCCATAATAAAAATCATCAAATCTCCAAGATAAGAATCATCAAATCTCCATGAGCATCTGAAAAAGCATCCATAGAAAATCTTGACCACAACAGTTCTCTATTGGCAACTAAAGGCATTACTGATAATCACAATATCCATTGGTTCTCAACAAGCAACCAAGAATATCTCAAAATCATATTGATCGAAGACTCCAAAATGGT
Source organism: Cupressus sempervirens (assembly GCA_028749045.1). NCBI lineage: Eukaryota > Viridiplantae > Streptophyta > Pinopsida > Cupressales > Cupressaceae > Cupressus > Cupressus sempervirens. The sequence continues at coordinate 612,398,221 of CM053784.1, read as the reverse complement.
TGAGTCAAAACATGTCACAACATGACATCATCAAGAATAAATCCATATTTTAGTCCCATCATGACGACTAAAAAATAATCCAATGATAATTGATTGATGACTCAAAAATATGGTTAGCTCAAGTGTCTTAGATACATATACATCTCAACTTCACACATGAAGACTGATGAACAATAACAACGATCAATTACAAGCATTTCATAGAGCATACGATCACATTACCATGGTTGGGCTTATAAAGATCGAGACCAAATAAGATCAACATGCCAACACATCTCATAACCCCCGAGCCTCTGGTAACAACCTAGTACTGGTCAACACTAGTCAACCCAAAAAAACCAAAACAAGAAGCA